>LD345316.1:29267-82846 GCA_001465055.1 Ptychodera flava | reverse complement strand
CCCCTCCTCACCATTTTTTTTTTGAACGCGGCCTAAATTGCATTTTTGATCTACTCACATACATGCTAGAATAGCTGACATTCTGTCTGGCAAAATCTTATGTACATGTGTAAAGACCGTAATCAGTGTTATAGATGACAAATCATGAATTCTAATCTGGACTTGAGTTCAATTTTAAACAATAACAATGCTGACTGTACACATATGGCTATGTTGATAAGTTAAAAATTGGACTTTTCATCACACTTCAGGAAGTGGAGCAAGAAACTGCAGTAGATACACAAAACATAGATCTGAGTTGTTTACTGAAAGGTCAGTCACAGTGTGTAACTGTTCCATTTGTATCCTATAGAAAGTGACGCTGTGTGATTTTCACTGTTCCAATGTCAAAGTGCTGAAAGGGTCCTAGCATACTGTTTTCAGTACGGTTACCTACAGATGACATTTAGTTTTACAACTACGCTCAAACGTTTGGTTTTCAGTCTCTGCTAGAAAAATGCTGCAAAAGTTTTGGATGGGCTGTTTGGTAAATCCTAAACATTGTGCATTGGAACAAGCGGCTCACTGCAATCTTTGTACTGCTCATTAACAATCTGAATTAATGATTTATGTTGACAAGCAGAACAAACAGGATGGAGTAGTACACCATATGATCTGGGTTGATGCCTATATTTGTGAGAAAGTACCTAAGCTTATATGCTAGTGTATGTGTTGTTAACAATAAATACACTCAATGTTTTTTCCATACAAGTTATTTTTTGCGACTTTTTATTTAAGAGACAACCCAACACATATTTCATATAAATCAGAGAGTTTCTTTTCGAGTCTCTCCATACGTCCCTAAACCTTTTCAAATCCCCCAACATACACTTGGTATTTTCAAATCCCCCTCCTCCGGAGGTGTTTGTGAATGCAGCTTTATGTTGTATTTTATCAACGTATTGGCACTTCGTTCGAGTTGCAGCAACTTCAGCAGGTTTATATCGTTGTGACACTATACCAGAATTTATTTTTGAAAGATTCTTTGAGTTGCCCGTTACTTTATTTTCGCATAATGGTGTCATTCTCTGATGAGAATTTTCTAGCAAGTTCGAATATTTATATGCATAATACAGCTAAACATCTTCTTTTAGCAAATACTTCCTCTCTCTGTTTCTTATCAATATGTGGTATCACCTTACCCTGAAAAATTAATTTTACAGTTCACTTCAGCTGTTCGTCAACGGGCACGCATTGGAAGGAATATTTGCGTCTTGCATATATGTTTACCACACAGAACGCACTAAACATCGCTGATAATTTCAGTTTTACCATATAATATGCGGTAAAAACAGTCTTCGTCCGTGGCTCATTTTTGAAAAGTGACCCGCTCCTAGGGGAAACAAGGTTTTTAAAGTGATACTCCACTATTCTCTTGCCCTCCTTTCGTAATAGCTGAGGGCTTACCTGGGCCACAGTCCCTAAGCTTATGATCTCCCGATTAGAGATGATAACTGGAGCACGAAGCCCTCTCGACTAGTGACGTGGAATCAACAACTTTATCGTCTGCGGGCGCTGTGCTAGCTGCCTCCTGCAACGCGTCACGACCCGCAGTCCTTCCACCCACTGTGGGTCCTGATCCCGGCATATAGGTGGGCAGTCAGACACCATTATCACTGGTGTGCTAACTTAGAATCCGAATACATGGATATTTCCATAGTCTGGGTCACGGGGGCTATTCCGTGTATCTTACCGGAAGCGACTGTGGAAATTTCCACCGTGACGTTTATATCAAACAATTTTATGTTTGACAACTTAGGTCTACCACTTTTTCAACAAATCAAAGTATTATAAAAATAAAACATATTCTTTTTCCCATTTCGTCGATTTTCGGACGCAGTCACAATTTAATATTAGTGCGTTAAATTGTAGTATCATCCTCTTTCGGTCTTCCTTGTTCCAAAGAACTGAGGTAACTTAGAATATTGGGTACTTTGGTGAGTTGTGACGGTGATGTGAACATTTCACTGTAGTGCGCCATCAATGTAATGCAGGATGAAACTGAACAAGGTCCAACTAGAACGCTGTCAACAACGACGGACGGCATTGCAATAGCAGTGTATGGAAACTTATTTAGCGTGTGACTTTAATACGTGTGGGCGTTCGAAAACTAGTAAGAAATTGTCTTACTTTACCCAAGACATAATAGCATACATAAGGCGTGTTTGTTTGTAGAACTTGCATGTGACTAATCTCTGTCCAATTAAACGCATTCCACACTATAAACACGATTTCTAAGATCAGAGAGAAATCTTTCGGAAAATCTATTTCGGAATGGCAAAGTGAGTCACCCAATGAACCACAAACTACCATATCTCACTGATTCAAGACCCCGTCACATACATGCTCTATCTAGTCTTTGGAGAAAGAAATACAAAAAATATTGTTTTATTCCTTTCGCAATTTTTGTCGGTAACACAATCTTGATAGAGTAGTAACTTTACATTTTCTTTAGTTATAAAGAGAAGCTGTCATCGAAACTTCGCTCAAAGGTTGCCAGGGACCCCTACGACTGATGTAAACACCGTATGAGTACGTTGGCGATTGTTAACAATGAATATCGTAAAATTTAAATGTTGCAGCTATGTTGACGTGATGCATCCCCGGGGATGCGTCTAGATATCATGCAAGAAATACATTGTTTGTAGACAAGAAAGTCGCACACGCGCAGTTCCGTCGACACCCTCCCTCTAAGAGATGAAGTTGACGGCAATGGACTGTACTTTTACGATTTTTGAAAAAAAAATGATAACTCGGTTATGCTGTTTGGCATTCTGAAATATACGTGGTTCACCACAGGGAACTTAGTAATCTTGTTGTTGTTGTTGTTGTTGTTGATGGTGGTGATGATGATGATGATGACGATAATAAAAAATATTAAAAAACAATGTCTCATTCCTTGCTGTTGTTTGTCGATGTTGTAGATAATTGTAACAGAAAACTGTAATCGTGATCAAAAGACGACGTAGGTCGCCCAACGTCACTCCCGTCCTATATGGTTGTATAATAGGACGGGAGTGACGTTGGGCGACCTACGTCGTTTTTTGATCACGATTACAGTTTTCTTTTACAATTATCTACAACATCGACAAACAACAGCAAGGAATGAGACATTGTTTTTTAATATTTTTTATTATCGTCAACAACATCATCATCACCACCACCATCATCAACAACAACAACAACAACAACAACAACAACAACAACAACAACAACAAGATTACTAAGTTCCCTGTGGGTTCACAGTCGCTTGTGAACCGATACACGACTCAATACATGACGGCCGCTGTGTGTTATGCATTAGAAAAGCCTACTTTTTAATGCATACCACACTGCAGCCGTCGCGTATCGATTCACAAGCGACTGTGAAGTTGTTAGATATCTTCAGCCCATCGTACGGGCAGAATATGGTGACAGAAAACGAAGACATCTGCGTCCATAGTCTGTAATATCTGCTGGGTTCCATGCTATTGAGCCAAAACAATTGCTTTCGAAAACAGTAGAACACGATGTTAAGTTTGGCTGGCTTCTGACACCTATCAAAAACATATTTACATAATTTTGCGGGAAAAGTATTTTATTTTCCCATTCCATGAAAATATCGCCAAACATAAACATCACGGAATCACGCAAAAATGTTTGTATAACATATAACAACCAATGGGGGAAATCTCTTACAGAATACGGTAATTGCTGGTTTACTGTTACTATGATTGCTCATCACTTTGATACCACAGTTTGTATAAGCTTATATGGCGACTCACACAGCCCCTCGTCCGCTACGCAGCTCCATCCTCAACCAAATGGTGATGCGCCATCAACGGTCTTTCGAGCAAGCGAGGCTCACCGAGCCAGCGGGGTTATAGCGTAGCGGAGCTTGTCACATGATGAAATATCCACCTAACTGAATGACTTTTAACAAATAAATTGATTTTACAAAAAAAAAAAAAGATGTAAGAAGTAATTTTACAGCTCTCCTTACAGTAAGTTGACTTCAAACGATTCGCTTCTGAGTTTCAGTTTAAGGGGTTAAATCTCATTTCAACAGACAAACAATTGTTACGGAATATAACTTTGACTACTACAATGATATACCCGAACACCCGTTCAAAGTTTATCGCTTGTGAGCAGAGACAAAAAAGAGATCAAAGGCTACGTCAGAGATTGCCTTGCTTCTAATCCTTCGTATCCCAACTTGTCTATCTGTTCAGCCATTAACCCATCACCCATCCATCCACCCACCCACCCATCCATCCATCCATCCATCCATCCATCCGTCTATCTATCTATCTATCTATCTATCTATCTATCTATCTATCTATCTATCTATCTATCTATCTATCTATCTATCGACTTGACAAATTATTCAGCGCCTATTATCCAAAAGTTAAAAATGCTCAATTGCGCTTTGAGTTTTAAGGAGAATGAAAATGGAAACGCTTTCTGAAAGATGAAATTTGTAGGTGCCATTCGTAAGTGTTTATCAGGAGAGGTTTTTTATGCCCAAGGATAGAGAGCTCAAATCCACGGGAGCTGCTGAGGAGAAGGAGCGGCGGCCGTCAGAAGTAAAATTCCATCTTGGTGACGTGTGCAGAAAGCATTTATCTGTTGGACGACGAGTATGTGAAAAAGAAAGCAGTGCAAATATCATACTGTGAAAGTAAATACATTTCTTCAATTTTATAATATGAAAAAGGTCTTTTTGGTCAAATTTCCCGTTACTGTATGGCAACGTTCATACAAGTATATTGTAAACCATCATTTTCGTCAGTTTCTCATCAATATTCACAGTACCTGAAGACAAAAAATGATTTTTTATTGCCCTTTCTAGGGTGTGGCCAGCAGACTAGTAGAAATAAGTTCTTAAGATAATGGTCTTGAAGCATAGGTTTGAAAACAACTTGAATACGACGAGGTACAGGAAGCCGGCTGGGTAGATGGGTAATAATACAAGCGTTATTCAAGAACAGATTATTGAGTTAGGCTGTTTCCTTTTCAATTTTGATCAATGCTTGACTTTTATCGATCAGCTCAGAATAGTAATTTTTTCCTTCAAACCCGCCTGGGTCTCCGCCCGACGGGCTTTACCAAATCAACCCATACCTAGGACCGTGGTTTATTAGCGCACGGCGCATAGCAACCGGGCACTGAGTGGATAGAACTGTGAACGATGTAATAATTGGCTATTGTTTTTAGGATTATTTGAAAAAGGGTGTGTACCATATGTCACTTTTAATACCTCTTTTCACCAAAGCCCATGACAATGGCAACTGTGACACTACGCTGTCTGAGGCGTGTAAGGGGTTGCGATCGATTTGTCATTGTAATGATACGGGGCTACATGCCATGCCGCAGACTTTATTCTCAGTGGCAGTGCATACGAATACGACAGTTCACTTTATACAGATTATGCAAATTTTTATGCGTGCGCAGCTTGGCCAAAACTTGGGGTAGCATTTCAAAGTTTGGCGAGTCAGAGGCGAGAGTCGCCGTAAAAACATTCCGATGCAGTCTGATGGTGTCTCCCCGTGAAAGGCACCGGCACGATGCGTGTACGGGCCAGACGAACTGTACAGGCTCTGGTTCTAACGGCTGTAATAAGTTTGGCCGTGATCAGCTGGAATTCGGAGAAGGGTAACACAAGAATCAGTGCGGAAGTCAGGGAAGATCTACATGACAGTGATCGGCCATTGATTAGCAACGTTGCCCAACGCAGTCGGCCAAATGTTCCGTTTCGTCACCACGATGGAAGGCATATTCAGGGTCTTTTGGACGGACAGTTCGATTCCCAAGCGAAAGTCATGGACATAAAGTTCCGTGAATTTAATCAAAGCAGTTTCCAAGACTCTGACATACAAGTCCCAGGACTCGTGGAAGTCAACGCAACCCAGAGGAGAGGTCGTCCGAACGTGAAACCTGGCATTCACCCTGCAATTCTCCACGCTTCACAGGACCGCCAACTTGTCGATCGGAAACATCAGTCACAAGATTTCAACGCAACAGGGTTCCCTATCGCTAACAACTTACGAAAGACTGAACTGTCAGATATTTTCATTGGTGTTAAAACTACTAAAAGGTACCACGCTGGAAGATTGGACTTACTGCTCGATACATGGGTTACTATGGCCCTAGACCAGGTAAATACTGACACATACTGCTTATCTTATAACGCACTATCCACCTTGTGACTCCGACAGATGAACAGTTTAATTATGAAGCATGCAGGGCGAACATCACTTTTCATTCGTTAATTCAGCGGCTCCGATCTATATATACCACAAACGTACAACTAGAATCACCTTGGATATCGCCTTGTACATCCAATGTTCCACGTTGACTGTAGAAAACCATTGCCTAAGATCTATATTTAGCCAGCTTCCCTAGTGTTCCCAGACATAACTTACCGATCGCTTTACATTTATGGAATGATGACTGGAAAATTACAGGAATTCCACTCTGTTTCTTAAATTCTTCAGTGATTACCCCTTGCGATAGTTATTAGCCAGCTATTGAGACTTCTCGCAGCGCAGCAGCGCAGCGAAAGGATACATGCACGTCGTTTAGTTGCTAAATTGGAATGCCACAAATCCCCATCTCGTAGAGATAAGCACAATTTAGCTAATCCGTTCGAAGTCTTTTTGTCAGTTTTGATCTTGTAACTTACGATAATTATTAGCCCGCGATTGACGGACTTCTCGCAGCGCATAAAAGGGATACATCAATACATTCACGTCATTAAGCTGCCAAATTGAAATGCCACAAATCTCCGTATCTCGTAGAATCACCAGCTCATCCGTTTACACAGTCTTTTGATCAGTTTTGATCTTATGACATGTATACAAGTTGATGGAGAGTCGCAGCACTAGTTGTCTTTCTGTCATCTAATCCATGACCCTACGGCTAATCTAACCGTCATGTGGTCGATTAGCATGTAACTGCTTGGTGATTATTCAGTAATACTGATAATGATTTTATTACTCTAAATATAGGCACCATTGCACGTACTCATGCATAAACAACTTTGATGAAATTTATACACTGGTTAATTTGGTTGGTACTTGTCATTGCTAGCAAATGTGTAATAAGGCCTAAACACTGTGCTAGGTGCATTAATAGTGTTTTAATAGCAAGGTGAAATTGTAACTAATCAACACAACAGTAAATATGGAGTACGCATATTCACATATTTTCTGTCCGAAGTGACACAATCTCAAAGAAACTGAAGAATGCATGCCATGATGTCAGTCTCGCATACATACATGTGTACCTGCACAAAATTTGTGCAGGAAATATTCATTGGATTAGGCATAGTCATTTGTGAGAACTATGGCAATGAGTTCTGCTATTTTCTTTTATATGCATGTGGCTCGGCTACATGTAAGTTCCCAACCCAACAAAATTGTTTTACTGTTGTCTGTTTGTCTTTACTTTGAACTTTAATGTACTGAACTTTAATGTATTGGAATAGACTTTAACCCTTTTCCTGCCAGACAGTATCACTTCCCCATCAGCCAAGTTAGTAAAAAGCGGTATTGAGACAAAACATGACGTATTTTCACCCACTTGTCTTGGTATGTAAGCATCTTAAGTCCAAAAAAATCAAGTTTACAGTATTTATGTTTTCAACAGCCTTCAAATGTACAGTATTATATTAAAATACACCATATGGAATATGTTGTGTTTCATTAATTTTAACCATCTTGACCTGGTGGTGAAATATGGACTTGGCAGGAAAAGGGTTAAATATAGATATACAGAGCTTTTACAAATGTAGGAAGTCGTTCTTTACAATATTTAAATCCAAAATACTTGTTTTCTCGCAGAATAAAAAAGATTGATTCGCTAATTCCAAGAACCAGACCTCATTTTTACAGTACCTGGCCTCACCTTGTGATTAATATGAACATATCCATTGAATAAGTATACCTAAAAATCCTCTGTCTGCTATTTTGGGCTGTAACAGATTCACATTATATTTTGTGCACATCATGAATTGGTGAGATGCTACAGTTTGGTACCTTGACTGTGCTAGGCAGGCATCCAAAATGAGGTAACAGCAATTTGTTAGGTCGGTAAGTTGTAGGCAGGAAGTGAAAACTTCAAAAAATCTTATCAATGGCTAGAAAACTACAAAATCATGATTACTGATTGAATCATACCAGAAGCTAGTATTACAGTCCCTGTGCAAATATCTTAGGAAGTCTGTTGCAAAGCTACATTTAGGTTCCCATAAATGTAGACTATTAATTTTAACATCAGTGGA
The DNA here is from genome assembly GCA_001465055.1 of Ptychodera flava. Classification (NCBI taxonomy): domain Eukaryota; kingdom Metazoa; phylum Hemichordata; class Enteropneusta; family Ptychoderidae; genus Ptychodera; species Ptychodera flava. The sequence goes on along the minus strand of LD345316.1, from coordinate 74,544 downwards.
TCAAATGAGAGATTCTGTATTCAAAGTTTGGAACCTGAAAGTAAAGCCTGCCGCCGCACATGAGAGAAATTTGCTGTGCAAAATTTCACCAGAGGCTGTGTGCCCAGCCATTTTACTCTCATATGCGGGTGATTTCTCGCGAGTAAAAAAAAAATGTGAGAAAAATGACTTTCTCCAGCGTACAGGGTGAGGAATTTTCCTCGCCAGGCAAAAAATATCAAATGTTAAATATTTTGCCCAACGGCACCAAAGGAAAAACTCACAAGAAATCTCCTGCATGGGAGAGTAAAATGGGTGAGCAAACAGCGGCAAATGAAATTTTGCTCTTAATTTCTCCTGTTTGCGTCAAGTTAAGTAAAAGCATAAGTATGACCTCATTCGTTTTACAAGCAATTTAAGGTCAGAATTTTAATATTTGTTAAGAATATGTCAAGGGTTATTTCATATCATTTGGCAATAGATGACATTTGCAAGACATCTTTCTGAAAGCCATGTAAGCCCTTTGACATGGAAGTTATTCAACAAAGCTTTTATCATAATAGTCCGTTACCATATATTGATTATGATACACAGTTATTAGAGAAATGCCTATCATTTGCATATGTCATAGACATTGACAATACAACAAAATGAGGACTGTGCAGTAATTAGATTGTAAAAATGTAACACATTGTACATCAGCTGGCCAACTCGATTAAATAATCCATATTTTGCTCACGCCTTTTAGTAAATATTCACCCATCTGGTACAGCTACATCGAAGGTATTCACATGTATGTTGTCTGGTATTTCATTGGCTGAGAATTGTTTCTGATGAGGCGTCTTTCGTAATGCACAAAATAACAATCTTCGCACAGGGCGATGTGAATGTTTGGAAGTCAAAATGAAATATAAATTAATGCATGCTGTTTGGAGAGTAAGGAAGCCAGCATGAGTTTTCGTTAAGGTGTTTGGTGTTCCTGTGATACTGATAGTCATTAAATTTTTAATGCTCTGCATGTACATGCACTAATGACCTGTATGCATTGCGGTATTGTTCATTTTTATGAGCCTTTCCTAGGGGTGTTTCTTTGTCACAGATCGCTGGTAACCATCAATTAGTTTATTACTCTGTAAGAGTGTTGATGTGCAAGTTGTAATTACACTCTGTGCATTTATTCATGGTAATCATCCGTTTGGGGACATTTGCAGGTAAACTGCTCAGCTTTATTGGAAATGAATCAATGTTTTATATGTGACCAGGCCTGTAAACAGTAATCCCAAACCATCCTAATGAAATAATTCAACATATATCGTACAGGTGTGGTCACCTTACAGATCTGATTCTAAAAACTGACTGCTAAAGCAATGGCCAGTACTTTCACTGAAGTGTGTCACAGCGGTTTAAACACACTTTACAAGTTACATGGAGCAATGACATCAAACTTGACATTAGTTTGCCATGATTGCTTGCTTTAAGTTTTAAAAGTTATGGTCAGATTCAAAAAGGATTTTATTCATGAACTACACGCAAAGTAACTGGTGGCGCAGGTAAAACATATACTGGTTTAGTACTTTCACTACTCGATAATGAGGAAAGCTGGCCTCGGCCTGTCAAAATGACTTTCTGCAAGAGACCAAATGCTGTGACGTTTGATCACCAGGTACAATGGACATGTGTGAGCTGTCTGAAATATATGCTGATGTAGCATTTTCTAGTAGCCTGTTTACAAAAGTGTGCATGAGAACTGTGGTATATTATCGGGTGAGCTAATAGGTTTTGCTGACTAATTTGGTGGTGTTTAGTAGTTTGATGGGTCTGCAGTATTGTCTCTATAGCACAGTTTGGCGGGTGCATTCATTGCCACATGAAAGGACGACTGACAGTGGTAACAAACGCCAGTCTTGGGAAATAAGGAAGTAGAGAGAAGACACATTATTTGCAAGTCTAGTGAATGGCGCTGGATTACTTTTCAAGGAAGCGGTGCCTTTTCTTGTCTGTGGTAATGCCTTGCAAGCGTATTTGTGAAGGCCACTAAGCTGGTGAGAGTTGCCACTGTTCTTACATCAGTATTCATGTCAAAGGAGAGATAGCAATAGCCCCAAATCCGTCACCTTTGTGCATGAACCTTTGCAGGGAAAAACTCGGCTTCACAAGTGTATGGGAATTCAAAGAAGTAAATTGAATTTGTTATCTGTCGTTATCATTCTCAGATGCACGGACTAGTGACCACCGTGACAGTCCATGGTTTTGTTTAATCCTGATGTATAAAGCAACAAATACAGATTTTAAAGCAACTACATGTAGCTTAACTCTTAATCTAGTTCAGTGTACTGTCCTTGGTAGAAATGTAGATAACTCAAATTAGCTAATTAACCGATGGCTTTGAAAGCATTATAGGGTGAATAGTACTCGTGAATAGCAGCGTCACTTGGGGTATCACATCTGGAGTAGAAAAAGAACTTTTCATGCTATCGGCCAACCTATTATGGACAGCAGACATGAGCTTCAGTCTCATGTTTAAAGATTTAAAACAGTTGATTGTTAATGAATTTATCTCTTCAAGTGGAATAAAGCTCTGGATCAAAGGAGTAAACTCAATCAACGCCCAGGTCTTCTTTCATGCAGTTTGTTTATTGCCTGTCCGCAGTGTGGCATGTATACCATACATTAGGATCATTGTCTTCAGCATGTGCTGGTAGCCTATGTCGCGCAAATCAAACATACCATTTTTGTTCATATTGACATGCCTTTTATCGCAGAACTACAAATGTAAAGACACACAGTATTGTTGAACTGACACCTCTAACTGGTGTGTGTACCAGTTGATATCAACTTTTAATACTGCCTGTACTGCACAGTGGTATAGTTTTCTCACAGTCCGCCGACTGTCTAAGCTGTGGAGATAATCTGTCATAGCGTCACACTGTAGAAGTAACGGAGCATTTCAATGCTGGAAATATTTTTGTTGGTCCATGGACCAGTATCATTGCCAAGTCCAGTGGTCCTGCTATTTCAATTTCTAGCCTGCTTACATGCTTTATTACATAGTCCCTAAACCATCAGTCACTCTGAGGGACTGTGTTGATTACTGAAGTGTGTCAGTGTTTATTTCTATTGATGAAAAGACAAACCCGGGTTTACAAACCAAAAATATGGTTGTCCTGGATACCGTACCACTAGATTTGCTTTCCTGTTTACAAGTGCATGTTGACACTGGTAAATAATGCTATACGCTGCCACATGACCCATAACAGTGAGTTGGGAAATTTGGTGTCAGTTAATAGTAATACTGTAGAAATATTGAGGAAGTGTCACGGAAGAAGGGTCTCTCATTTCAGATCCTGGGAAAGGAGTGTAACTATTTCCCAGAGAACAATTCCGTGTATTATGTATCAATGGCCTTGTCATAACAAAAAGCATTGATAGTGTGATGATATTTTTAGGAGTTACTGAATTACCGGTAAGTCATACATTCATTCAACAATGGCATTGTATCAAGCTATTGTTTCAGTGTAGCCAGAGCCTGTGTTGTAGGTACTACAGTATGAGTTAATTGTGAGAATTATACATGTTTATTCACGCTAAAATGTGTAGTTGTGAAAACAAGGAAGTGTACTGTAGCAAGTTTTGACTTGTTAACCTGAAATATGATTCTCCAGACAGCATTGTCTTCGTTTCCAATCCATAAGTATTCATGTCACAGAATAAGAGCATTAGGTATTGTTATTCACCTGTTACAAGAATGTCGATGATATTGTTCCGGGCTTGTTGAAAATTACCCCAAAGATAAAGTTGTACAAATCGATTTTTGGGGTCTTTTTTCTATGCTAATCAATGGGAGGAGTCTTGTCATGTGATGCCATTAATAACTGTTCAAAAAAGTATAAAAAAATCAATAGGTCTTAACCTTTGACCTCAGAGTTATTTCTTGTGAAAGTAGAAATTGTCCTCCCATCATACAGGGATAGTGAGATATAGGTATATATGAGTGACAATTTATTGAAATTAGGGTAGACCAAATTTGAATATTTCCAAAATACAAGATTACAATTCCCAGGGCATTATTAAAATGACAAGAAAACAAACCTGATTGCCTAGATCAGGTATACCGGTACACTGTATGTAGCTCAGTTGAAATGTTGGTATTTAGACAAATGTTAGCACATGGAAATTCAAGTGTTGTACATGTATCATGTGGGTTTTTATCATTGATACATTGACAAACTTTGCACAAAACTTGACGTCATATAAAGTGAAAAAAAGATATGTGTTTCACAAGAAATTGCCAACTTTGTTATTTATTTCTGTTGATTGCGGCACACAGTAAAGTATTACGTATTATTCTATGCAAATGCTGAAAAGCGACAAATGGCAGTTGAAATTTCTATAAACTGTACAGCCCTTGTACTGGTTTTGTGGACCAAGCTGGTATGGCAGAAGGGCCTGAGTGTGCAAGAGCTGGTATGCTGTACAACCAAGGTCTGCAATACCAGTATCAGGGCCGCAAAGGTTTTATCACATGTCTCATAGAATAATAAATATGTAGTTAAAAACATTGTGCAAACATTCAGAAATAAAAATATGTGTCATATCACACATGTATTGCCATTTTTGTAAATTTTTCAGAAGCTATGGCTGCATCACTGTCGCCCATACGAGGAGATGTTCGAATCTCATGCTGTATTTGTTTGTGAATGGAACGTTTACTGATAGCAACGCGCGTAGTAACCAGAATGAAGCTAGTTCTGAAATGCATATGATTGCCCATATTCGGACACAGTGTGCCTGTCACTACAACTGTTGAATCTCGCACTCTATTGTTTACAGTAAAACTTTCTAATTACAAAAGTAGGCCCAGAATTCGACGCGTTCATCAAAATATGAGCACTCAGCCAGGGCGTGATATTTAAAAAAAGTGCACGGATGTGAGGGCGCTTTTCCCCATAGCTTTAAACAGGCATGTGAATCTACATATGTGATAACTCATATTGTCCTCATAACAATATTGCAAATTTTACCGGTTGAAAAAGATGAAAGGGAAATACTGGATAAGTCATGCTGACATCCTTAATATTTCAACAATGGTCTCGATGTCAGCTAAATTTTTCAAATTCATCACACCAGGTCCAGTTGGTGGTGTTGCCATCGACAAGCTTGTCATTGAAATTGGGAAATGAAGTCAGGGGTCTCAGCTGTGTTGGCTGTCAAAATTTTGTGAAATCTGATATCAAGGAATTTCTTGTCAGCTGTGGATATTAAAGTTTTATTAGTCGTGTGCCAGGAGGTTTGCCCCAATATGACCATGTTTGTCAGCAAAAGAGCTGATGGTTGGAAACTGAAATACAATATGGTTTGAAATTCAAGAATCTTAATGTGATTCTAGGGTTATCCACAATGACTTCAATGTGTAGCCTTTGCAAGTAACGGTACCTCTGGTGATTTGACCCTAGTGCTACTGTCATAGGACTAGCTACTTTGGAGTCCATACCGGTATGTCCGACAGTTTAGTCAGAGTGTTCTTAATTATGATGGAATAGCCAGAGATGACCAAGTATGCTTCATGAAGTTTCACTTTAGACATTAAGAGGTTTAAGTCATGCCATTGAGAATATATCCACCCACACAGATATATCTCACTTTTATCAATTGCACATGTATGATGTGTATCATGATGATCATTTTTGACAGGAATTCATACATGTACATGTAGGGAATTCACATCACTTTCCCGGCATCATACAGATAGCATTGCTTGCAAGAAAGGCAGTAAAGAAAAAAACTGAAGCAAGCCATCAAGTTTTTACCAAGTCCCTTGATTTAACTATCTACCTGAGTAGACCTGCATTATCAAGAACCATTTCTCATATCTATAGACTCTATATACCATCTTACTAGCAAGCTTTGCATGACATACTATAGATAGTTACTTTCATTTGTTAGATGCTGCAGAATATTCATGAGAGCAGCTTTATGTGTCTTGTTGTTCAGATCTACTCATATAGTAGACATCACATCATACGTTACTAATAACCGTGTTACATTGCATTTTATATTAAAATTACTTTTATGTTGTGCAGCTCATTTTGCCTCCTTGCCTTTCATCTTATTTTTGTCCTAAATTTTTCTGTCTATTTGTGAATTTCAAATACTTTCACACAAATACTAACTTGTATACATGTGCATGTACATCATATGTGATTGTGAATGTAAATGCATACATGTACATGTACTGTATATATAGTACTTACAAAATGCATTATACATGTAACTGTGGTTATTTGACAAACTGTGAGGTGGCTTGCATCAAAAATGTCGCTTTTGCTTTTCTATATGTATTTACAGACCTGAACGTGTACATATAATGCAAATTCCTTCAAGAAATGTTCAAGGCCAAGGCAGTACAGTAGAGAGTACACATTCAGATAAATGCTAACTATGGCCCATGATTCTCTAGCCGTAAAATATTTGCTGTTTGATGCGTGATACTTCATGTGTTTGGAAAACAACTTGCAAAAACCAACAAAGATCTCAAATACAAGATAAATTGTTTGTGCATGTAAGAATCACATTTTATTAATACATAGCTACATTTATTGACCAGTAAATTTTAGTATCCTCCCGCTGATGCAGATACTAAACTTTAACACATGTATGGCACTAGAACGTCAAGGTAAAACACATCCATTTAATTTGTGTGCCATTCTGACATATGAAGTGAGAAAGGTGTGTCTGTCGACATTTTTAAGAACAATCCCCACATTGCAATGGCAGTGGATATGATGGGTTACAGGATCCGCGCTTAAAAACAGAAAAATGGGCTGTGCATAAGTTTACTACTGCAGCTGAGGTCGTTGTACTTAAAAACAAAGATCAACGAAAGATTGGATTCAATGCGCAAACCTTCCTCCACAAAACTGATGTGGAGTCAACAGTTTAGCCTATGGCGGTCAGCAGGCCTTTGGTGGGAGGAGTACCTTGTAACACACAGCCCTGCCATGCAGAGCTACAGTAGGTGTTTTTGTATGCAGCTTATCCTGATGATGATAACAGGGGGAAATGATAAATTTTTGATTATGAACATTATGTAAACTAGCTCTTTATATGTGATTTAATACCTTGATAATAAATTTTTGATTATGAACATTATGTAAACTAGCTCTTTATATGTGATTTAATACCTTGATAACATTTGCTCCCTTGAAAATAAGTTATTCTATTTATTCTACGCTTAACAATTTTCAGTTTTGATAAAAAATGCACGTACAGTATGCACAGCACCAGCAAAGGATCTTTGCTGGAATGAATGGAAAATCATTATATGTGTCAGCACTTCTACCCTTCATCCTGCAGAACATGGTACTGTTAAAGTTGAGACTGAGCTCATTTATTGATATCTAAAAAAATGCTACAATGGTCATAATTACCAGTATGACACTGAGGACCTGTTCTTGTAATTTACACTATGTGATGGATTTGTATGGATGCAATCCAAAAACACAGCCTGGAGATGAAAACTACATTTGATGGCAATCGATCATAATGAAAACAGTGATGACAGATCATCGGTTATCATTTGTATAAAGCGGCATGTTAACCCCAAATATTTGATCAAAATTGAAACATGGCGTCAAATCAATGGATAAATATTTTCTTAGGGTCTGTCCAGCTATATCTATAAATATTGAAAAACCGCTGATGTTTCAAAAAACTGTAGTACTGAAAAGATAGATTTTACATGTGCATTGCAGGCAATGAAAACTTGGAAGGGTTACTCCTTGGAGACTGACACGACAATTATTTTTGGTTAGCTTCCAAATTAGCTTTTGTATTTATCTATAGAGGTGTATAGATATTACTATGTACATTATCGTACATTGAATAGCAGTGCTGGTCAAATTAACTTCCTCATTCTAAGGCACCTTTTCATGTATGATTGCCAGTTAATTACATAGAATGGAAATTTTCACTTGAGCGGATTTTTCATCATCTATTAATAACATACATGTACTTATCATTGTTTAATCAACTAACAGCAATCCATCATACGCCAATGCAATGTGTACACAGTACCGGTACATGTATAGCTTGTCAGCATGGCCTGCAGTGGTCGTCTGACATTCTGGCCTGCAGTGGTCGTCTGACATTCCAGCATCACTCAGATCAATTACAAATTGTCATAATAAAGTCACACCTGTGGTGCCTGCTTTTGTACATGTAGGTGTGAGAAAATATTGAAATTACCAGTGCAATGCATTGAAATTCACATGCATGGTCAACAGGTGTTGATTGGCAATGAGAATTCGACTTTGTCACTTTGAAAACGACATCAATGTCTGTACAGGCTCAACAGTGTGTTATTTACTTTCCATTGCATTTTCATTGCTGCTGGATGTTACACAGTACAATAAATTACCCACAATGCTGTTCGATTTGTACCAACCACGTTAGTTTTCTTATAACTTTTTCAGTTCTGTATAAAAGCAATAATGTGAAGTCTCACGATAATTGATTAATTATATTTATTAAAAGTACGTTGAAATATTGTAGTATAAATTTCAAAGAAACCATTAAATAACCATAAAAGTCACATTCTTCAGGTACTACAAATGTCAGAGTTTTGGGAAGCAAGTTATTACCAACTGAAGGGGTCATTCTCTGAAAATAGTTAGCATGTAAATTTCTTTTGTCTTTTCTATTTGGAAAAAATCAATATCCTTTTGTTTCATAAAACAGGTGCAACTAGTCTCCCTACTTTCCATCACTTTATTCTGTATGGCTGAGGACACGATCAGTGGAAAATTTACAAAAAGCCTTTCTCTTCTCTCAATCAAGCACAATTTTCTTAATCCTTTAAAATGGGAATTGAGAAGAAAGGTGTTTTTAAAAGTACGTTCTCAGAATTTTTACAAGTGGTCCAGGAATTTGTCTACACATGGGAGACATGGTAGACTTCACAGGGGAATCTACGTTGGTACAAATCGTGATGTATTGTGGGAAATCTCTAGTACTGTGTGTTATAAGAGGAATTTTTTTCAAAAGACAGTGTGAAGCCCAGTCGATGAAAATCTTGAATGATACTTAACTCAATTTAGAATGCTCCTTGGGGACAGATACTTGGAATTTCAAACTTTTACAGTTCTTTTATGATCTACCACTTGTTGGGGTGCATTTTAAAGCTTTTGGAGTAAGAAAAAATTTCACCATGTCAGTTTTGCGAAAATCAAAATAATGTAATTTTTCCCCATAGTTGTGGAACTGCGACTGTGCGAGTTTCTTGTTCACAAAAAATGTATTTCGTGCGCGATATCTAGATCCAACTTATCATCATAGCTACAACATTTAGATTATTCGATGTATTTTATGACAGACATGTTTTAACTTTCATCAATCACCATCGTACCTTGGATACAGTGTTTACATAGGTCGTATGGGTCCCATACGACCTTTGAGCACAGTTCCGAAGACTGTATCCCTTTATCACAGGGCCAGGGAAGGCGGCTATTTCAAAGTTGAATTATCAGTAAATGTTTGGTAATTTGTCTCTCTAGGACCAAACTGCACAGTGACCCACAATTTTTTTTTCCTTGATTTGGTAAGAGAATGGTTGAAACTTTCATGTAGGAAAGTTAGAGGAAAACTTCATTCTCTTTTTAGGCAATTACTACCTTAATACTCAGATTGTTGTTTGTAAGGAAATGTACCGGTATAGGGCCTTCTTTCTTTTCACAATGCACGTACACTCAACAATGTGAACACCTGTCATAATATACCTGGTACAACATAGATACATGTAAATACATGTGATCTTAATTCTATATTCAACTCCTTGTTTATATTCTACCAGTCAATATATTCTTTGAAGCACAGTAAACATCTACTGGTATAAGGACATGTAGGATGCCCATGCCAATTCAGGATTTCTCACGTGCATACAACCTGTACATGTACAGCTGTGGTGTTCTCTGTGTGCCAGCGAGATGTGAAACCATAATTCATTTTTGCCTTTCAAATTTTCACTGGCACATATTTAAATGAAGCCAACTACATGTCATAAGATACTGTACTGTACCCATGTGTCCGTAGTGATGTGTGGAATGAAATTGAATTCAAACAATACTTGATGTACCACTGTTTTGACCATGCTAGCATTGATGCATCGGATTCAGACAATAGTTGAACTAAATTGCCTGCCCAAAGCTGCATGACAAAAATAACAACGTAGCTATGCTTTCAGTTCATTGTGCAGTACATGGTGCCTCTAGGTTTATTTATCTGTCGCTGATGACTGCATTCATTGTTAATTTTTGTGGTTTCTGGGCAAAAGGTCAACTGTTTTACTAGCCACAGGGTATTGCATGTAAGAACAAATGTTCATGCGTGGATTTGGAGTTCAGATCAGCTTTGTCGCACGTTTGGGACAAAGATTGAAGTAGACTCTAATTGATGAAGCACGGCCACTCATTTGAACAGCCAAGACTGATCACTGTGCAGAATTTGTTTTCACATGTACACTACAGTAATGCCTGCCTGAATGCTAGCTATGGTCTGTTCTATGTGTGTCTATACTGACATTACAATTTACTATGTATGTGGTGTTCTCACCAAGTCATGCATGATGAACCAGTGAAATGCCTCACACCGCAATATGGCAAATGTACATTTGGCAAGCTGATAAGAAAATATCAGTTTCTCTTCACTGTGTCTGATTCAGACCACACATGTTCTGTACATACCGCCTTTACAAAACTAGCTTGTGGATGCCCATCTGCAAAGTCAGACACTTGAATTTTTGTAAGACTTCCGACGTGTAATCATATAAGTGATTGAAAAATCAGAGCAAAATTTATGCAAGGAGATCATCAGAATGATGAACTTGCATACCAGTAAAGATTCTAGCCATATGTTTGAAAGCTCTGAGAACCCACTCAGGGCAGAAAATACGTGCCCGTGCAGTTTCCTATAGAACAGTACACAAAGTGTGCAAACTTGCAAAATAGAGCAGGTTCTAAGTTAAGACTCACAGCTTATCTTTCAAAATGTGTCTTCAGCATCATCAAGTTACTTCAACTGATTGAAAAGCAGGTATTGATAATCCAGTGTGAATACTTTGCATCAATTTATCCCTACACTTAGTTATCTTCAGACAGAATTCCCGGCCTTACTCCGTGCCATTAATGGAAATTCCATTCATCGTCTGGTAACACTTGCTCTATGCAGCTATCTCAAAACTGTGGGAAACTCTCGGTACTGCTCATAAATTAATGCTGTGTGTCTTTAGGGAGTCGGTGGTTTCTGCTAATGCAATGATAAGAACAAAGAACAGTCCCCAAGGATAAAAGGATTTATTCACAAAGTACCATTTAGCAGTCTAGTTCTAGTAGAATGGCCATGCCAATCTAGTGTCTCATCAACATTGACCGATGTACCGTAGCTCAGTCAAATATTAAACTATTCACTTTTAGCTTCCTTTTCTTCTTCAGAACTTAACAGCTTGAGATGTTTTTCCCATATCCTCCAGTGTATCTGTGTACATGACTGATGCCTTTCCCAGGGGTTCTCCGAGGGATCTGCATTGTGTCTGATACCTTCCCTCCGGACAGAAAGTAACAGCTAATGGTGCAGACCTTCCCATTAATTATTTGACATTCAAATACACAGCCTTGTCTTGGTGTTGATCCTTGTTCAGGTCCTTGCACAGTCATCAAACCAGAACACAACATTTTCCTATTGCCTTGGGTGTACTGGACATGTAAAGAGCATGATCGATAAATTCTTGTACCATACAGGTACATGTATATCTGAATCTCCCCAGCCAACAAGCTCCTAGATCCTCTGAGACCGAAGACATTATTCTGACTGATTTGATATACCGGTAGTTTGTTAAAACTGTGACCACAGGCCTGACTATTCAGATCTGTCACACACTTTTGTGCTTTCCCTCTCATCAACCTTGTAGCCTCTGAAGTACTTGATCCTTCACAAGTAAGAATAAGAATTTCTCACCTTGTGATAAATAGATATTACAAATTAAACTGGATGGTGTAAGCATAAGCACAGGGGGAACTTATCTTTATTTTACATGTTATTCTGATTTTAAATTTATGCAATGAGATACACATAGACTTCAAAGAGATGCAAGAAAGAGTTTTACTAAATCTTGTTTTAAGCCTCTTTCTACCAGGGTCCATAGACAAACCAAAGAAATAAATACCACTTGGGAGAAAGAGGTTAAGAAAGGAGGTACATGTAACTTTTGTTAGATTATGGAGTGGGGTTTCAAAATGAACTTTCACATGCTGAGCCTATGAGGTCAAAGGTCATTGCCTGGGGACAGTTCGGTCTTAATCACGCTGCTGATAACCTGCAGACATGTAATTTAAAACAATTTCAAATTTCTCTTTTGGTGGAATTTTTATTTGTCTATTAATAAGTTCAACAAAACTTGTAGTGTGATCACAACCTGGACATGCAATTTGGTAACAAGATTATTGAAACTATCAAACATATACCTAGTATGTCAAAAGTGTGCAGGACGCATATGCACAAGTATATATTTCAGCATAATCAATGAAAATAGCAGTACTTGCTGCAGTAGTTAATCTTTGTAATCAAATCATCAAATCAAGTCAACCAATGATTATTTCCAACACTGCTGTGCGATAAAGTTTCCTTATATGGTTGACAATTTCATCAGTTACCATTTTCTGAATACTGCCCTGCAGATAAATTCCTGTTGGAATACTCCACTCACTTAATATTTACATTCCAGACCCTTTCCAACATGAAATTATTCCAGCCCATATTTAGATGTCGGCATACTGGTACAGACAGCATGTGGATCATACATATACTGTTCGCAATTGTGTAAGATGTAGAGTGCCTATGGATCTATTTACAAACGTGTGTCAAGTTTTGCCCCAGAAAATGAGTGATCAGCAGAGAAATAGTGCTTATTGGTTGAGTGGGAAAGGCTTTTGCATTTTGGAATATCATGTGAAACTGCTCATTACAGTGCTGGATGCGCTAACAGGCAAAGTGTTTGTACACAAAGTGAAGTGAAATGAATTGTGCTTTTATGAAAGTATCAGTTTCTCTTTGTCAGTGACCCAAGTCTGAACAGCAAACCTTTTGATACAGTAAAACAACCATTTTGAGAGCTATCTTTTTCTGCTGTACATGATGACTTGCAAATCAGACTTGCAAATCAGTGCAGTAAGATCGTAGACCCTAGAGAAACAGCTCTACAGTCAATGGTTACAGCCAGGTTACCGTGGTTACAGCATATTCCCTACAGTCTATAGTAAAAAACGCATTAGCGTTTATCATGGGTGATACACACTGCTTGCTGATTATGTGAGAATCTCTTTCATTTCACTTTTTTTTCCTCGCTCAGTCAAGATAATCTTAGGTATGTCAACTTTGTTCTTGGCCAATATGAGATGCACACCATGCATGGTCTAAATCACACAGTGGTCCTGAACTCATGCTACGGAAGCATCCACATGCCTGTGTACTTGCTCTTTAATTACGTCTCTCCTTCTCCTAAAACAAAATTTATTATTTCAAGTCTGACTTTCTGTTGACAAGCAAAGGGCATAGATCTGCCTACTCAGTGGGCTAGATCAGTAACAGAAAACAAATCTAATTGATAATTAGGATAGTTGTGCCAGCAAGCTGTCCCACACACAGCCGGGCCTGTTTTAATAACTCCAACGCGCTCACTGCATGTACTTTCCTTGTTTCACTCAAGTCCCTCTCTGTTGGATGGAAAGCACTGCAGCAGGCCGGTTTTGTGCCTTTTCAATTGGCTTTCCGGTTTACATGAACAAGGGTCAGTTGAATCCGAACAAGAGGTGACGGTACCTATTTAGTGATTTCATTGAAGCGAGTCAACCCTGTTCTTCTACTGTGGTTGTCCTCTGTTCTAGCCATGCATCTGACAGGGCATAGACACACTCCTGTGCATACATCTGCATCCCTAGACGTGTGTGTATCATTACACAATACCAGCGAGAGACGTCTGCTGGGCACAGCAGTCAGATTGTCAACCGTAGACCACCATTGTTGCGGGCAACTTGCCGTCTAAAGCATTCATCACTTTGATTACAGTCCCTCTGGCACACAGTGAGGGGACTGTACTTTAACAGCCAGCTATGGATTACGATTAAAAACATGTATGAATACCTTGTAAGTTGTAATACAAAAATAAAACCTGTAAAACACTGTTTTAAGTAAGCCATGTTACTTTTTACCTTGTCCAGTGACAACAGCAGTACCGGTAATATAGACCTCCTTTCAACACGAGTATGGAGTATTTTATCAAAAAGCACAATGTGAAAAAAAATGATTTCAAAAGCTTAGCATCAAACCTGCACTCCTATGCAACTACATGTACATTGTATAAACTGTAATGTGCTTATTATTAATCAACTTTTCTTTGTCTTAAGTTTTTGAAAAATGAAATTTAGACCAGATATGAAACTTACAGACTACATAATTCCCCAATTGACCTACATGTATGAACCTTAAAACTTTTACTTTTGATGAATTTACCAGTAGTTTTGTTTTTTCTGTTAAATAATAATGTGTATTGTACATCTTAATCAGGGGGTACCTGTACATTTTATGAGACGCAGTTTTTTCTCAGTAAATACATGTATCGTGTTGATTCCTATATTTAGCCGTGATTTATACTTACATACCCACATGTGGAAAGAGACTTCAGTATATGCAGTACATTATGAATAGAAATGTCAACTCATTAACAAAACTAACGATTTAAATTGAGGTAATCAGCATTGTAATCACTTCAGTAATTGATGTCATGTGTCTTTCAACTGGTAAGAATTACAACGCAGACAATATTTATTTAGGCAAGTTTGATTTACACAGTTACACCGACATGTATTTGTATGTATATGTACATGTAGGTATGGCCTAGGACGCACTTGCTCCAGTGACTCCACACTGCCTCAGCTTTCACAACAGAGTTAGTTTACAACAGGTTCATGGCCAATTGTGTCCCCCCAGTCTGCATATTCCATATGTCAGTATCAAAGCGGTTTGTGTGCATCCTTCTAAAGTGTACAGGCCATTGTTTGTGGAAAATAAAACGTCTTGAAAAGAGCACCATTGGTACGTGGAGGGTGTCCAAGCGAAACATGCCAAAGTACATATGACAACATATGGCAAGTTAGAGATACAGCAAGGTCAGAGGTGAAAGCACAGCTTTACCAAATGGAGACTCGAAACACAACTGGAAGGACTTTTCCATGTGTTTCATTTCAGCGATAACATTTCAAAATTAAATACTTGACAAATGTCATTTATTTTGGTATGATAGAGTTGTTATTGCAATGACAATAAATAAAATTTTACTCTCAAAATATTTGAACGAGTTGCAGTGAAAATGTAAGTTCCAAGCAACAGAGAGATAAAGCAGCCCCCACAGTCGGGCTTATCATTCTAAAGAATATGTTGTTTTTCATTGACAGGACTCAACAATGACCCAATGCCACTCCGTTTGACTTTTTGTACATATCTAAATTTGCTCTAGCAATCAAGCAGAATTACAATTTCTCATCACAATTGTGCCAAGCTGGAACAGTTGTGTGTGGATGACAGGTACCATGCTAGTAGGTCAGTAGTTTTGTGACGTTTGGCATTGTCACTTTGGCTGAGCTAGGGGCATATCCTCTCACCAAACTCAACTTTAGTTGCACATCACTGCTTGGCAAGCGTACAGCCAATACAAAGCCTTTTGGCCATTCACTCAGCGACATGTTTGATGCCAGTCTCTTTGATAATGGCCATTTAGACTGGTTTGTGTTGGTCTTCCATTGAGTTTGACACAGAACATCAACACACATTCATGGAGTCCCATTTTATTCACTAAGTACTATGTATTACAGCTTAATGGCTGAAATCAAAATCAAATAGTATTCCCACCAGGACCAAAGAAAATAGGCTTTGTCTATGCTGGTAGTCATGGCAACAAAAAACTTTGAAGTTAAACTTTTTACCAAATTTAGCATACTTTTTTTGACAATAGTCGACCAACATTAATCATTACTTGATGAATAGAATTTGTCTATATGGATATTTAATACTTTAATATGTATTGATGTGATGTTTAAATCTCATGCTACTGTCACACCCTATCAAACTGCCAGTTTTCATCACTCTGTAGTACCTACCATAGCATTGTACACCGTAACCTAGATGCATGCAAATGTCCTTTGATCATGGACATCTTAAACTTTACAGCCACTTTACAAATGCTTTGAAGTGGTTTGTGGAAGGACCATTTCTCAAGGTAAATATTTTGTGTTTTCTGTCAATGGGGGGTCCCTGTTGAAAAAAGAAATGTCCTGTAGTGTTGACATTGTGTTATTCCAAACAATCCAATGTGTAAGGTGTGGTGAGGTGACCTCTCCCTCACTTTGAAAAGCTGTTAATATTACAGTGAACATCCTTTGTTGATCTTCTCACGGGTACATGGCATACCTAATGCGGGTACTTGACAAAAGTTGACGGAAAATTTGGTTGAGAATCCGTGATGGCTATGAGCCTTTAATCCCTTCCATGTGTTGGAAAATATCACCGCCTTCACGCGGGCAAATACACAAATACATAAATGCCAGCCTCACGTGGGAAAATATGTGAATGCCAAAGATGAGTATGAGATGAACGTATGCCTGACAAGTGAGCTATGTACATGTGCTAAGCGATAACACCGCAGTGGGGAGGTATATTTACAGTGTATGCTTCAGGTTTATTGTAATCAGGTTCGGGAGTCCACAAAGAGAAATATTCGGTACAGGTACATGGTTGATAAACTTCATTGCACCAATACAGAACCCCTGTACACAGAACCAACAAGAAAACAAAGAGGTGACTGATAGACTCACTGACTCTTTTAGTTTTCATCGTCAGTATGTGAGCTGCATGGAAGTTGAAGGATAGGATTACATATTTCCAGGATATTTTGTCATTTCAAGGGGGAGTGGTTTTGGCCAATGGAGGAAACTTAGCGGAAACCAAGCCCTTTGTAGGAAGTTGTTACTGTTACAGTTATAAAAGGAACAATCATTCTTACATTTGTCAGTTAGGATGATTTGCATTTAATGTGATTTTAGTACTTTTACTGGTTAGATCAATAAAGTGCTTTAATAGTTTGTAACCTGTGCAATGTGGTAAGTTAAACAATGTCTGGTGGTGCTTTCTTTCAGTCACTCCACAGCCCAGTTGTCTAGACCTACCATAGACTGAAGTGTCTTTCATCAAGTGTGTCCTGAAACCACAGTGCAGCACCTGTTACTTGTTATGAACATGTAACTCCTTGTGCATTTGCCTTGTATCTATGTTTACAAGTAGGCTTTGTCTCTGTGTCATTACACCATTCTAAATGGCCTCATTCAAAAAATCTTCAGATCAACTGTCGAATGTTGGAGACATGCCAGCTTTCTTGAGTTTTCAGAACAGCCGTTTATGTCCTACAAATATTTGGTTTGCTCTGCTCAAACAGTGATATATACTTGTACAATGTATTGATGAGTACAATGCGTGGAGATGCTGGGAAGCCAATTTGATGGAAACCATGGTTTGAAATTCCACTGTTGTGTGACAGTTGCTGGAAAATACAGGCAGAAAAGTGTAAAACTTGAACAAGTTGAACAAGCCAAGAAAGATAGCCTGCTTTTTAGTGTTCCCAAAGTGACAAGCATTGAAGGGCAAGGAGGGGTGTTTTCACCTGTGACAAGAATTCTCATTCAGATGATATCAGTATCACTAAGCATTGTAAAATAGCAAGTGAATTTACCAAGCCTTTATTTTATATCATCGTTCATAATTTTACCTTGTGCAACTCTGTCCCAAAGTCAAACGTCCAGCTCTGATTCACATGTACAAATGTAATTTAATTACTGGTGCATCAAGAGAGTTAATTCAACACTTTACAATGTAGGGGGAACCATTAGATACGGAAAGACAGTGCATGAGAACAATGGATAGGACAAAAAAAATGCGGGCCACCTTATAAGAAGGTAAAATTATATTATTCATCTCCTGACAGTTAGGATAAACATTGATGACCTGACATGGCTTTTACACAAGAGGATAAAAAATTGTTGGAAGTACTGGAATGTTCCATGATGCTGTGAAGTTCCTGCAATACTTAAACTAAAGGATGCAAATTGCAGTGTTTTAGATGTCTTCATTGTCTGTCAAAGTGTGCGATAATTTGTTTCTAATTTCCGTACACTGCTGCTATTTTATCGACCAGTCTGTCTCTATGACCAACCAAGTCTGATCATTCCTAGTCTTTTTGAAATGATCAGTTGTGGTGTATTTTGACAGTACTTCAAACAAGCAAAATTAGTGCGTAGAATTAGATCACTGAGTTGATGTCTATATATACACTGTAGCTGTAATTGGACTTCACCTAGTACAATCATCTGATTTGAATATAACTGAATATAATTTGAAAACACTGTCCCTGGCACAGGGACAGTGTTTTCAAAAACTATAAAGCATGTCAATCATTGAATGTGTGACATTTAGAATAGTCAATTATCTTTTTATTTCCATGTCTGATTTTCATCATTATTCAAGTCATATTCTGGCTGTTGACATATTCAGTGACACCCTTGAAATTCATGATTGACAAGAGTAAGCCTTGCATTTTCTATGGCAGATACATGAATGGGGTGAAATGTTTAGAGGGATCACTGTTGTCACATGCAAGTCCATGTACCCACTACTTCCACACAACCCCCTCCCCTCCCCCAAATACTGGAAACAATTATGATAGCAATCCTGGTGGAAAAATTCCAACAAATGTTTCCTGTATACCGGTATTGTGTGTAAATAAGTACATGTACACACTGGTAACAAAGTTGTGTGTATGAGTTGGAAGTCTAGTCCTAACAAGAGCCATTGATATGATTATGGATTCACTCAAGACATGTACATTGAAATTCTAATATTGGAGTGAGCCTCTTTAAGGTAGCATGGGCCTTGAAAGTGAAAGACTTCAACTTTTTCTGATACTTTCCTCAATGAAATCTTCAACCATTCTCTTACCAAATCAAGAATAAAAATCGGGGGTCACCGTACAAAGTTTAGAATTAGAAAAACAAATAACTATACCTAACATTTTATACCGATATTTAAAATTCAAAATGGTGGCCATCCCTGTGTTAACTCCATGGGGAAAATTAAAAATTTCGGTTTTCAGAAAACTGGGACAATTGAAATTTTTCTTACTACAAGAGTTTAAAAAATGACCGCACTCAAGTGGTCGATCAGAATCGTAAAAGTTTCAGTCTTAATATACCGGTATGTCCCTGCGGTGCATTCTACATAAATACTTTTGCAATGAAATGTAGCAGTAAATCCCTTTAAAACCATTCATCTTTTAATGAGCGAATTCATAATCATTAAACATTGAGGTATTCACTAAAGAAAGGCATGGTATGTCCAGGTACTTATGGAACCCAATGGAAAAGATTTATTCTGTTAGGGACCCCCTGTCCCAATACTAGTTGAACAATAAGCTGTTCATTCAATCTGTAAAGTAGATTCTACATTTTAAAAGTGACATCCACTGTCCTATGTGGTGCTTATTCACTGGTTTTAAAAACATGCATCCTACTGAAATACTATGGAATAATACTTCTTTATACCCGTAGTATCACTGAGTTCAGCCAAGTGAATTATTTAATATGCTTGTCAATGTCAAGTTTTTAACTCCGGATTTCTTGATCTGCAAGTCTCTTTGAAAGTGTGATAATCCTGACATGGATGGCATTAGTGGGAATAATGTTCTTTTTAAAGTACAACATAATGTCTGCAAATGGTCTTCAGAAGATAAATCGTAAACACAGACTGCGATTTCACTCTCTAATCTGATAATGAATGTGTGTCTTATCCCTTCAGTGTTTTCTCACAAGTCTTGAATGGCTCTCGTATTTAGTTAAGGATGGGTTTACCTTTTGTGCTTTTGAGATTTGTTTCTCAACCGTAATCAGGAAAGTTTGGTAGGCCTGGGCATTGCATTGTAATCCACTCTTAGCCGTGTCATTTCACATGTATTAAACAAATACTATTCATGCGTAGAGTGTACAATATTCCTCTGCCCATTTTACCTTTAAATCCTCTAAAGTATGAAAACCCTGCCAGAACAAGACTTTCATGCAGTGAATTTCATAGTGCTACTTTTTGTTTTGCCTGTAGAGTTTTCACGTAAATATTTTGTCTAATAATCCCAAATTGAAAAAATTGAGTTAATCTTTCCAATTATATGTACGTATGTGCCCAATTGCAAATGTATAATTACAATTTCCGCCTGCCTGAGTTTCAAATGCAGAATTCTAATAGAAAATAATATAGTCTGTCAAAACTGCCTTATTGCACAATACATACAGATTCATCTACATGTAATTTTCACTCATGCATACATTTTTAGGATATATGGAATTGGACAATATTAATTTGCATGTATTTATCAGTAATTTTATAAAATTCAACACACATTTCCTTTGACAGTAGGCTGTAACAATACTAATGGAATATAATATGCATTGCTAGCCTGCCATTACTGTACAGTATGGTATACCACTTGTTTTCATGCAATAATTGCTGTATTTCCAATATATAAAGTGATATAGAGACTCTATTAATACATGAAACTTTGAAAGAATGTGTGGTAATATTTCATATGTGTAATGTACACAGATGGAGTTTATTTTCCTGTTAAATGGATAAAATAATTTTTGAACAGATTAATTTTAGGAAACCACTCACTAAATATTTTAATAGGAGCACTTATATTAATAAGGGAAGCTATTAGAAATTAGAATAATTCTAGTAATTGAAAGGCATTAGTTTTATTTATACCTGTATGTAGGGTTTTGAGCCCAAGGGACAATAGCTGACACTTTGATCAAATTTTCATTTATGTTCATCATCATCATGTTTGTAAAGTCCTTTTGAAATTACATTTTAGAAACACTCACTCAAAATAGGATTGTCCCATACAGTGCGTATAATGTCATCAGCATAAGATGGGTGCTCTTAAAGTACAATTGATGTATACATTTCCCACAGAGGAGCCATTTACTTGATGCTTTGCTATACTGAGATCTGGTATTGCTGATAACTTGGAAAACCAGCGTCATTGAAATCAAATATTATTCTTCTAAGTTCCAAGAGAAATGTTTTTGTTTGTTTGATGTACTGATGAACGTATGACATTCAATCGCTGCAGTAAAACCATTCTGCCATTCTTTATTGGTTGTGCATGTGACATTTGTGACCTGCCATGATAAATGTGAACAGTTGGCAGACTTGATGACAAAAAAAAGTTATTATTTATCATTGGAATTTCATGGCAAATCAAAATACCCCGACCCCCAGACAGCTGGCTGACCTTTCACATCCTCATGACCTCAGTCCTGCTCCCTGGGGAGTTCAGCTGACCTTAGGGAAGAGATGAAAATGAAAAAGAAGCAAACAGGATATCACATGGCTGATCTTTGGCTACCAATAAATCTAAAATGACAGGGAAAAAATATCCTACATAAGTACAGTGTATTCATCAACTGTCCACTGTGGTGAGGTTCTTATGAAGATCAGCCTAGATGGGAAATGGTAATTACTGCACAGTAGTGCCACTGTGATCAATGAGTGAATTAGTGTATACCAAGTGATAATCTAGACAAAGCTAAGTATGGTGTAATTTGCAATTTGTTACCACAGAGACCTGACACATGCTCTTAGTTTAAAGATAAATAAATTCTGGTGTTCAATTGTATTAACATGCAATGTGCAAACTGTACTGAGAAGTGGCATTTTTGTAAAATATTAACATTGGTACCTCAGAAAGAAATATACATGTGCCATCTACATCTCTACTTGTGGCTAAGGCCACTGTAAGTAAATTTTTTGTTTTGCGTGTACGCATGTTGAAGTTTTCAGAGTTTGTTAGGAAAAAAGAATACAAACCTTCTCACAGAATATTTCACTGATGGCAATATTTTGTTGAAAAACCAAGCCATTACTTTTACATCGCAACAAAATACTTTAAATTCAACCACTGACGCGTGTGGTGTAGTATAATTTTATCCTCTAGATACACATACATGTAGTTGTAGGAATGAACAGGTGTTATGAAAAAAACTATCAGATATTGGCATATTGATTTTGTATTAAATTTGTGTGTGTTTTTTTTTTGAAACCCTTATCTACTTTTCAGAATTTTGAGTGGACACATAACTAAAAATTTTCTTACGCTGGCCTAGTCAGTAAGTTCTGTTATGGTTGAATACTGCCAATGAGTCTATATCAGCCAATAATTTATGTTTAATTAAACAACCATTATATTTAGTCACCCAGGTTACGACTTCACAGTTACACCAAGCAGCGTAATTCACATGTAAATAAAAAAATTTACAAACTCAGAAAAAGTAATTGTAGAAATGCATTTGCCATGAATTTCTTCCTCTGAAATTTTTATAATTTCTAATTTCCATTTTATGCAAGTTTTGCAAAATATATATATTACTTCACTCAAAACACAATCAGTAAAGCTGAGCTTTATCAGTCAAATGCATTTATTTGTCCCGTTTTCTGAAACTGAAATTTGTTGAGTGGAAAGAAAGTATTCGAAAGGAATTTGTAGATGTTAAAATGACAAAGCAGACTGATTATGAAAACACTGTGGGCCATGATTACTGTGCCATGGAATGCATGTGTCATCCACATGGCAAGTGGTACGGAACCAGGAATGATACTTGTACCATGGTCCAGTGACTCAACCAACATCAATCTGTATCAATGAAATAACTCACCCAGTTCAGCTGCCGCAACAAAATTCCAGTCTCAAAGTATGGAAGTCGTGACTGCGTTAGACAGGTGCAATTACTCAACAAAGCCTGGCAGTTTTAACTATCCATTAACTTTTACCATTCATGAAAGGACCAGCTTCCGTTTACAATTAAAATCCCTGGCTTGAGTCCTTTGTTCTTGTTTGTTGAAAGAGAAAAGTTTTCAAGGAAATTAGTCATTGTTTGCTAGTGGTATGAAATCAGATGCAACAGAGTAGGGGATTTTCAACATTGTCACGGAGTGTTTGAATTCCTGACTGAGGGTGGAGGGGGATTTAGTGAAGGAGCTAGCTGTGGTTAATCACCTGTGTAACTGGTGAATGCGTCATCCACTGGCAGAATGATGCCAAGCGGTCATCAGATATTGAGTGTTTAAGTAGGGTTAGGCTACGTGACCTGGCATATCCTTCTCTTCAAAAGTTTATGGCTGGTGTTTGCGGCGTGGACTTCCTGTTCAAAAGTGAACCATTTTGCCTTCCGCCGGGTTGGCATGCTTTAAATCTGGTGTCTGACACTTTACTGCCTCTGTACTTTCAATAGGCTATCGGTTTACAGGGACAAACAAATAAGAATTATCCCCAGCAGTAAAATCATGTTTGAAGTCAAGACAGAATTGATAGCATTGTATTTAACACAGACATACATTCTCTGCTGTAGTGAAGATACGCATTGGTTATCACTCTGAGAAAGATATTTCAGTTCCAGTTAAAGGTAGCATGCGCCTCTGGATAGCTATTTGAACTCTCAAATTTTTACAATTCTTTTCTGATCTACCACTTTTGGGGGCTCATTTTAAAGCTCTTGGATTAAGGAAAATATTCACCATCTTAGTTTTTCAAAAATATAGAAGTTTATATTTTCCCAGAGAGTTAGCACAGGCATGGCAGCCATTTGGAATTTCAACTGTTAGGTAATTTGTTTCTCTGGTACCAAAGTTTGCACGGTGTCCCCCGAATTGTATTCTTGATTCAGTAAGACAGTGGTTAAAAGTTTCATCGAGGAAAGTTTGAGGAAAAATTTATGTCTTTCATTATCAAAGCGTGTTCTACCTTAGTACTGTTTGTCTCTGATTTCATATTACTCTACATCATGTCACATATTTCATATTTCTCTACAGTCTGATCGATGCGTTCACCATTATTAAAGATAAAGGAAAGAAAATCCCATCCAAGAATTTCAATAGATACATGTATATTAGCTCTCATCGCACATATATGTTAGTATGCCAAGTCCCAAACAACGCCTTAATAGTGAAATTTCCAGTCATACACATCTCATTGTTGACTTTTTCATGCCCAAATATATCAAAAAATGCTAGGAACTGTACTGTTTTGAGTAGTTGACGTGCCAGCGGGGGCGCTATTTACATGTACCGGTACAGTGCATTGTACAAGTACACCACAAGTTCTTACTGACATTCCACCTTGGTGCTTACCTTATTGCAATAGATACAGGTATGTGTGCATAAGACATATATCTAGAATATGCTACAGACAAATCAACATTCAGTACATGTACAATTATTTAATACATACTAGATATTTTGTGTATCCAAACCTTTATAAATGAAGAAAATTAAAAATATAATCTCTTCTGTTTATATTGCAGACCTATGTCTTCACAGATGGAGACGATCCTGTTTATTCAGAAAAATTTTGTAAGTAGCAGTTTTTCTCAGCTGTTGTAAGATGACCATGTAGTGCCACAATTATGCTGCCAACTTTAGTTCCATTTGGTTGTAATGTGGGACAACATTTTAACACACCTCATCCAGTTTTCCTCTCTGTAAGAGATGTTGATAATGTTTTCAAACCTATCTTGGTGAAGTTTGACCTGACTGTGACCCATCTTAGTATTTACTGTAAGTTTAACGTCTTCAAAATCTTGAACTGGTAACTGACTCTTTATGTATAAAAGTGCTGAAAGGATAAATCCAAAATGACTGTTAATTGCCAAATTACAAAGCGGTTATGGATGAGGTGTGCTGTAAAAAAATTGCTGTTCAAATATCGAAATGACTCTTTTTTAAAATCTTTGCTGAACAACTTACATGTACATGTACTTGGTCAATTACTTGTGTTTGAAATGTGACAAGCAGCAAGACTTCGTATATAAATTGTAGCAAGATTACCGTCCAAGCTCAATTTGTCAAGTTGCAATGAAAGACAGTCAGTTTGAAATTTCATCTACCCGTGGAGTTCTTCGCATAGGATTTATCAGTAGATCAGTACATTTACTCGTTAGTGTGGATGCAATTAACCAATCAAGCTGTGTGTGCATGGTTGAAGTGATTCTTGCTCTGTTCGGTACACTGCACTAACTTTGTTTAATCAGGGAAGTCTGGCCAACCAAACGGAAAACAGAAAATGGATAGGTTTCATTGTTGTTACAGACATTGCCTATTTTGAAATATACAGAAATATACAGTATCATTAAACTTTGACCTCCCCATACAGCTGCATTAATTCTGATTACAAGTCAAAATAATCACAGAAGAGTGAAAACAAAATAACCATAAGCAGTTCCAGACTTTCACATAAATGTAAATTCTTCCTTCACATATGTACACAAATAAAGCGGGACCCAGAGACCCCAATTACATTTATTTTGCCTTAACATGCGTTTAGAGAAGTGCGGAGTTCCAGTGGAACAGAAATACACTAGCAGTAAATCTTCAATTTCCTGTCCGATAGTTTCAGCTCCATTAGCTCAAATGATAACTTTCGGTGTATCTTGTAGCATTTTCGTTGTGCCTGTAAATACAATTACTGGTTCCAAACAAAATTATGCTTTCATTGGCAATTGCTAATCTTGTCCACCAAGCCAGTATGTGTGCAATGTTCAGCGTCATTGTTAACAAGTGAATTCCAGACAAGAATTCAGCTGTCAACAATAACATTTTACATTGTACCGGTAGACAGTGCATTGTGTCAGCAAGGCTAATATTTTGTTTCAACATGCTTGTTGGAGAACTAAAAATATTTCTGATTCATAATAAATGAACAATTTTGAATGTATTATTCAAAATTGTAGTTATTGGCCATTCAAATTATGGATATTTCCCAATTCAGTTGTGCACAAAAGCATATGTAAGTGTAATGAATGTATTGTAACATCCAGTTGCATTGACAGCAAATTGAATATCTCTATTTTTGTCTTGCAGACGGACATTTAATCAATACCAATTGTTCTTCACAACATACAAGGTAAGTACAGTGTGAAAGATGAAACCATTGTACAATGGAAGTTAGAAAAGATGTTTTCAACAGTATCTATGTCAAAGTTGTTTTGCAAGAAAATACACTACTTGGTACATACTTGCGGAAACTTGACCGCAGCATCAGAATATTTTAGTAAATCTGTGATTTCTATGCTGTCTGTGATTTATGTCTGCTTATAAGTTGAGCAATTTCGCAGACTTTACATGATATGTTGTCAAGTGATGTTTACTGTAACTGATATCAGTCAATATGACAATTCTCACATTGCTGAAGATAGGATGGAAGTGATGAAATGTGAAGAGATGTTGCCAGTATATATGAGACAAAGGATGTGATTGGTGGAAAGTTATGCAAATGAAGCAAAGTGTAGTGATTGGCTGAGACAGCTGTGTACATAGCCATGCCAAGCCAATAGTCTCTCTGAATGGCTATGGAAAATAACTTTGTTGATGCAACAATCTTTGATTTCTATCAACGACACAATAGTTATATTCTCTTTTCATAACATGTCATGTATTAGCTGAACAAATCTTTATGCACTTGTAGTAGTTTATCTCTATTATATCTTCCTATCTGTACATCTATTTTTCCACATACTGTACTCTGTCAGTGTGTCTATCTTTTATAATACACACAAGACAAGTAGTAATGGCAACATGAATTGATTAAAACAAGAAATATTTCAATTGAATCCTTACAGGCAGGCCCTCTGTTGTAAGATGTCCATGATGTATGATCTATTTTTACAATCCAACAAAAGGTAAATATGAAATTTTAACTTCAGTCTGTGAAGACTCCTTTCCTTTCAGTGTTTTGCCCATGCTACCCAAACTCTAGTCTAGCCTGAACTTTGGTTCCTCCACCAAAATATACAGTCAAACCTTAATAATTGGTTGCAAAGTTCTTAAAAACTAGTTGACTTTGTTTGTTTTAGAGGCTCCAGCTGGGGAAAAATAGGCATATCTCAATTTGAAGTGCACTGGTATGCGGGAGTCAAATTGACAACAGCCAATCAGAAGATGTTCTGATCCTGTTGTTGAGTTCAGTGGTTGCCGATGGATTCCAGTCATAATACATGAGACATGTATTACATGCTTGAAAGCTGTATTTTGAGTAGCTTTAAAATTGAAGGAAAATCAACAGACTCATTAAAACAGAGTAGTCTGATCATCACAGAAGACGTTTGATAAAATATTCAGTTTGCAGATTTCTTCGTACATCCAGTACCTATACTTGCAAACCTTTCTTATTTTCACTGTGTCATAGCAACTATTTACAAAGTATAAAACATCCATGGGTACTAGACTCTCTTGACATTACTGTATTCCAAAGTGAATTCCTGAAAACCAGAAAATAGTATTATGATGTGTCAGTCCAGTCTCCACTGCTGATGCAAAATACCATAATTCCTTCACTAGACCAGCAACAATGCTTGAAATTTCAGTGTTGATGAAAGAGGATAACTGGAGCCTTGAATAACATAACTATCATTACTTTGTTATGTCAAAGTTCTGTTAGCTATGATCTGTTACATAGTTCAATCTTTGTTATAGAATACAGTGAAATAATTCATCCCCAGTGCTGTCATCACTTTGATACAGCTGTTGGTTTCGATGGCTGTAAATTAAGAGGCTTCTGAAAATACCATCCATCTATGTCTTTGAAGTGTTTCTTTACCAGTTGTTCCAAAGTTTCAGGAAGCTGAAAAACGGAAATGCATATTAGTATCAGTGGGAGTGTGTCTCAACTGTAATCATTATACTTTTAGTGGATGTTACAGCTGTTTACGACTGTTTTGCAGTGAGGCATGGTAACAACATTATGAGTGGTCAGTTGACAGCAATGATCAATGTCACTGTTTGTTGATATGTACCAGAGAAGAGGTTTTGTCATCAGTTGTGGACTTGCTGTGTACTAGTGTACTCTGTTGTTGTATATCCTACACAGTCTTTCAGTAATTAACGTCACCATGTTCTACCCTTTGAGTGCCAAAATTATTGTTGCTTTTATAAAATATAACGCAGACCATTTTTTCTTCAGATCCAAACAATTTGGTCAGGTTTTCCCAAAAGTTATAATGATCATAAAGACTGCAGCCAATGAAAAGTTACGGCCATTTGGCCCAAAATTATCAAAAACATTACTGAAAAATTCGAAAAATTGGTAAAAAAGCTGCACAAAGATTTTGGTGGGATGGTACAGCACTCAAAGGTGAATAATTTTGTCAACCATTGATAAGCATTTTCCCCAGGCATTTACAATATAGCACTGTTACTCTTGAATGATGTAAATTCACTGCAGAGTTTTGTTAACGATGGTATTCTTTTCCATTTGTTTGTATCATAGATGGTTTTGTCATGTAGATGATGACAATTACGTCAACGTAGTGCAGCTATTGAAACTTTTATGGAAATACAAGCATACAGATGACGTGTATCTTGGCAAACCCAGTCTTAATCATCCAATAGAAGCTGTGGACAGAACCAATAATATGGTAAGCAGAAATCAACACACCAACGCTGCGTTAATCAGTTTATGAAACTTGTCATGAGTTCTGTCAATCATGTGTCTATGCTTTGAAACCAATTCAAATCCTGTTTCAACAAGTGTGACCTTTCTGTCAGATTTGATACGCAAAGTATGAAAAATAACTTCATTATATACTTTGTTTGCTTTGAAGACAGTCAAAAGTATTTTTAAATCACTTACGTGTGGACATATTTTCCTCACACATTTCACTAAAACACCATTGTTCATCTCTGTATTTTGGTGTCAGTTCCACTGTTTTTACAAACAGGGGGAAACTCAGGAATGACAGATACATGCGTCATACACAAATTAATGTGAAAGACAATATCTCCATGTACCGGTATATGTTGATGCAAATTTGTTTTCCAACATGTATCTACTCTGCTTTAATCAAAGTTACGATACAGTAACCTTTTCCCTGAATAAAACATTCCAAATGATCCGATACATCAAATTGGACACACAGGCACAATTGCTCTCTGATTGTAATACTTTTTATCTTTTTCTATTTTACAGCGTCGTGTGTCATTTTGGTTTGGCACTGGAGGTGCTGGGTTTTGTCTGAGTAGGGCCCTAGCACTGCGAATGAGTCCACATGCAAGGTAACTTGACAACTGAACCAGTAGTCGATGTCATTATGGAAAATGAAATACTGAATAATGTTACAAAACTAATGATTTCTGTTGCTGTTTGATTCAGTAAATTTACCACTGATCATAATAATGTGTTTTCGATTTTGTTGATAATATATCCATTGTCTGTTCTTTGCTTTCAGTGGAGGTACATTTACATCGATGTGTCAGAGAATTCGTCTTCCAGATGATGTCACAATAGGCTTCATTGTTGGTGAGTGTCCTAAATGATGGATGTCACATGTAAAAAAAAAGACAAAATTTTATTTTCAACAACTTAGCATGTCTTCCACAGTGATTTGTGAATCAGACTTCTACATGTAAAGAAGTGTGTATACTATGCCTGATAAATATCTTTATCAAAGCTTTTGAAGCAACTGCACTTCATACTTGTACCAGCACCTGTCATATCATTGAATCATGGATTTCACAATCTGATCACATAATGATCTGGGTTTTTTTCTTTCAGAGGTGCTTTTGAAGAAAAAAATGATCAAAGTCAAAGAATTCAATTCACATTTGGAGGCTCTGTGGCAGATTCAAAAAATGGATCTTCCCAATCAGGTGAGATTTTTAAAAGCTGTGTCATTTGTAATTGCTGAGAAACACAAGCACAAAGACTGAAACTGTGATATGATATGAGTTAACCTGTTGAGTTACTCCACAGATATTTGTTAAAGACACTCATAACACAAACATCCCCCAAAAGTGAAACCGGAAGAGTAAGTGAAACAGAAAGTGCTAATGTAAATACATCGGTCTTCTTTCATTGCCACTTTTCCCATTGAATTCCTATTAGCAAGCTCTATGAGTTGATAATTTATTGCATGCAATGCCATGTAATTGCCCCTAGTGATGATCATATGTGTGCTGATGTTGTTATCGGAGCTATACTTGATAGTGGGATTGCTGAAAGATACAAATGCATCATAAGATGTCATATAATTTGATGATGGAGAGGTCCATCATTTCTGTGGTCTGTCAGCAAAGCATGTTTTGAACAACAAGATTTGCATAAGCCCAATGATGTTGCGTGTATTCCAGAATTGATCCAAGACACCCACATAGTCTATGATTGCTACTGTGTATCATTTTAGAATTGATCTAACCCACCCTTATAGTGGCTGCTACAACAAATTTTGAAATCTTTTATCCATTTCAGGTCACCCTGAGCTACGGCAGTAGAACTACTAAAACCAGGAATATTATTTCATTGGATAAGACATTGTTCCCAACTTCAGAAGATCCAACTAGGTAAGCGCCCTCACAGGCCATAGTTAGCAATAGTTTTAAGCAGTCCATGCCAAAGCATGAACATTTCATTTCAAATAGTCTTCACAGCTGATACTTTTGACCCAAAACCTCATGAAACAATCAGAAACAAAAAGTAAACAAAGACTGTATGAGTCTATATCTACTCTACTAAATGGTTCTCTTTATTTTGTCCTTTCCTTCCTTTTCATCGTAAAAGATGTTCAACTGTTAGCAATTAAAGTGCTTTGAACCGATTTAAAGTAAGACTTTTGAACTAAATTGCAGTGTATCACATCCCTGTCACTTTTATCTGATAAGTAATTTAACAGTTTGCTGAAGATAGTATTCACTCAAAAGTGTAAGACTTACTGCCACCATCCCTGCATTAACTCAATAGAAAAATCGATTTTTTTGATTTTCAAATAAATTAAAATCGTGAAAATCCTATCTTACTTCAAGAGCTTTACAAAAAGCCCCCACAAGCGCTACACCAGAAAAGTATTGGAAAATTGAGAGTCTGAATATCTGTCCCCAAGGTGCTTTCTACCTGAAGTCATGGCAACAGCTATTTTACATGTGACTACACATGTAATGGAAATTTTGTATCTAGACATTTTAGCTTCTAACAAGTAAGTCTTTGGTTAGACTGTCAGTTTATATTTACCATTTGTATTGTAAAATTGAAAACATTAGAAAGATTTTTACATGCAATATTCCATGCCTTTTCATTCCAGGTTACGATCCTTCCACTGCATGATGTTCCCAGGAACAGGCAGATGTCCGGAAAAGGTACCGCCGTTTTTCTCCCCAGGTGATCGTCAGCCTCTACAAAGAAGTCATCCAGTCATCTACGCATAATCTACAGTAAATTATCGTGGAGACAACCTTGTACCAAAAAATGAAATATCACGGGTATGAACATTTCAGAGTTGAGCGACCAACTATCAGATATGTGTCAATATTTTTGAAGTGCAAACTACATATGAACAATCAAGCACAATTTGTCAGTGACTTTTTTATCGTTGTACAATCAGGTTAATTGTTGATCAGCTTCTGGTATTAATGCGAAAATATCGTTTTCTCGATAATGCTAACGGTGCTGCCATTGTTTCCAATATTGATCATTTCATATCAGGGACTGGGTAACCCAAGTCTTCCAAACTGTGCATAACAGTATGTACAACGCCAGTAGACACAAATGTCAATGCCAGTGTATTTTTAACAAACATATTACCATTCAACACAATAGTTCTACTTGTAAATTTTGAATGACAGACTGTTTTAATCAGAATGGAAGAAAAACTTTGTGCAAATGAAAACCAAATACAAATGATAAAATTGAAAGTATCAGATATTGTCTACATGTTCCATCGTTGTCATGGTTTCTGTGATAGCAGTACTGACGCAGTGTTGTAAAAAACATGGTGCAATAATTGTACTATTTGCAGTGAGCTATTTGAAATCTTGGTAATTACCATATTTGGGTGTTTTACACTCAGTTTATATAATACTTTGGTACATAAACTGTATTGCTACATTAGTGGATGAAAACTAGGTCACATGCACAATGTTACAGCCTCAATATGAGAAACTAATTTACCATTGTGTATGATGTTTTGAGTCATTGAAATGTCAAGTTTAACCCACAATGTGAAATATTCTACTCAAGCATTTTAACTTCAAGACACATGCAAGTATGATTATGTCATAACATGTAACAGTATGAACTCCAATCAAATCAAAGCTCATCTACCATGTCAACCAATCAAATCCATGTTCACCCTCTTGAGGAATCAAATCAAGGCTCACCTACATTTCCAACCAACCAATCAGATTTCTGTGAACTAAAATTCTTGAACAAGAAACATGCAATCAAGAAATGAATCGTTCATTTTCATTGGGTCATAGTGATAGCGAAAATCATGAGATAATTAAAATTAATTAATTTGATATTAGTGGGATGCTCCTTTCCAGAATACCAGAGAGTAATTGGGTAAAATAATATGCGTCTTGAGTCAGTTCATAGTTGCATATTATTTTACCCAATTAGACTATAGACACACAGTTTTGTCTGCAGTCATTGTTTAGTTTTGTTTAATTAGTGTCACCATATTTATTTTTTGTATGTTTTGTTTTAAACATGACAACATAGTCTAGGGGCTACACAGAATCTTATGTTGCAACATAAATTACAACAACAAGAAATTCACATGAGAGAATTATGTGGGTATGAAATGCACGCTGTATCGAAACGTCATTAACTGTTCAGGAGTATCTGGTTATAAAGTTTACATATGTTGCTGTAAACATTTTGTTGAATGTCAGATTTGTCAGATTCCTTTATGCAGTGTATGTAGAATAGTGGCTGATTTTAACATAAATGAAATAAGATTTTGTCATGAAGTGAAGTCTAAACTAACTGTCAGGCTTGAATCTCACCATACAAAGGTCAGGTGTGTTTTGAATACACAGGTCAAATATCTTAGCATTCAACTTTAATGCTCCATTGCAATTTACCATCAAACAAAATATTTGTACTTTTAAAATTTATTTAGTACACAGAATGGAAAACATGCAGAAAAAATTTCCATGAATTACTGCAATTTTCACAACAACATGTTGCTACATGCTGTTTAAGTACCATACATGGTTTGAAAACTTAGATCAATCCTCGTGTCTATTATTGAGTTGATCCAAGGTTAACTGTTCCACAATATATATACACCAGTATTTTGTGTTGTTATTTTGTTGTACCTCAGACAGGAAAAATAGAGACATATTTGTTCATTTTTTAAGACCAAACAGTTTAATTTATTATTATTTTTCTAGGGGAAATTTTTATTGGTGTATGTAAATGATGTTGTATGACAATTTGATTTCTCATTTGAGAATTGGAAAAAAATTGACTATGGATTTTTTTATCCATACTTTAATTGCTGAATTTTGTTAATGACAAGATAGATAGTCTTTTGAGAAAGAGGTTATTCAAAGGGTTTGTTCGTTTACGAAACTGACAACAGAGAATGGAAATTTGCAGAAATAGACGGAAAACCTTGTCCGTGTGTCATCTACACCAAATGTACACAAGGAAGGTAGAAATTATTGGATCATGTCAAAGGTATTTGACATGCGCTCAGAGTGAACTTGTGTAGAAATGTGCTTTATTTATGTAAACTTGGAGTTATATTACCATGGTGAACTTGTTTACTTTTGTAAGAAAGGTGTGATAAGTACAGGTCACATTTGCAAAACACTCCAGGGAAGGCAAGGTATTTTAGCTTCTGCTTCCGGTCTATTTGACTATCTGAAAAACAGTTTTGACAGAAAAATGAATTCTACACAGAGGACCAAATGTGACTTTATAAGGTACTTGCTGATAGCTCATGTTTTATTTTCCAATGCATTGTGTCAGTTTGAGTCATGCTCTATAAACATGTACTGAAAACGGTGGTTATTAGAAATAACGCACTCTCCAAAGTTATTTTCAGCACTAATATAGCAGTACTTTGGCATTATGGGCTGTAAGGGTGATGTGGAATTGGGGCGTAGTGGTATGCAATCTAGTGGGTAGAACTGCCTGGCCTGGGTAGAACGAGTTGCATAAAATGGCTACGCTGCAGTTTTGCTTGTTTGCTCAAGAAGCATAGGTTGCAAGGTTTGATAGGGCGTTTCATTCACGAGAGCAATGCCAATCTAAGTGAAGTATACATTACATCTCTATACAGTACCAGCTTTTGTTAATGTTCGGAATTAAATGTGAAAATTGTTATGAATCTGAATCTAAAAAACTTTTATGGCAATGAACATTGCAGCGTAACAGTACTTTGCAGAGCACAGAATTACTAATCAAAATATCAAAATAGACATGTGCCTTTTAAAGAACGTTTACAGTAACTGTAAAAGAGATATATTCATCATTTTTACAATGTAAAAATACAAACCCACTGGTAGAGAATTAGATTTGTAGATATTCAATATGCCTGTTGTAAGGTATAGGGGTGGTTGTAACCTGACATGGACAGTCTTGCCCATTCTGAGCTTAAGGTGAAATGTTTCTTCAAAAAAAAATTGAATTCTCTTGACTGGTACAGCATGTCTGTACACTGGGAAAGTGGTGTTCTTGGATTCTAGCGTGGACAGAGGCTTTTTGATTGTAGCCTCATGCAACACTGTGAAACTAAAATGCTTGGTTATATAGATGTTATATGTCTTTCTTTAGTTAAGTGGAAGTTGATGCATTATCATGTTGTTTTTATTGACAAATCAATACTAAAAATTAGACAATTGCTTTGTATGAGATACTGGCTGAATTTATGAACTTTGAAATTATCATTTCTATTTACTAACTCTGTATATATGTATATTTTGCATAGATGATATAATCGATTTCTTATACCTTAATGCTTTTCAGTTTTGTAAATAATACTCCTCTTTCTCCTTCTGTGAATAAATTATCTCTCCTTTTCCAGTGTGATAAGATGTCGTGCTCTTTTGTGTGAGATGAAAATGAATGTCCTATTCAACAGAAGTGGGGCGAATGCTTTCACATATAGGAGGTATTGAACTCATGAACATAACATGCCATCTGTGTAGATTTTCTTGTTGCGGTGTTTCAAACAAACAATAGAATCGGGGATGGTTTGACAAAAATCAGGTTTTCTGGAAATTACCCGCAGCACCTGCTCCCCTACCATGTCTTTCTGTTGTATTGCTTGATACGTGCCTCAAAATCTATAGGTGGGTGTCTATCTTCATTGATCTGATGGAAGTTAAGAAAGAAATTTCAGTGTTATCTGCCGCATATAAAACAGACTATTGAGAGAATGCCCGAGAAACTAGCTGAGGGTGTAGACAGCCATGATGCCACAGTGTAGTGGCATAATCGAAACGCTGCCAATATAACAGGATGGGGTAAAACACAATTGAGTGTTGACATCACAAGGAGCTAACAACTTCTCATACACGAATAGGATTATAGATGCAAGAGCAGCAACTTTTGATATTTACATTATTTTGATTCAACGAAACGAACATTTTTGTAATCCCCTACCCCACAATCAAAACATTCACACCTTACGTCACCTAGCAAAGACATCACAACCAAATCCGCATGGATAAATCCCCACACTTCAAACAGTGGTTTGAAGAGTGAGCTAAACTGTTACAATTTCTCCAACTATGATAACTCCATATGCTGTACAGTTAACGAAGTACTCGCACTCACATACTCATCACACACTAACTGGGCTTCAGATAGCCTGGAATAAATTCTTCCACTGAACTATCAACCCATAGACAGTAAGAGAGGGAAGATCTCACCTCATTTGTTTAGCATTT
Organism: Ptychodera flava; assembly: GCA_001465055.1. Classification (NCBI taxonomy): domain Eukaryota; kingdom Metazoa; phylum Hemichordata; class Enteropneusta; family Ptychoderidae; genus Ptychodera; species Ptychodera flava. The sequence continues at coordinate 38,703 of LD345316.1, read as the reverse complement.
TTTGAGAGACCCCATCCCTCTGCCTTCAGTAATACTGGTTCAAATAAGGGCAGCTAGCAACTCGGGGAAGGGTAGTACAGTGCGCCCTCAACGGTTTGTACTGTAAAGTACGCATAAAATTTTTGCTAGGTTGATGGTCAATTGTTTAAATGCAAGAAGAGAGCATAAAAAAACTAAACAGGTTGTAAACGAAGTAGACCTACAATTTGCAAGCTGCCTGCCTTTGGATTGACTTCAAGTGGATTGGATGGAATGTATTTGACCAAGAAATTCATATTGGGAAATTGATATGCACACACGCACACACATTTTTAAGACTGTTAAATTGTATAGGAAGTTGTGCAAATTCCCCTTCAGGCACTACCAACCCAGTAACTGATAATATCATACGCAAGAAAACCATGAGTACTGCAGTACTTCTTTTTCAGATATTTTATTATCCACATTGAAGGCATGACAAACAATCAGCATATACATTACTGATCAACAGTTCTTTCTCATAAACAATTCATATTGATCTCCTAGCTCATATACAATGGTTTTGAATTTTTACTTTCATAAAGGGTACACACACATGGCAAGATGAAGTACTATGAAAACAAACCCAAAGATCTCACATTAACAAAACCAAATGTCACAACATGGATGTACCTTTGAGTGATATTTACTTTGACCATTGACAACATTTACACAGATCAGTTTTTAGAAGTTTTAAAGTCACAGTAATTACACAATTGCTTGACAACAATTGATCATACATGATTTATGGTCACTGATTTACAGTCACTGATAACAAGTTTACAAGAAAACACAATACCAAGTGTTGTTATTGCAAATATCAGTAACCTTATTTTGTAAATAATCTTATATTTGTGCGTTGGAATCAAAAGTGGTTGAAATATCCACACAGTGGTACAAAGACGTACTACTTAAAATCATTCTATGTAAAACAAATAATTTGATGGACTGAGCATGAGGTCTCTGTCATTATTGTTAAAATGCTGAGAATTAATCTTCACATTGCACAGTTGAACTAATGATAGATGGAATCGCACAGGAGATATTTACTGAAAACATGAACACGGACAATGTGTCATATCTGGGAAATTCTTGTCATTTCCGATGATACTCACGTTATTCATATACCCAAGATGCATCCTAGAAAGCTTCAACTGGAGAATGTTGTACATCTGACATACTTATACTACATCACATGACATATATTCCCATGAAAACTACATCTACATGTTCACCAGTATACCTGAAAATCCCTGTGCAGTTCATTTTAAAGTCTTAAAGCAGTAACACTCTCTGAACACAGATAGATCATTTATGTACTGTTGATAAAACATTCAGTCTTGTAAGTCCAGCAAAAGTTGAAGATTCTGGTGACTTTACACACACATGGCAAGATGAAGTACAAGATGAAGATCAAACCAATAAAGGCTAACATTGGAACCTGTCCTGACAAACATGTCGTGTTGGCAACGGTAACAATATTGTACAATTTAATAATTATCAGCTGAAATTCTACTGTTTAAAATCATTTGATTGGATCATTGAGTAATAGTAACATTCATTACAAATTAGAGTGTATGTAAAAGTATCTAAAGCAATGGACTCAAACAAAATGGCAGGCAGAAAAAGTATATTTGATATAATGCAAAAAAGAATAAAAAGAGTATATTAATACTAAAGTGCCATGATACCAACTTTGAATATTCTATGAATGCATAGAAATTAAATTCACATGGCTATAATGAATCAAACTTGGCATAGCAATGTAAAGTTCAATAATTTATTTAAATTATGAATGTAAATCTTTACTTGTGACATTGAAAGGAATAACCTTTTCTTGGACCAGGTTGCGTTAACCAATCAGCATGCCCAATTTCAATTTTCCAGAAAGAAAACAGTAAAGACGTCAGTTTCTCTGGCATATTGGATCGTACCGGTAGATTGTTCTCACAGTAATGTAAGCAAGTTGCCATCTGTGCAACTGATATCAAAACATTTATACAATGCAAAAGTTCAGATGTATTATATATTTGACATGATGCTTTATACCCCAAATATTCAATCAGCAGACTGAGGGCGAGCTTCAGAGAACCACCACTTGGAGTTAACCCTCTCTGGTGGTGTATCTGTGACATGCTAAAATGTTGTTGACAATTGTTGCAACTATGGCGGCATTCTCTCCATGGATAAACGATTCATGATCCCCTTGTATCTGATGTACACTCACTTTACCATGGCACACCTGAAAAACCAGAATAACATCCTCACATTTAGAAAGTATATTCTCTTATCAAAGTTTTAATGCTTCTAGTATTTGCATGCTTCGACACATTGATGCTAGGCATGTTTGCTTGGTAACCATCTAACATATTTGTATTACAGAATTAGGTACACACTGTTACAGATTGACTTGGCATATCAATCAGGAACACACAGACAGACATAATTGTTATTTCAATTAGGATTTCAAAAACTTGGATATCTCTCAATGTAAGTCTCAGTATAACAACTTCATAACTGTTTCTGATTGTGGTATACTCAATAAGCTGCTAATGAATTCACTAATCAGACCATAAGTCCCTCCCTCTTGCCAGAAAACAGTTCAAAATATATGACGTATTCAAGGTTAAGGGACACAGCCACTTGACTTTCACTGCAGCAACTGAGCATTACCAGCCCAAGACATCACCACCTCTCATCTTAGATAATTGAAATTCTCTATTGAATTTAGTGTTTTCAGAGTTACTCTCATTGGATGTGTGTATTTGACTGATATACAATATTAAAGAGGCCGACCAAATGGCTGTGAAATTGGTAATGGAGTGTTTGTAAATTCTAAGGCTGCACTTTGTAATGATCATGCAATCAAAAGATGGGTGGAAAGTGTTGAATTGAGCTCACATTTCCTTCCTTGCTTCTGTAGGCAATAATCCTGCATAGTTCCCGAACATGTATAAGTTTACTGGAGGAATTCTGGAAGAAAAACATCTAACTACTACAAACCTGTTTGAGTCCATAGTCCTCTCCCAATGCATCAGCTGACATACTGCCAGTGGTAGCTCTGATCAGAAATACATCACCATTGTACTTTGTCAACGGACTGTATGCATCACCAGCAACCAGTCTCTTGTAGAAAGCTTCTGCAGCAAACGTCAGACTCTCTCTGTCCAGAGATGTGTGAATACTCAGTACTTTACTGACAGCTAACTTGATACGAGATTGAAAACCATCACAGCTCAGCAGATCTGCTCTTAACTGCATGATGGAATGGACAGAAAGAGAACAATTTTATTATTGTCACATCAAATATTACCAATTGTCCCTTAAGTTTAAGGGCAATACTTGTTGGATATTATATTTAATTGTTTTGGACATTTGTCCCACACATAGCAAACAAGCTTTACGTATCCAGTTTATTAATCTCTCCAGTTGTCATCAAGCTGCATTGGTTACTTGTTCAGTTCAGGATTGACTACAAAATTCTGATATTATCTTTCAAGGCTATCCACAACCAGACATCTGCTCCAGCTTTATACACCCACTGGCACACCAAAGTCTTATTGAAAAGTAGACTTTTGACAGATACAACAATAAATTATAATTGTCATTTGGCTAAATCCAACATCAACAAGAACTGCAGCCCAACATTTGCTGTGATCTAAGTCTGATTTTATCCCTATATGTAATATATCATGAATTATAAATCACAGTAATTCTTAATTACTGTTTTCGAAATTTGGTATACAACTTTGTCATTTGATACTTTTGAAAATTGAGAATTGAAATAGAATTTGTACCTACCATAGGGTAGTCAATCCTCTGAAATTGCTGTACGAATGCACAGAGAGCTTCAGTATGAGATTCGGCATCATTTGCTGATGAAGCCAGCTTGTCTTTGTAGTGTTGTGTGTGTACAGCAACATATGAATGTGATCCGTCCAACAGTATCAGCTGATCTACCAACCCAGTGCTGCACCCTTCACTTTCCAGCTGTAACGCCATCTCATACGCAACACAAGCACCAAAGGAGTATCCACCAAGCCTGTAAGGTCCGTTTGGTTGTATCGTTCTCATACACTCCACATAGTGCTTGGCCATGGATTCAATTGAGTCCAACGGGACATCAGGGGTTCCCTGAATGCCGTAACATGTGCAGTTAAGTTTGGCTGCTAATTCCTCCAGTGCAGTGACAGAGCCCTCTATGGGGTGGATGATGAAAAGTGGAATTTCACTGTTGCTGACTTCATGCAGTTTTATGACACTTTGATCTTCTACAGATACAGTCTTTGTTGCAGAAGTCTGCGGAACTGTCATTTCACGGGTCTTGTCTGTTTCTTTGTCAGAATTGCCCACGGCATTTTGATTGGCAGGCCCACCAGTGGAGAGTTCTTGAAGTTTGTTTACAGTCATTAGTCTGATGTCCCGCATAGACATGATGATGTCATGGTCACGTTCAAGAGTTTGTCTGACTTCAACACCCATCAACGAGTCGAGGCCAAGATCTGCTAAGGTTGTATTGGGACTCAGTGTAGATGGATCTCTTACACCAAGGATGTGAGCCACACTGTCAACCAGACTGGCCTTAGAATCTTGTTCAGATTTCATTCCTGTAGATTTCTCTGCCAGGACAAAGCTGGACATCACTGGATGTGACTGAGCCAAGAAAGTGTCAAGTACAGACAGGCATGATGTGATACGCTGCGGTAGGGTACCTCCAACAATGACATCATTACCACCCATGTTTTCCTGCACAATACCAACATCACCAATGGCTCCCCACTGAACAGCCAAGGCTAAAAATGAAGATATACAGAAAACAGAGACTCTGATTCTCTTTATTCTATTGTAATGGTCCACTAAAATGATATTATGTGCATACAAAATATCATCCATACAGTATACATACATACATACATATATACATAAATACATACATACATACATATACATACATACATACCAGTACATACATACATACATATACATACATACATACATACATACATACATACATACATACATACATACATACATATATACACGATACTTTCATACATACATCAGACGTTTTACTTATCAGATGAGGTTCCATTATCATGAACCTATGACAAAATGTAAGTTAAAACTGATGATTTTGTAGCTCTTTCTCCTATCGTGACAGTGAAACTATATTTAGAGACAGAAAAAATCCTTGGAAAACTAAATAAAATTGCAAGTAATGAAGTCAGAAATTCTTCACGAACTTTACAAATATTCATTCCCTCTGCGTTATTATTTTTTCCACTCACCAGGATATCCATCATGGTGTCTCTTCTCACAGATTCTTTCCATGGATGAATTTGCAAATCCATAGTTGGTTTGTCCGGCATTACCACGGCCACTAACGACGGATGAAAAGACTACAAACCAGTCCATGGATTGACCACAGTGTTCTCTGGTTGCTCTATCTAAATTCAATGTACCAGTGTACTTGGCTGAGCAGACCGTCTGAAATGTCTCCACTGTCTGGTTTTCCAAGAAAGCATCTTTCAAAACCTGTAAATATCAACATTGCATCAGAAAGCAGATTATAATTTCATATCAGAAAGATAACTCAGTTTGTGATTCAAGTGACTGAAGACATACAAACATCTTGTTCTATCATATATTGTGAAAACATTTTGAAACATTTCACCGCAAATGGCCACTGAGATGAGTTTTCCATTCTCCCCCTTGCTCGTCATGTAGTTATCATCTATTCAAAGTAATATAATTAACATTATTGCAAAAAAAAAGGCTAAATATTAAAATTATCTCCCATAAATGTTCAGTTGAAAATTGTGTTATGTTTTAACTACAAAAATTACTCTGTAGAGTTGCATAGTCCAATCAAATCTTGTTTTTTTATAGAATTCTAGAGAAAATGTGGCCCAAACTTTATAAACTTCGATAAATATTTCTAGAATTTCCATAAGCTAAAGAACTATACAGAATTCTAAAAGTTTTTTTCATAAGGGTGTACGCTAGATTTAAATGACTTGACATTGGATTTGAATCACTATTAGCTCTGTCATAGATTTACTTTATTGAATACACTAGTGTTGGTCAGTTTAATTAATTTTATCAATAAAAAGTCACTGATGAGATTCAGCACAAAGTAAATCATGGCAAGTCTTTATACAAAATTCAATGGAAAACAACATGCAAAATGTGATATAGATGAGTACACACATATTTGGTGTACCAAATCAAGAACCATGTCACATTGATAGAATGAGCAATATCTGTTTTGACAGCTGTAAGTCTATACTCACCATTGCCAGATGAAATAATCCTCCAATGGGTCCAGACTGACTTGACGTTTTGATCAGAGCATCAGCACCATCAATAGTGCTGATATCCTCTGTAGAGATGCTGACTTTCACACCATGTTGTCTCCACTGTTCAACACGTCTGCTTTGGTAACCAGTACGAATGCCAGATCTGGACGTCAACACTAAATTACGTGCACCTAATATGTGTGTGTACATGAAAGCAAATAGAACACATGAGTACTTGTACTTGTTACAAATGTTAATTTATTTTATTATCACCTTTGATCTGTTGCCATTGTTCTGACCCTTCCATAACTATCACAAACATGCAAGTCAGCTTGTAAAGAAGTTTTTGTAGCTCAGTGGCTGACTTACATCTCATCTCAAAATACATAATTCAACCCTGCTTACTATGACAAGCCAATGAACACAGCACCATAACAGATTTAATCAGCTTTTTAGAACAATTTCTTTAAATTCATGAAATATTTTTGTTCAGGCTTTAGATCTTGATCAGTGTTGCAAAATATTCCGCACATATCAACTGTAGTGAAGTTAGGGAAGGTATGGCTTTACCCTGGTCATACAACTCATTGGATCACAGAGACTTTTGTGTTATTTGATAAGCGATCATGCACCCCAAAATTCTAGTAACAATTAAAAATAAGACAAAATATTCATCACAAGTATTTCACAACTTGTTTCAATGGATAATGCTTAGATCATACCTCAATTAAAATTACACATGTGCCTGATATATGATGAATTACATAAAAGTATTTCTTATTGCCTGACACATTTAGTTGAATGAAACTCAGGAAAATCTGTGCTACATATTACTGATAAAACTCGATTTTATCATTATTAAATGTTTAGGAAGACAGAGTGACTACTGACCTCTTTCCACCAACCAGTTGGCAAGTTCAAGTCCAAATCCACCAAGTCCGCCAGTTATGATGTAGGTTTTCCTTGGATGACACATGCTACGTGCAATGGCAGGCACTTGTAAGGGTGTTGGCATGGTTACCGTTTCTTGTTCCTCTTCTCTGACCTAATAAAGGAATCAACACAACAGTCATGATAGAGCTATGAGTTAATAATTGAACAAATACAACAATGAAATGGATGAGAGAAGTAAAATTTACAGTGTCAATGTGATATAAAAACTACATTCAATAGATTGCGGCATATTTTTGCATTGCCAAATGTCAACAACAGACCAGTCCCTGTAGTTTTCAGTAGTTAGATGGCTATCTCTGTCTAAATCAAAAAAATTGATGTTTTATTTTTTTACACTAAAATAAACACATCTCATCTTTTATTCTAAAGTTTGAACTTCACCTTGATGACTACTTTCCCAATGTGTTTGCCTTGTGCCATGTATCGGAAAGCGCCCTCTATGTCATCTCTATCAAAGACTGTTGTCTTCAGTGGCTTGACTGCACCAGATCTGATACCCTCGGATACAAGATCATAAACAGCCTGCCAATCATGGTTATCTCCTTCAAACAGAGCATCTAGCAATATTCCATGGAATGTGACATTCCTCAGGAACAGTGCCATACCTAAAACATATTAAACACATGAAACAATGTAATAAATCTAAGTAATAGGACATCTGTCAAAACAGCGATGTAATGAGTGACTAAGAATGATATCAGAAAATAGGAATCACACAATGGTTTGTAAAAAGAAATACATATAAGAAATGGTAGGAGGGAACTAAAAACCACCACATTTTAAATTTACCCATCTGTGAATGCAGACTGCCCATTGTGTAAACATTCTTGATCTTTAATTTAATTCTTTGATGTACTGTACAAAACCAGATACCATGAATGAAACACATGATCCAAACTGACTTGTCATCCAAAATTTGAATTATTCGATATCAGTGTTGGGAAAGTCATGAATTTACATAAATCATAAATATACCCAAAGAAGTACATTTGGGAGTTTCATTCATTATGCTGTACCTCATCTGTTTAAGATTTCAAATAAAATAAGTTCCATCAACGACAATTTGCCTGTATGCATGTATACAGGTACCAGTACATGAAGACTTGGAGGAGGCTACAGGTGGGGTCACAGTGTACGTTGAATATTGGGTGTGATTTAACCTTTGACCCCTGACTTCTAGCATCTTATGATATCAGAGTATCAATAAACTTAATACACCGCTCTCGATGTAACTGAAGCTTGAACATTGCAAGAAAATTTGTTGACCAGTTTCTGGTTCAAAGGTTACAGCATACTGGACCAAAAAGACTGTAAACTGTGAGTACCCATCATCAGAATGTGAGTAGCAATCATTGAGACGCAATTGTCAAGGGTATATAGTATATACAGTAGCTGCATGGTCAGATGAATTCAAATGGCAGGTCTTCTTACATCATACATGGTTACTGACATGACTTTACTTAGACAAAGAAACCTAAATTTTACCTAGAGGTGTGTTATTGGACAAATCATATTTGCCAATTTCAAGGAAGCGACCATGTCTTGCCAGAAGTCTCAGGCTGGCTTGCAGTTTTTCTTCAGCAAGGGAGTTCAAAATGACATCAACACCTGTGAATGAAAAAGTAAATATTTACTCGTCTTATCACTTTACTAACACCTCTCATCTGATACTGTACATGTCATCTGTACTTGCATAGCTGGCATATCATACTAAAGCGACTGCACAGGACCATTGCTACTATGATTGTGACTACTATTTCAATTAGAATTGACATTTTTAAAGAGGTGCTTTGAAATTTACTAGTGTTATTTATATAGACAGGAAATGTATGCTTTTTTACTAAATTAACATTAGTTACATGGTGATATATGGGACAAAATAAAATTCATTTTAATTTCATTAACTGCATTGAATGTAGAAAGTGTGTCAAGTAGCTTATGTGCAGCCTTCAGAGACAGGTGTTGACAATCTAAAATGATTTACCATGTTTCAATTACCTGTGAGACACAAATCAATATATATTTGAAAAGACTTCTTTACACGGTAAACACATGCAGACACTGAATTCTGACTCTCACCTTTTCCTCTAGTAGCAATTATAATTTTCTGTTCAAATGATGAATCTCTAGAATTACCAAAATTCTCATCACTCAGCTGAGGAAAT
>LD345315.1:118015-166873 GCA_001465055.1 Ptychodera flava | reverse complement strand
ATTGAATTTTAGAAAAGCGCCCCCAGTGTCAATAATTAAATTCAAAAATTGCCAGATTTTAGACGGAACGCTATAGTTTTCAGCTTGCAAGTGGAAGTTGGGCAGTGCGGTTACCATTGCAATGATAATGATTGCATGATACGTCCCTTGTTTAACGCAATAGGCTGTTATCAATGTAAAACTTGCCAATTTTTGTCCAAAATTTTTACACGTTACAGAAAATCTATAGGCCTACCTGCACTGCTGCAGGGTTTGACGTCCGCGCGTGTACGTACGTGAACTGCTTTCATCAGAGGGAAACTGGGCATAGTTGTCATATATACGTTTATGAAGTAACAATTAATTACATTTTATCATGAATCAATACAAATAACATTGCCAATCTTAACCCCTGGCGCGACACCAAGGGCTGAGCCCTATATAATATTAATATTACTTTCATATTATTTTTGAGTGTCTACGTATGCTTTTATATATTTCTATTTATTATTTCACGCAAACACTAGTCAATATCAGTAATTATTATAAGGTTTTGATTTTGCCCTATTTATTTTGTTCACAGAACTCGTGTGCAACGTTTAGCAGTGTGAGCAATTGTACAACACAAATGATGTCGATTGTTGATAAACTGGATGAAGTTTCTTTCGAGCTGCACTTTCACAGCCGTGCTCATTATGTCAGTGCTGATTACTATGCAGAGTTAGACATTCACTTAAAGAACATCCACGCTATCTCTAAAGCAGTGGTTACTACCTTAGGCGGGGCAGCCATAATGTTGCCAGTTGCTCGAAGGCAATCTGAAAACTCCATTGTACAGGCATTTTTCTTTTTCATCATTTTGGTGGGAAACAACGCCATCGAGGAATTGCTGGGTACCGAGGAGAATGCCTTGGAAAAGACACGTCTTCATAATGAGGCAGCTTTAGAAACAAAACAACTTGAAAAAGAAGTAGCTCTATGGATTCTGCCAGGTAATTGCTCTAATGTAACAGTCAGCATTCTTTGTGAGAAATACAGAGAAATAATCTTGAACCATTCTAATATTGAGAAGAAGATTAGGAGTGAAGACTGGACTTTCAGTTGTGTTCATTTTGAGCTGTCAGAACGTATGAAAGAGAAGGCAAAGCGTCACAAAAAATATATACCTGAAAATCCTAGTGCTTGCTCCTCATTCATATGGATCATGATATGCGCAATAATTAAATATGTATTTTGCTATGGTATACTATTGTATTGTTTACCATTACTTCCTATTTACTTTGTTTTAAGAAGTAATGATGATACCAAAAATGAGCAAACACCTGAACAGAATGATCAGGATGAAGGAGGGGGAAACGCTGTTGAGTGATAAATTAGAAAGCAAGGAAGCTCATGATGACCAACAATCCCAATCAGATTCCAAGGCTAGTCAAAAAGACTGAAAAGAGAAACATTTAGAAAGCCAAGAGATCGTAAAGCTCTGTTTAATTTGATACAGATAAATCTAGTAAAACTTTAGGTTCCAAGACCAGTATTGAGCCCTTCCAATTAATGAACTCTCTGAAGAGAAGCTTGTTACCCCATCAAAGTGTATATTTTCTGAAAGCTTAGATATTGGGAAATACTATTTTGTATTATTTGACAATTGTTTACATAATGACCACGTAGTAGTCAATTTGAATAAACTCTTAAAAATAGTTTTTTTTCGTTTTCCTGCACTAACGCAGCAGTATTTCCGGTCGAAATTAGCATAATCAAAAGGTGTCATGTCAATCTTTAAAAATGTGTCTGCGATTTTTGTCTTAAGCTCTAGAACATATTTATGACGCGACAATGATCTGTCGTTAACTAATCCCTGGTCTAAAGGATTTCAAAGTATGTAACATAAAATGTAGGCTAGATTTAAATAATGCCAGTGGACGTGGAACATTGACTCGACACCTTTTTTATCACGTTAATTTTGACTCGAAATACTGCAGTATTTAAGCAGGTAACGAAAACAATCCCGATTTTTAAGAGGTTATTCAAATTCACTGTCATTTGGTCCTTCTGTCAACAACGGTCAAGTTATACAAAACACAGTATTTGCTAATATCTAGGCTTTCAGAAAATATATACTTTGAGCGGGTTACGAGCTTAATTTTCTGAAGAGAGTTCATTAATCGGAAGGCTTCAATACTTGCCTCAAAACCCTAAAGAAGAGAAGAAGACGATTTCCTGATGGCACGGTAGGCATAATAAGAATAGTGTAAGTGACACGTGCTCCCGTTTTGATCACGCTGTAACAAAGTAGATATGACCTGTTTATATTAAGTGCATTTAATCTCATATTTGTCAGACTTTTCGACACATATTGTTGTTTTGTTAGGATATACGCTTTGGATATTTTAAGGTTATGGTCAAACTATATATTGTATTGCTATAATTAAGGACAGACCACGTTTTAGAGATTTCAGAGATTTATCTTTCAGAGATACTATGGAGATGCAAATTTTTTAAGATATTTTTTTCTTATTTTAGATTACCAGTGATCTTACATTTTTCTGGAGAAATATGTAGCTAATTAGGGTTGCCCACATTAAGCTATGTCATATGAGCATAAGAATGGAATATTTCATTATCTTTTACCAGTGTTTGCTCAATATTCTTCAAAACCTTTTTTCTTCACTAATGTGTTCCATAGTAGTCAAATCTTGCTCATAATTTCAAGTAATGACCTCATTCGGTTTAATTCAAATTGTGTTGCATATTATGCAATTCATTAAGTCTATAATGTTCTCAATTTTTGTCGAAAAATCATTTCCCATGATACCATTTGAGTCAATATGTAGCTTATCAGAAATACCGTCATTGTTATTCATTATCCCTAATCTTAGTATTTTGTATTAGAAATGTGAAATTTGTGCATTTTCTCAATGCAGAATTCCATAATTATCCTGTTATATTCAATAATATACTGTATTTTTACATATTTTCAATTTGGAGTAATAGATTTCCTAACTGTATGCATTTTTTTTTTGATGAATTTATATAATAAATGGAAAATAAACTGAATTTTATCTTTCTTTACCTTTGAAATCATATCTAACATACAAAACGGAAAGTATACAATATTAATAATTCAGTGAATATAATGAAAGGTGCATTTGAAAATAAATATTGCAAAGAATGTCAGTTGTTGCTGTAGCATATTTTCCAACTCGCCAATTGGATGACATTACCTAAAAGAATTGTCATTTATCTGTACTTCATGGCAATATGCCCTGCCACTAAATTGTATTAAAATGAGCCATGGAATTCCTGGATAGTGGCTCTGGACACACAGGATAAAACATAACGAGTGACAGTTGGCTGTCATATCGCAAAAAAACTGTCATGTTTCTGTACGTCTTGTCACAAGGACAAAATGCGACTCGACCTGGAAAAATACATCACTGCCATTCTGACTACAGATCTAAAATTCAGTGATTGTTACAACCATCAATTTGTTCTAACGAGTAGGCCTAAGTAACTAAAGTACTTAATCTAGAATGATACAGTCAGCCTCAGTGACTAAAAATGACTAGAGTGACACCTCAGCTCACATGCTTCAAGGTATGAAACAAATGACTAAAATCTGTTAGAGCATAGACAGTAGAGGGGGAAGACGGACCCGTCTCTGCCGAATTTTATTTTCAAGTAACCCATGTTGTAATCCTTTAATCTGGTTCCCGGTAGCGAGATTATCCCCGAAAAGTTTGAGCTTCGAGGGCTTCCTTTTTTCGTTCAAAATCTCGCGATCTCACGCATATCGCGTGATGTGACCATGCAAAAGACATGCGAGTTGCCGATGATTGCAAAAGTTCGGACACAAACGACTGCGATAGTTCGATAAGCGAAGGAGAGATTGATTTTCAGCCTAAACCATCGAAGCGTCTGGACTTTATACGTTATTTTGATAAGTTTTTGAGGCGTATCGTCACAAAGACTGTAAAATGTGACATTTGTGAGAAATCATTCAGTCGAATTCGGAGCTTTAAACAGCATTTACTGAAGGCCCACAAGATTGTTGGCATGTAATTTAAATTACAGTCGCTGATTTTGTCAATTTCAGGTAAGTGATGGTCGAAACAAATGACACGTCTTGCAATTCGACAAAGTTTCAGTGAACAACGCATATCGACTGTGAACCCTCAACTGCACTGCACTCTACCGTAACTAACTGTATGACATTGTCTGATGGTAGTGATGCAACATTTTGGAATTTTAACAACGGTTCGTCCATTCTATATCACCTCCCGCCTAAGAATAACTTCATCTTTTGAAAAAGGTTAAGTCCGGAGGCGTTCATTTGTGAGCTTTTGATTTTCAGTTTGGCATTGCCGGTCCCCAATTGAGTTGTCGGTAGATCGGGGGTCGTTATGAGGTTGAAATAAATTAGCAAAACTGAGAATTAGCAGACTCCATGATCTTTTAGTTCCTTTTGATCGCTGGAAAATATTGTTTGGGACTTGAATGTTCTGACCAGTTTGTGATTTCCACAGACCAACACATCCATTTTTTAACCGGATCAATCACAAAAGGAGAACGATGTGAAAAAAGCTATCAAACTATCTACACGTCAGGCTACAGATTAAGCATGCCCTAAAAACCAGCAACTGCAAAACCATGAATTGGACAAAAAAGGTTAGACTTATTTTTTTATCATTGTTCATAGAAACAAGATAATTTTAAATAATTTTCAAACAATTTTCAAATAGTGTCAAATCACAGACAGTCAACTGTCTGTAATCCTATCATAGACAGTAGAAGAGAGGGCGATATCTCAGTAAAGTATTCTTACATATACCGATGAATTACTGTATACTAAAATCCGATCTCCTTAATACTGTAGTACTAAGATAGTTATTTTATAACTTTTTGTCATAATGCAAAATAGGGAAACTCAAACTTCTTTATAATGTAAATGTTGCCTAGAATCAAAGGCACCTCTCTACTGTCAATGGTAGAATGTCTTTGGTCTGATGTGTACTTTATGCAGGTATAATTATGATATTATAGATATAGGGTAAAGTTCATAACAAAATCCTACACATGGATAATTTTAGCTATCTCTATAGGTCTAGACTGAAAAGAATATATTTTTCCCACTAATATTTATTAACGAAATACTCTCTTAATCCTAATATCAGCTACGACTACATCACTGATGACAATTGAAGATGCTATCAAGGATGCACCAAGTATAGTCTGCTCAGCCATGGAACATTTGAAGACAAGTTCCATCTTCAACAGCAAAACTTTGCCTGGTGTTGCAGAAGTGAAGGCTATGGAAAATACTCTGTGTGAAGTCCTGACAGAAGACCCAACGTCTGTAAAGTGTGAGCTGGAATATGTTGTCAAAACTCTGTGGGAAGCAGTTGTTGCTGGTGACCGACAACGCCTTACATCAAGTAGATGTGAAGCGATGTTCAGAGCATTTCATTTACTGAGAACTTCATCAGAACTAAGTGAACATTTGAAGACACTTTGCCAGAAAGCTGGGTTGAAAGTTACACCACCAGTTATGATGCTACAAGCTGGGCATAGTTTTTGAAAGTCTTGTCAATCAGATGCAAAAAGTAGTCAAAGTTAATGGCAGCTGTGACGGCAGCATGAGTTCAGCTGAAGAAAATATTCTTCGATACGCATGTGAGTATACACCTATGGCATTGATATCACAGCTACAAAAACATGGACCTAAATTTAGCTCAATGGTCCAATGTCTTCAAGGTATGAGGGGTTCAGGTCAGACTGCTGCAACATTTCTCTTCTACACCACTGAATGGGTTAATAAAGACAATAGGGGAGGGTAATACACTATGAATGACACAGCATATCTGTTTTTTAGACTGTTGGAGTTTTTTGTAAGAAAACATAACAGGGTCTTGTTGAGTAACACTGCTTCCAATATTAAGGAGTTAGTTAGTCATGAGATTTTAGATGACAGGGCAACTCTGGAGCACTGGTCCAAACTGGCAACAGGAATGAGTGAGAATTGTTCTTTGCAACTGATGTTAATGTGTGCTAAAATGTGGACAAATATCAGGGGCCATTCCACTGCCAGGAAAATTATTAAAAGATCAAAGAATAGAAGTAATAAAGAGCTTGGAAAAGAACTAAAAACTTTGAATTTGAGTTTTGTTCTTTTGTGTATTCTCGGGAATTTCATAATTATTAATATGTAATCAATATATTTTCTTAAGTACAGTACAAGTATTTATTTCAATAAAAGCCAAGCTGTTTTATTTTGTGTAAAAACTTGTCTTTATTGCATAACACTTTGTGTTTAGAAGAACTGTCCAAGTACATATACATAGAATGGAATGTTGCATATTATTTGAAACATTGTCCCTCTAGTCCCCAGATTCAACGTAATCTTGTATTCTGTAATTTGATATTGATTTTCTTTCAGTTGCCTCCTTTCATATGTCCTTTTTCAGTTTTTTCTTATAGTGCTCCTTACGCCGACCAAGCTTGTAAGGCATGTTAATGTACTGTAAAAAAGGCAGAATAAGCATTAACATTCAACACATGTTCATACAATGACAACATTAAATCTTAACCATAATAATATGAGGGCATAGACAGAAGAGGGTCTTCCCCTCTACTGTCTATGATGAGGGTGAAGAAAAATGTGCTGTTCCGATTACTTATATTTCAAGTACTCCGAGGATGGGAAAACATATTTTTTCATTCGTATTTATTTCTATTTCTGAGAGAACACTTTGCAGATGTTCAAGTAATTTATTTTTAACATTTCTTCATGACTTTTTGCAATGAAAATTGGTTTATATTACAAACGAACATTATCAAGCCTTCATTTTGAATGTCATATTCTATTTACACTTAATGTGAATAAATCAGCCCAACAGATATTTATAACTCTCTCTTGCTCAATAATGAGAGCATCCTACTCAATTCAAATAAGCCTTAATTACCCAAATTATTAACCTCAATGTGGTTATTGACATATAAAATTCATTGACTTGGCACTTCATACAGCGATAAATTTTGGGATAAAAACATCCTCTTTCAGCATAGAGAGTAGTCCCCTTCTACAGTCTTTACTCTCAAGCATGTTGTAATTCAACTCTGAAGTATTTTCAGACTCGGGACTTCTTACATAATCAACAGGTGGAGATCATATAAAAACATGCTTGAGTAGATTTCAGACTTTGAAGATTGCGGCATTGAAACAATCATCATAGTGTCCATGGACGTCTCCTTCGACTAAAACCGTACAAACCATAGACAGTGTACATGGATACACTGTTGACAGGCACCCACTGATTACGTCGTTTGATCACTTAGTTCGGAAATTGTTGGTCCTGTACACTGACAACACTATAATTATTGAAATAAACACAAGCCAGGATTAGTGCATCGAATTTTGACGGGAATATCGGGTCACCAAAATTTGCTACACAAAAATGAAAACGTGAACAATTCGGCGGCCATTTTACACAACACGTTAGGCATCAGATTGTTTCATTTGTGGAATTGATTGAATATGCGGTATGCCTTCCATGACGTTTATGTTGGGTGTTCTGTCTGAAAAAAACGCCAGTGGCTACGTTTGTTTTCTTGCGCAGCACAACAGAGAGTCCAAGCTGAATCTATTTTGTAGTACGTGGCCAACAACTTAAAAGTCTGTTACGGCAAAGTAACGCATTTCTATGTTGAATATTGCGTGCATTTCAAAATTCCACAAAGGTACGAAGGCGTTGGCATTATCAGCACTATTTATTAACAAAGTCAGAGGTACCTGGCTTAGACACATAGGGTCATAACGTTGACCCTGGCCTGAGATCACATTTTATCCACTATTTAGGGTGATTTCGGTGAAATCGTCTAAGACTTGAGACTGTAATCTTTTAGGTCGACATCTCTGTCAATCCCTGACGTCACATATTCTCAAACAGGCAATTTTTGTTCATTTCGATATTATCTATGCTACCATCTGGCTTACACTGTCAAACTACTTGTGACACGGAGCCGTGACATGACCTCTGCTAGGATAATTTCCTATCATTTCGAACATATGATCTTAGACAAAACTCAGACTGTACACTTGTTTCGAACTTGCCATTGGTCAAGCCATGGTCAAGGTAAAAAGGGGGGAAACGACGAGAGTGATATCAGAACATATTTCTAGCCTTTTACACTCAGACGTCTTGGCACGGGACGAAGCATAGAAAAGTCGCTCAGTACATGTATCTCCCTTTGCTGTCCGTTAGCGTGAAAAAAACCCGGACGACATTCTGGGGTCCTTGGGCCGTCGTCTGAAGGCGAAAATTTTAGGTACTGTTTGCATGACATAAACTCATTGGTGTGTTTAGGGTCTATGATTTTTGTGTTGGGTTATCTATACGCCGACACCTCATTTTTGTTCACAGACACCAGCGAAATAAGAACAGAAAAAAACAAACGATTGGGCAGGTCGACAGAGCAGAAAGTGCTGCCTATTTGTATGCAGACATGACTAAGCTGTTCGCACCTTTAGTGTGATTTATTGTGCGTCGTCTTTCTCATAAATATTGATGACTAGCTAGCCCGTTGGCATTTAGTTTCAGCGTCATTTCTTGTTGGTCGTTTGCAAAGGTAACAACTGTGGCTAAGTCTATCCCATGCACTGTTTTCCTATCCTAAGATCAAAAGGAAGCAGCCCACGCTTTCTTTGCTCGATCAGGATGGGAGCTTTGTCTTATTGATCAACGTTCAAGTAAAGCACAGAGACAGGCAGATGGAAACGTAGTGCAGGCAGAGACTTTGCCTCCTCCGGATGTGCAAACGCCTGAAGTATAGAGAGATGAAGGGCTGCCCGAATATTAGCTGTGGAAACGCAGCTATCTGTAGGCAGGGTAGCGTGCGTCGCTATGCGGGTCATCAAAATGTCAATCCCCGCCACGCTACTCCGCAAACAGATAGCTGCGTTTCCACAGCTACCCGAACGTCAACATTGTTTTTGCCAGTCATGCGTCACAACAAGTGATCAGAAATGGCTTGGTGTTGTCCAGGCTTTTTCGCATCACAACCCCGGCCTGAGAAGAAGCATGATAAAGACTTTTGGCGCTTGATAAACAAAAAGCAAGGCTGGAAAGACGCAAGATATCTGAGGAAGAAATGTCATGCCTTGACAAACAGAAACGACGTCTTCACCCGCCTGGAAATAATGCCCGACTGCGTGCTCACCAAAGTTTGAGGTCAGTCAGTACCCAAATCCACAGGCGTCCCTTATGTAGGATATAGGTGGTAGCAGAACCATAAAAACGGTCCTTTTCAGGACCAAATATAAAACGGTCCTTTTCAGGACCACTACATTCTCCAAAAAGAGAAAACCGCGTATCATTTTACTCCTTCCCTGGATGTATGTTTGTGTGTTAGTATTTGCTGTGTGTAATCATTATCTAATTGCATTGCTCTGATAAGTCGATGCATCATATTTGTCTCGACAAGTGGGGTAAACATCGCTCTGACTATGTGATAAATTTAAATAATCATGATTGACAGTGTCGTGACAATTGCAAATGGGGGTCAAATGCTCTTTCACCGAACACGCTGTTGAAACATATGCCGGCTCTGACAAAAATTACGATATTTTCAAAGTAAATTTTCGACCTGACTGCATTCGCTGTATATTCATAGACAATATATGCGACATTCGGTGACATTGAACAGCTTGAACACGGTGAAATGACACGATTCTTCGACCAAACACGGCACATCGGATCAGTAGCGTGGCTATTTCACATTGCATAGATTTACTATAGGGGAAGTTCCTGTTTAAGGATTATAGCTGACACTGCTTGCTCTCTTTGTGATGTCATCGAAAACATTACTAAACTATGGTAACAGGTTTAATGATTAATCTGTTACAAGAAAACAATTCTCACAGACGGCACAGTTTGATGTACCATGTTTATCCGAAATGTGATTTTACAGATTTGAAACGATTTGGACGCTGACATTGCAAGTAAATCGTAAATAACTTCATGGTAAGTAATTTTACTGATATTTTTGAAGATGTTGGCTTGCTGTTAGACGAAGAGCTATTGTGTTGGGGACGATTGTATTGAAAATTACCGCACGTAGGTTATGTCAGCCAACTGCACCAACTCCCTAATTGCAAGAATTGAAGCAAACGTCCTACATGTTAAAATCGCTATTTGTGAAAGGTGACAAATTTTGGTAAACGCCAAAGTCCCCTACAAAAGGGGGATTATGGTAAGACTATGCAGATGTGAAAAAGCCACGCTATGGGTACGACGCACTCGATTTGCTCCGAGATTTCCAGAAATTCGACGGGTAAACGGCGTTCATTTCCGTCCAATCTCATACATGACACCTGTCAATGTATAGCGACTGCCTTTATGTCGAAAAAACGTTGAAAAACACTGTTATTTAATACAGAGAACGCATATTTTCACAGAGCGTGGTTCCAGAATGTCCATTTGACCTCTGATGCTGATGTATGCTGCCAATCATGATTACTCAAATTCAAATTGCGGCCTGGGCGATCTTGATCCCCGTCGAGCACAACTAACAGAGCGTACTGACTTATCACTTAAATAACCGTTATGTACCTAAACATACGCATACACAACCACATACAACGTACACGATCAGACACATGTAATGAAAACGCAAGAAACGGCATTTTCTGTTTGGAGTGATTGGTGGTCTTGAAAAAAAAACGTTTTGTATGTGTTCCTGTAAAAAGTTATGAACATTGAGAGTCTTCACACGTCGTTTTGAAGGCAATCAAAATTTCATTCTACATCGAAACTGAATCTTTTCATTCACATTTTGAGGAAGTACCTTTGGCATTGTGACAAGTTTGGTCATTGTTTATATCAGTTGATTCAATTCAGTTGAGCTGAGTGGAATTGAAATTTCAGTGTCGATAACATCGTTACCACTGTTACTGGCTACGTCAACATTGCGTTGTAGATCGATCATTCATACTCGAGTACTCATCGACGACGACCACGGCCCTGCACAGCTGTCCTGGGGAACTCATCAGCGTCATTAACTTTCTTTACCCACGGTCCCTCTATCTACAGTGGGACCGTGCTTTACCGATGTATTTCAAAATACTTGGCTGACCATTGTCACAGATTACTGGTAGTTTCCTTTTGTTGAAGCTTCTGGCTTACATATCGTGAACAGCAAGCAGCGTATATGGTATTCAAATATGCAGGCTCATCTATGGAACCACGGTCCCTCAACAAAAGTGTAGGGGCCGTGGATAAGCCAACGACTAAGCAAGTGTTTAACCATCCCGCCAAGTGTTTGCTAACAACCGTCGTCACTACGACGTTGCCTAAGGGCTGACGGATGATATCGATATCATAAATGAAAATGCCTGTTTAAAAACTAGCTTTGTTTGTCAGAGTCACCTTAAGAAGTCACCTTAAAATGAGACAAACTTTAGCTGCCCCTGTTGGAGTTAGTTTATGCAAAGCGTGGCTTTGGTAGTGTCACGCTCGGTCGTAAAAACCTAGCAGTGGAAACGCAGCTATCTGTTGGCGGGGAAGCGTGCGTAGCTATGCTGGTCATCAAAATGTCAATCCCCGCCACATTTTGATGAGCCGCATATTGACGCACGCTACTCCGCCAACAGATAGCTGCGTTCGCACAGCTAGTAAAAACCATGCCAACGTGGTCACAATCGAAGAAACTAAGGCGTCCATGTACATATACCAACCTATAAAAGTCTAGTAATTGGACGCATCGATACAATTTTATGATGTGAGAATAAATAAAGCTGATTAAATCGATGAAGAAATTTCTGTTTTTCTTCAACAAGCGTGGCAAGCGGCCATAACAACGGCCTGCAAGCTGTCAATCAAAAAACGAAATGTCCGAATCGGTAAACGTTTGCTATGTCAACATGTTTGATAAGGCACAGCATTGTAATTATATGGGGCGACAGCAAGTTACAACCAATAACGTAGTAACTAACCGACTACATATCAAACCCGATAACGTAGTAATTTTTCCCTAACCGATAACGTATCAACACATTTAACCATTGCGTGTCAATGAACTGATAAAGGATTAAATCAACTGATAACGAAGAAAAGTCAACTGATGCCGCATCAAAACAACAAATAATATATACATCAACTGATAGCGTCTCTGATCGAACGATTCTTTTGAAGCGATCGATCGATTGATTTATAGGATATAAGTCGATCGATCGATCGCTTCGATCGCTTCAAATGTCGGACAGATAGATAGATAGATAGAAAGATAGATAGATAGATAGATAGATAGATAGATAGATAGATAGATAGATAGATAGATAGATAGATAGATAGATAGATAGATAGATAAAAGATAGACAGACAGACAGACAGACAGACAGATATGGATAAATAGATAGATAGATAAAAATAAGTCGATCGATCTATCGATAGATAGGCCTATATTGATCACTCATGCAATAGATCGATCTATCTATCGATGTTAGATACATGGTCGATAGATCGATCGATCGCTCGATGGATAGATCTATCGATCGATTAATCTATCGATGGATAAAGTAATGGGCGATCGATCGATAGAAAGATGGACCTATCAATTCGATAGAATGCTAAATCAATCAATCGATAGAACGATCGATAGATCGATAGATAGATAGATAGATAGATAGATAGATAGATAGATAGATAGATAGATAGATAGATAGATAGATAGATAGATAGATAGATAGATAGATAGACAGATAGATCGATTCGATAAATTGCTCGATACATCGATCTGTTATCACATTGTCTTTACTTAATTCTCTTTTTCTTCTATTAATATTTTTCCGTTTAGCGTAAATTGCAATCGTGTTTGGACTGTTTTCATTGTAGTACGGAAGACTAAGTTGATTTAAATGTTGTCAAACTACTGGAATTGTTTAGGAAAGTTGTTTCTATAGGTTTGCACAGAGAACCCTACTGAGAAAGAATACTATTATGTATCTGTATCGGCTACAACTCAGACAGAAAGTACGCTTGTAATAGCAAGATTAGAAACAACTTTTCAAACCAACTGTAGTGGTGTAGTAACATTTAGACCAAGATAGTCGTTCATCATACTGCAACAAAAGTTACACAGGCGTGTCGTGGGGCTACTTTGTTATGTAAATAAATGTGATTATCACAAAAAAATTGTTGTTTTTTAACAACGTAGTCGGGCCAGCGAAAAAACGAAAGTCTTGTTTGTCCTTCGGGACTTTTTTTTCCACTAACAGACCAACTGCAAAGCTGCAATCACCGATAGCCAGCATCGCAAATTTCGCACACATATTGGATAGGTCACCCTTAGAAATAATTGCGTATTAGTAATTAACCAAATAATATTAATGATGTATTCGCACAATTTTCATGTTATTGAAAAATCTCCATCAGGTGTATTTGAAAAAGGTAGGCATATCAGTGATTAATATACAAAAGCCTAATTTATATGTATGAGTGAACTCTCGTAAGCAATTTTTTTAATTATCAGCACTATACTACATATACGACTACTCAATTATTTTGCGATGTCTTCGTAATCATGACTAGACGTGAATCGCTACAGAAAGGATGAAAGGAAAGAAAAAGCAGTATGTTCCCTACTAAATCTATTTACTTGGATTGCTTACAGGAGTAACTAGCAAAATTAATGGATTTTGATTATAAGGAATTCAATAATTTTATTGAACAATGAGTCAAGATTTACCTGTAATTCAGTCCCTGGCTGAGAGTTACATTGTAAAGACTTATTGTCATTTTGATATACTGATGTTGTAAGTAGTGAAATTTTATGATCGGTCGTGTTGAAAGGTTTTTTTCCAAGTCCTCCAAACTTAGAAGGTGTGTCTATAAAGACACTCAAATATGTGTTGTATCTTGAATTCATCCTGCAGGAATACTTATTAATTAGGTTGCATTTCCCAAGTTGATGAAATTCAATTTGTGATGTCTGGGTAATATCACGAAAACATTATACTCAAGGTATATGTAACTCTGAAAGTGTAACTGATTGATCATAAAAAAAACCGAGAGATAAACAGTCATTTAAATTCAGTTAGTTTCCATTTATTTTGATTCAGTTCCTTTCCGGTTATTAATACTATGTCGATTGATCGGCTGATTGATACTCAGTTTATTGGTTTACTTGATGCATTATCAGTTTATTTGAATCTTTATTCTTTGACTTAACTGCGTTAGTTATTAATTTAGATCATTATTGGTTGATTTGATACGTCATCGTTTGAGTTTATACGTTCATGACGGGATGCTCGCATCTAAAAAACAGTACACTTTTTTGGGCTCTTTCTGCACTGATAATATGCAATCTAAAGTAGTTATATCAGATATAATCAGACATTACATAACGCTTAGTCAACAACTTCAGATACCAATAGCTTGGCCGGTACTACTTTATGCCAAGGTATTGTACAGTGAAGCGGCACAAACTCAATCTCGTGTAAACCTTGACAACTGTATTATCATTTCAGAACATCGGAATTTGTTCCTACTTTTATTAATTTGAACTAACATATGGCTTGTAGTAATATTTATAGGTCCTAATCTGTGAAAATTAGGGTACAATGTTCAAAGAAGTTCAAGGCGAACGATTATCTGTATGAGTGAAGTGTGTAAGGCAGAGATGTCTTCCCTGTACACCCACTTAATCGCTATCTCTAATCACATATTGCAAACAGCTTACCAGATGCCAAATAACTTTAATTAGGAGCTCCATACCCCTTCAAACCCCTATTTCAAGGGGTGAATGTGCATTGAATATGCACTGTTTTTTAGATGGAAACGTCCCCTAATGTATTGTTCACTTGTCTACATAATGGGCTGGTTGATGCGCTATCGATCGATCTATCCCTCCAGCGATTGTTATATCAATCGATAAATTCATTCATTCAATCGATAGAAAGATCGATCGATCGATTGATAGATGTGTGGGATTGTTTACGAAGCAGGATCTTTAGAGTTCAAGTGATGGAGACAGAGGCGTCGACTGTATTTCTTCAAACTTTATTACTACAGCTACGATGAACTACTGTTACAATAATATAATGTATCAGTGGGTGGATAAGTGACGACCAGATCCAGTGGTGAGCGATGCGCTCTGAGTATACGCATACACATACACTATACTGTGCATAAACATATACTAAAGTAAAGTGGCTAATTCAGGCTGTGATATAGCCGATTTTGGCGGGAAAGTAAGAAGCGTCTTTGACTTTGATTGGTTAGAGATGAGTCACACGTCAGAAAGAATTAAAACTATGTGTAAACACAGGATATTGGAAGGAACTGAAGAGATTACAATCTGTCTTCATTGTCAAGGAATTAAGAAGTAGCTATCTTTGTATACGTTTCTCGACATTAGATTAGTGCATCGATCGATCAATCGCTCGATGTATCCATTGATCAATGGAATGCTCGATTGATCAGGATAGATCTACCCCATGAATTTCCATGAATCACTTGATCCAATACGTTATCAGTTGATTTGATACGTTATGATCGTAAATTTGTTGATATGTTATCGGTAAGGAAAAATTACTACGTTATCGGAAAATCTTACTACGTTATCGGTTAGAAAAAATTACTACGTTATCAGTTCGTTACTACGTTATTAGTTGATTTGATACATTACCGGTAATTTTTACTACGTTATCGGGTTTGATATGTTGTCGGTTAGTTACAACGTTATCGGTTGTAACACCACAGTGCTGTTGGAATGGCAGACCCGCAAGTATGTCATTCGAGCCATAGCGTATTTTCGCATAAACTGCATACAAAGACACGCCGCTATTTTCGACCGTTTCTTCCACAGAACTACCATTTAAAGTTCAGATTCAAGTTATTTTAGTTGTTTTTCTGTCGTGAAAAGTATTATTATCATCATCTGTGCCGTTTTAGAAGATTTTAGGACCTAAACCATAACGTGTGTTGCTCCATTGCCATGGAATCCGATGTCAAGGAAAGGCGGTAGTAGTAAGTAAATCTTCCTTTCTCGCATAGAAATTAGAAGATGCTCCGAAAATGGGTACAAGGGGAGGGCCGCCTTCTCCCTCAAAATACCTACCATAGCAACGGCTCAGTCTGACACTATCGCGGAGCTTTACAACTGTCACAGATGGTAGCTGACTGGGATTAAAGAACTCACATACGCAGCGAGTCACATATGGTATCTGAACTCACGTACAACGTGGCTGACGCGTGAGCTATTGCAACATCCTGTGAGGTGCGGAGCCATCACACTGATCACAGTGGCTGATGCGTCAGCCATTGTTATGTATGTCCAGAACATTCTCAAGGTCACGACCTTAATTAATCATGTTTGGAATGTTCTGAAGGGAGGCACTACTTGCTGTTGCACGAGCCTAGCATGTGAATAGAAGTTCTAGATTGTTCGAACCACATGAGTATAAATTGGGACTGGCGCAGCTTGCAGTCAGTCATCTCTTGTGTGGTCTTTGGAAACTCCAGCAGGTTTACGCCCTCAATGCCACGATGTCAGACGCACCATGTTTTGAGAAGCTTCTGTGCTTTTCGTAATTTTCAAGCTGTGCTGTGGACATCGACTGCTGTTTCGCGTTCGTAAAGATCCTGTTTCGATAAAGCTCAAGTAGTGGTTCGATATTAATGGTAAAATGGAGAAAGAATGACCGGAAAGTTGCCTTCTCAACTTCTAGTTCATCTGGCGACAACAGCCCATACGACAAAAGACGAAAGATGGCCTTGCGTAGTGTGCCACGTCAGCAAGGCGAGAGAACTGTATGTGACTGAACTGTATGAGAAAGTCAAAGATAAAATTGAAACTAGCACCTCTGAGATTAGAACTGAAATGCACGACATGAGAAAATCTCTCTCATATACAGATGAAAAAGTCAGTGGGCGCAATAAATGTATATTTGTTTTGGGAAGTGAGTTGGGCCGTGTGAAGGAGCAGATAGAGGATGTAAATTCTGCCAAAAATATTGCGGAAAAATATTCAAGAAGATACTGCAGCGACATTCATGGTCTGTACGTGGAAGTTCCATCTTTTGAGAACATCGTTGACCAAGTTATCAAAGTCGGGCAAGCCGTAGGTATCAATGTAAGCCCACGAGACACGAGATTAAGTAAAATTCACGATGCTCTAGTTTGCTCCAAGGCAAAGTGGTCATTGTATGGTGAAAAACACTCAAAGTATTTTTGTGCTCTTGAGAAACGTCGTTCAATGAACAGAACGATGTGTAAAATTATAAAAGATAACGGCGATAAAACCACCAATCAGAAGGAAATTCTACGACAAGTTCAGCTATTTTACTCTAAACTTTACCAGACAAAAAAGTACACGGCGTGACAGGGATTTTCAAATGATTCACGATTGTCAAATACCCAAATAATGAGAAGATCAGAAAAATGGACTTGGGGGCTCTTTTCATAAAAGAATGTGTCAATGCCTTGAAACAGATGGAAAATGGGAAGTCACCTGGTAGTGATGGTTTCACTGTTCAATTTTATAATTTTTTCTGGTCAGACTTGGGTAATTTTCTTTTTAAACGTTTAAATGAAGCTTACTCGTCTGGAAACTTGTCTCACACACAGAAACAAGGTGTAATTACCTGTATTCCAAACTCAAACAAGAGTAGATTTTACATTTAAAATTGGCGCCAAATTACTCACTCATACTAAATCTCACAAAATTCCAGGAATGCTACTTTTGCTGGATTTGAAAAAGCATTTGATAATATGGAATGGGACTATATCAGAGAATTACTTCTGGCTTTTAATTTTGGAAATTCGTTTTGTAAGTGGATATCAATTTTTTATTCCAGTATTTGAAGCTGCGTTTTAAATAACTGCGACTTCTCACCATTTTTCAGCCTCGAAAGAGAAGTTTGACAGGGTGAACTTTTGTCCCCCTATTTGTTTTTGGTAGCAGTTGAAATTTTGGCTCTAGCTTGTAAATCAAATAAGAGAATTGCTGGTATCTATGTAAACGAGAAAGAGTTTTTACTTGGCCAGTATGCCGATGATATGTTCATGTTTCTGGACTTTTCAGTACAATTACTGCAAGAAAATTTGATTACGTTAGATAGATTTGCACAAGTGTCAGGACTGAACCTAAATTATGACAAAACTAAAGTGATCGGGATTGGTTCCTCCTGCCACTGTTGCAGGATTTTACTTCCCGAAAAAATCATGCACGATTGACGAGCCGTTCACTGTGCTCAGTACTAAATCTTGTTAATAATCTTAAATTGCAGAAGCCACTGAATGATTGGTATAGATTTCAAACGGAACTTTTATGAGGTACGTATACTCTATTCAAATCTAATGTGTAAGTCTTACACATTCCTTTGAACATGCTGAAGATTAAAGATTACAGCTGACACTGTTTGCTCTCTTTTGTGATGTCATCGAAAACATTACTAAACTATGGTAACAGGTTAATGATTAATCTGTTACAAGATAACAGTTCTCACAGACGGCACAGTTTGATGTATCATGTTTATCCGAAATTTGATTTTACAGAAGCGATTTGGGCGCTGACATTGCAAGTAAATCGTAAATAACTTCATGGTGAGTAAATTATACTGATATTTCGAAAAAATTGGCTTGCTGTCAGACAAAGACTATTGGTCGGGACGATTGTGTCGAAAGTTAGCGCACGTAGTTTATGTCAGCCAACTGCACCAACTCCCTAATTGCAAGAGTTGAAGCATGCATCCTACATGTTAAAATCGCTATTTTTGAAACGTGACAAATTTTGTTAATTTAAATCTCTAACGGCTGACGGATGGCATCGATATCATAAATGCAAATGCATGTTTAAAAACTAGCTGTGTTTGTCAGAGTCATCTTAAGAATCAGCAAACTTTAGCTGCCCCTGTTAGAGTTAGTTCATGCAAAGCGTGGCTGAGGTAGCCTCAAGCGCGGTGGTCACGTGCACAGTTGACAAAACTTAGGCGTCCATGTACATATACCAACCTATGAATGTCTAGTAAATGAATGTATCAATAAAATCATTTATGATGTGAGCATAAATAAAGCTGATTTTGATCGATGAAGGCATTTCTGTTGTCTTCAACGAGCGTGGCAAGCGGCCATAACAAAGGTCTACAAGCTGTCAATCAAAAAAACGACGCGCTAAATGTGTGAATCGGCAAACATCTGCTTTGTCAACATGTTTGATAAGGCACAGCATTGTAATTATATGGGGCGACTGCATGTTACAACTGATAACGTAGTAACTAACCGATTAAGTATCAAACCCGATAACGTAGTAAAGATTTAACGATAACATAGTAATTTTATCAACAAATTTACCTATTACATGTCAATGATCCGATAACGGATTAAATCAACTGATAATGTAGAAAAAGCAACTAATACCGCATCAAAACAACCAATCACATATCATTGAACTGATAACGTATCTGATCAAGTGATTCATCTGAAGCAATCGATCGATTCAGTAATAGAGAGATAGATAGATAGACAAATAATAGACAGACAAACAGATAGATAGATAGATGGACAGATGGATAGATAGATAGATAGATAGATAGATGGATGGATGGATGGATGGATGGATGGATGGATGGACGGATGGATGGACAGATGGATGGACGGATGGATGGATGGATGGATGGATGGATAGATAGATAGATAGATAGATAGATAGATAGATGAAAGATAGATAGATAGATATATAGATAGATAGATAGATAGATAGATAGATAGATAAATAGATAGATAGATAGATAGATAGATAGATAGATAGATAGATAGATAGATAGATAGATAGATAGATAGATAGATAACAATAAAAAGGTCAATCGATATATCGATGGATATATCGATCACTCAGTCGATAGATCGATCGATCTATCTATCAATGTTAGATACATGGTCGATAGATCGATCGATCGAAAGATGGATAGATCTATCCATCGATCAATCCATCGATTGATAAAGTAATGGGCGGATCGATCGATAGAAAGTTCGATCTATCATTTTGATAGAATGCAGAATGCTAAATCAATCAATCCATAGAACGATCGATCGATCGATAGATAGTTAGATCCGTTATCACATTGTCTTTACTTAATTTTCTTTTTCTTCAATTCATATTTTTCCGTTTAGCGTAAATTGCGGCAAATTTCTGCAGCAATTCAATTGCGTTTCGACTGTTTTCATGGTAGTATGAATGACTAAGCTGATCTAAATGTTGTCAAACTACTGGAATTGTTTTTTAAAGTTGTTTCTATGGGTTTGCACAGAGAACCCTACCGAGAAAGAATACTATTATGTATCTGTATCGGCTACAACTAAGACAGAAAGTACGCTTGTAATAGCAAGATTAGAAACAACTTTCCAAACCAATTGTAGTGGTGTAGCAACATTTAGATCAAGTTAGTCGTTCATACTGCAACAAAAGTTATACAGGCGTGTCGTGGGGCTACTTTGTTATGTATATAAATGTGATTATCGCGAAACATTTGTTGTTATTTTAACAACGTAGTCGGGCCAGCTAAAAAACGCGTCTTTTTTTCGATTTTATTTTTTGCAACATTTTGCACTACTCTGCTGTCTTCATGGCCCTCTATCATGAGATCAAAAATCAAATCGAAAGTGTCTGGAACTAGGACTACTCCGCTTTCTAACTTTGGACACCGTATGTTAAGTGTCTGAACTGGATCTGCCTCACTTGGAACATTAGCAAGTACGATGATGGATCTTTATTGCCTTTGTTCCCTGTGGTATTCGGTTGCTGAAAGTCGGTAATAATGATCTATCGAATCCCATTTTGTTTTCATGTATTGTATATAGTAAGCAGCTGGGCCAGATTGTCTCTTGGGCGAATTCTTTAAATCCACTAGCAACATTTTGGTTCCGTATCTCAGTGTCCTTTTTAACAGGCTTTTTGAATCTGGTACTTTTCCATTACATAAGAGTGGTTCATATAATAATCCTGAAAACTATAGGGAAATTTCTTTGCTTAGCATTTTCAGTAAAATGTTTACGTCCATTTTGAATAGTCGTTTGACTTTCTGGTCAGAAGCACTTCGAAAAGTTGACGAAGCACAGGCAGGTTTTCGTGGTGGTTATTCGACTGTTGACAATATTTTTATTCTTCAGTCCATCGTCCAGAAGTATTTAACACGTAAAAGAGGCAAATTTTACTGTGCATTCGTCGATTTTTCCAAGGCATTTGATTCAGTGGAGCGAAAGCGACTTTGGTATATCCTCTTACGAGGTGGAATCAAAGGAAAAATGTTTAAGATTCTATATGCAATATACCAAGATGTGAAATCATAAGTACGGGTAAAACATCAAGATACAGGTTACTTTGATTGCCCTATTGGCGTACGCCAAGGTTGTATGTTGAGTCCTTTTCTGTTCTCCTGTTTTATAAACGAATTAATTAGTGAAATACAAAATAGAGGTCATCGTGGCATCAAACTTTTTCCAGATTTAATAGAAATTTTTTGTTTGCTATTTGCAGACGATGTTGTATTAATTTCAGATACGATTGTTGGCTTGCAACGTCTACTTTTTTGTCTAGAGTCATATTGTAAAACATGGAAGTTGTCAGATAATCTAGCTAAGACAAAAATTATGGTATTTAAAGCAGGTGGTTTTCTTTCAAAAGCTTAGAAATGGTTTTTCAATGGGAAAAGAGTACAAGTTGTTTCTTATTATAAATATTTAGGTATTATGTTTTCATGTAGATTGATATGGTCGATGGCAACTAAAACGTTAGCACAGCAATCACGTAAAGCTTTCATGGGTATTTGTAAGGTTAGCAGAAAAATTGGTATGCTTCCTTCTAATACATTCTTTAAATTATTCGACACTAAAATTTTACCTATTTTGACATATGGGTCAGAGGTTTGGGGTTTTGAGAGACATGGCAGTCTAGAGAGAATTCACTATTATGCTTGTCGTTATTTTGTAGGAGTTCCTGGAAATGCACCAAATATCGTAGTTTTAGGGAAATGTGGTAGACATCAAATCTTTTTATATATGGCAAAACGTTGCATTAAATATTGGACAAAACTTCTGAAAATGCCTTCAAGTAGATACCCAAAAAAATGCTACAACATGCTTTATACCATTGAACAATCAGGTGTTAGATCGAAACCAACATGGGTACAGCATATTAAAAAAATTATTGCAGTTATGTGATTTACATGATGTATGGAAATAACAAGAAATAGATGATGTAAATTCTTAATGCAAACTTTTGTTCAGAGATTTAAAAATTACCTGTATGATAAGTGGTATAGTGAAGTCTGTTTACTCGAAAAGTTGACATGGTACAGACAATTGAAATCATCCATTGAGCCGGAAAAGTATCTTTTTTCTGTGAAAATCCTCGCACATGCGCGAATGCTTGCAAGGTTTCGCACTTCTTCCCATTATTTACGGATTGAGGTGGATCGTAAATTCGGAATAGACCGAGATTTAAGATTTTGCTTACTATGTGATAGAACAGAAATTGAGGACGAATACCACTTCCTTTTGATTTGTCCTTTTTTTGAAAATCAGAGAAGGAAATACATTCCTGTAAGATATTTTAATCCACCTTCTGAAAGGAAATTTATTCAACTGATGATGACTGATGATATAGCTACTTTGCAATGTTTAGCTGCATATGTTTTTCATTCAATGCGACTGAGAAAGGAGTTGAATGATATGTAAAAATTTTAGTGTGTGATATTCTACTTTCCTGTCATTGAATGCTATGTAAAGTATGATGGGCCGAAGGCCTTATATTACTGAATAAAGACCTTGAAAAAAAAATATATATAGTAAGTCAGAAGAAAAAAACTTCACAGTCAAAAGAGAAAATCACATCTTCACATAAATTTTTCCATCTGACTGAAATATAAATCGATTACCAGTGTCACAAATAAGACGAAGAACCCAATATTCTTGTAAATGATGAGTTTCCTGGTCATGTTCTGCCTCCTGTAAGACGTTTATGAATTCTAGACGCTTAAATAAGTTAGTCTTTTGACATTCCTTGATGAAAGCTAATATGTTATGATATAGATTATCATCTTTGAATCTCACACCTTTATTTGCTCGAAGGATATGCCTATTTACCCGTCGGAGTTTACACCATTCCAATTCAACAGAGAAACCAAAGAGATCTTTATTTTAAGAACATTTATTCTTTTCATCATACATGCCACCATATATCAGTTCATAATTTTACTTATTATGACTAATGTTAAACCCGTTAAAAATATCCATAGCTGGTCTCCAACGAACCTAGCAATCGATCCTGCTGTTTTAAGTAGAAAACTGACAAGGAATCTGATTAAAACTGGTATTGCAGCAGCACTTTTTGCAGCCAGGATTTTCAACCATTCTCCTTACCTCTTGACTATTTCCCTTGCTTTTGTGTATATTTTGGGCGGGCCTGACCCTGAGCTATTGTTTACCCCTGAGCCGCCAGCCGACCCCTTCCCCTTTTAGTCACAGCCAGGGCAATTGTTGATATTATCATTCCAAGGGCAGTCAGTAATGCTGCGATTGTTATACCATTCCATTTAAATAACTCTGTCAGCTTCAGCCTGAGTGACAATTCTGGTTCGGAAATTACATCACAAAGAGACCTAGTCGGCGCCAGTCTTTCATGTGCCTCACTGATCATATCATATAGCACTTCAATTCTATTCAAGTTGTTAACTTTACCTTTTCTTGTTCTGAGTTCATCTAGTGTTTTGTGTATATCTTCTCTTCTGTCGGTGTCAGTTTCAGGAGTTTCTTTAAACTCTTTCCTTTTTTATCTCTTTCCTCTGACATCATTGTATCTCTTTCATTGTAAAGCTTGTTAAGACTCTTATTCGCAATCCCAAATTCATCAACAAAAGCTCTGTAGTCAGGATTTAGATTGTTCCATTCATCGATCCTATTTTCGATAGCATGTATTCTAACTGCATTATCGCTAAAATTTATTCAAAATTTTTTATTTATTTCATCTCTGAGAAGTCCCATGCCGTCGGATGTTAGCTCCTCGGCCGGCCCTCTCAATCGTAAAACATCTTCAGAACGCAATGTAGAACTCACATAGTCGGGCTCTGCGCTACAGCGGCCTCTCGCCCCACCTTGTCCTAATACTTTTCTTATAAATTCAGATCCTCCTGGTTCTCTTTTTAATGCATTGCGCGATCTAAATCCAACTCCTCTATCTTTTGTCAGTCTGAGGTTTTTATAATACAGATGTTTTCTATCCCCACTAAGTTCAGAATGCGTAGTCAATTCGGTTCGTGCATTCGGATCAGTAATATTATTCTCTTCTAAGAATTGATTAACAATATTTAATTTTCTTCCTACTCTAAGTTCAGTCAAACGACCCACCTGTGGGCTATCACGTGAGCTAGTCAGGAAAAGGGCCGGCTTCTGCAGGGGCATTATCGTCTATAAAGTATGTTTCAGCTACATCAGCATCATCATCCAAATTAGTATTAAACTCATCAAAATTCTGGAGTGTTATATCTTCTCCTCCTGTTGCCATATTGTGTCTCAATTTTTATCATCCCTTACATATACAGTAAAAATTTCATATCTCAGTCGTTGAATGTGTTGAACAGTTAGCTGATTATATAGAAAGAACTAGTGCTGCGTATCGGCGCAGTTATAAATTGATGGGTCAACTTGATATGGCTCTTAATGTGACTAAGGGAATTCTTGTAAGTTCTGCAGTCATAGCTGCAGTTCCGGCAGTTCCAGTACTGTTAGCACTAACCCCTATACCAGGTGTTGTTATTGATGTAATACAAGGAAAATCAGGAGTATCAAAAGACAAGAGAAATATAAACATAAGTTTGATCAATATAAACAATTGCTTACACAAATACAAGAAAAAGCCACAACAACAGAAAACGCCTCAGACCTTATTCAAAACATATTTCATCAGGCACTAGAAATACAAAAACAAGAAGGATTTAGTCCCCCACTTGAGCGTTACATGAGACTTTAAGGTCTGAATGGTTGTGAAAGTTAATCCACCCATCCTATCGGATCTGTTTCTGCCTGCCATTTAACGGTGTCTTCATTATATAACTGCACACGTCTGATATCATTGGCCGCCATCATGATTTTACTACATTTTTCACTATGAATTTCACCAGCTTTCCGTACATACTCTACAAAATGTGCCCACTCGGCCTCCTTCTTACAGAACGCACCAATTTCAAACAGATCCTCATAGTCTTCATAGCCTACTTGTTTACTAACACAGACATGTTTTGTCCCCTTATTTTTTTCGTCTCCGAAATTGGAGTCTGAACAGAATATACTTTAGAGCGAATGCCAGTAAATTTAAGAATAGGTTCTC
The DNA here is from genome assembly GCA_001465055.1 of Ptychodera flava. Taxonomy (NCBI): domain Eukaryota; kingdom Metazoa; phylum Hemichordata; class Enteropneusta; family Ptychoderidae; genus Ptychodera; species Ptychodera flava. The sequence goes on along the minus strand of LD345315.1, from coordinate 141,523 downwards.
CATTCAATTCATATTTAAATTTACCTATCACCTTTTTATTAATGTTTGGAAAATCGAGGGCTATCGCGGAGCTAATCCCACTAGTATCATATATTGACCCCTCACCATTCTGTTCCACATCTTTCCGAACTATATCATTGAAAGTTACGTCTGGGTAGGGAAGAGGTACACTGTATATGAAACTATCAGTATCTATGTAGGCTAATCGTATTCCAGGGAACTGCTTTCGAAAGTAATTGTAATGTGTTTCATACATATGCAGCTTAGAAAGTTCAAGCACTGTCACGCCAATGAAAACTGGCTTTACATATCGAGGTTCGTCCATTTTCAGTTCCAATAGGGCACTATCGTAGGAATCACCCTCCTCTTCACTAGTTATGATAGTTAAATGTTTCATCTTTAGATTATACTTCTGAATTTTGTTTACGACCATTACCTTGAGGACCCGCCACATATATATAGTCTCTATACTTTCGGACATCATCTATTGTTTTGCTGAACATTGCATTATTCATCAGTTTATAGAATGTTTTTGAAATCATTTCTCGCAATTGTTCTCTTTTCTGTATTAACGATGCGACTCAGGTTCAAAGGTCAATTTTAGGATTTTTTTTATTTCAAATTTCGAACCACTGACACGTGGTCTTTTTTGGGGAAAGGTGTTTGGTCACATCGTACCGGGAAATTCCTGAAATATTACTAAAATGGCAAACTATCAGCTACACTGCGTGCCATTATTTCCCTTTTGTCTTAATGGTCGCGGATTACCGACCACGATATCTTTGATAAACACGCAGAGATTATGTATAGGCTTTGCGGTATAGCGCGCTTGCGCTAGCTTCAACGTTATGCTCAGCGTTTTGAACTCCACATGTATCGGTATGGCAAACACGTCGAGCAGACCAAAGTCGGCGCTCGCACTCCGTACCGTCGAAAAAGCAAGCGAGGTCTACAAAAGCGGACCTGAAAAAGACGGCAACGTGCGCAAAGGTCGATTCAAATGTAAAACAGTCCGACTTTGGCTCATACTCCCTGCAATAACGATCAAGAATGCAGTGAAGAGTCAGATTTGGCCGAGGACGCAGACGATAACGGAGACAACTATGAAAGTATTTGACACGCTGCTTTTCGAACATATTAGGCTATGCTGATTGCATACCCGAGTCCAAAAATTAGCGTGATCGAGATGAAACTTCTGTTAGTTGCGATAATATTATCACTCTTGCTGTACATGCTTGGTGTTAGTATCGTGTTCTTTTATATTTTTAAACTCGAGTTCTCTATCGTGCAGTCTTTTCGTGTCTGCTGAGAAACCTTGAACAACACCGTACCCGACAACAAGTGACATTTATGTCAAGGAGTTTCCCAAGCAAGTGCAGGAGTTCATGCACACATAATGTAGATTTACAAGAGCAAGTTCACCGATCTGCTAATTTTTCGAAACGAAATGCAAATATTTTTTTTATTTCATGCCTTTTCTTTCTTTAAATATAACTCAGAAATTAAACTACGTCAAACGTGAATTGCGAGGGTTCACAAATGATTATTGTGTGCGTGTTGTCTAAACTTATCAATTACCCACAGACTCCACAGCTGCTAGCTGGACCTCAACACTGAACGTAAAACAAACCCGGCTAAACTTCTAGAAGTGCTGAAACTAGCAATTTTTGCTATATGAGGTCAGTCAACGAAAGTTTGACTAAAAGTAAAAATCTCCGAAATAATTATGTGTGCTCTGGTATTGCGCAAGTCGAGTGACTCCACTGTAGACTAGTCGATACTCTGTCTCTCGGAACACGTTGTCGATAACAGCCTGCACTGTTTTACGCTACGGCGTGATTATTATTAGTTTGATAAAATCGGTACAAGAACACATATAAATAAAGTTTGTAAATATAACACGAGTCAATCTCTCCCGTCGTAACGAAGGGCGACAAGTTTGCAGTGCGATGCAAAAGCTAAGAAAATACGACAGACATTTTAAAAGCTAAGAAAATACGACAGACATTTTATGTTGTTAAGATTTACATGTGTTCATCTCATCTTGAGGTTCGCACAGTGTCGGCACTAACATGAACTTGACAATCACTTTTCACAAAGAACATGCATAAATTGCCGATCGCGAGACAGGAAGTAGACAACTTGAGTCAAGAACAAATGAATGCCTGACGCGATCGCACGACGACAGCACACAGGTCTGGATCTGATAGACTTTTTTACACAAGTTTCGACGTCTTCGTCTTGACTGTGAACACTGGTAACCAGATTGTAACCGTTGAGTTAACAGTATACAGTTAATATGCTAGTTAAACGTTCCAAAATTGGATTCAATCGCTAAGTACCCCTCTGTGTTTGTTGTGTAAATACCACCCAGTGCTGGCACTAAGCAATTGCCAGTTCAGTGTATATTTTCTTTCTATTTTCACACGATCTGCAATCCTAAACATATTCAAAATTCCCAAAACTGACTCTAAATACTTCAACTTATTCCTGGTATAAGAAAATTTGCAGAAAATAGTGCACGAGTTGGACTGCTAGGTCAATGTGTGACGCATAGGTCGTTTACACAAATTGTCGATTTTCTCAGTTCCGTTTTTGGCAGTGCGTACATTATTCAAATAAGTATAAGTCGGCGGCGCCTGGACAGACTAGCCTGATTTTTCACCTGTGGATAGTGAATGAATATATCTGAAAGAATGTGTCTCAGATTTCCGATAAAGGGCCTGGAAGTGAAGATATCCTGACAAACGTGAACAAAGGCCGATAATTTATGCAAAAACCGTCAAGTTGACACTTTGAAGGTGCATTGTGCGAAAACAAAAGCGAATTTCAAAAATCCGGGACACTGGCTTTTGCCCAGTATACCCAGCCGTCGATTGCCGTAAACAAATCACCAAGGCCGATAGGAGATTAGTACTTACACTTTTTTGAGTAAAAAAACTAAAAAACACGTGTTTTTGAGTAAAACAGCAGTATGCGCACTGTTTTTGAAAAACTAACAAATTTTCTGATCTCTTCGGTGACCGAGCAGATAAAAAAAGTACCACATGTCGGGTGTGTGACCACATCTTCTTTGTGAAAATGAGGATTGAAAATAAGTGACAATGAAACTGAGTCGCTACCTTAAAGTGGATATAATTCTTAAGACACAACGCCTCTTCAAAGGCAAGCGCCCGATTAATTTTTTTCAGCTGCTTCCCCATCTGAAGAGAGAATTCAAGTAACCTGTAATGTAAGATGTAGCGCTCTCTGTCCAGGACACTCGTGATCAGTCGAGTGCCATGCCCCAGAAACTCATAGTGGTGTGGCGCGAGAGGTAGGTCACAATGCTCTTCATGTAATTCGGCTGGATATTCTAGGTCTACTTCTTGAAAACAGGGTGGGAATCTGGCGCCAGCGCCAACCTCTGTGCCTACAGGTAAGTTAGCTGTTCGAGTGAACCACTCTTCCTTCGTCATCCAATGAAATCCACCCACAGGCATTGGCTTGCTCATATCCCATCCATAGAGATTGTTAGCATCAAGATATTTTATTTCTGACAACGGCTCCTCCGGATCGTAATTCGCGCCAGTAGCGCCAGCGTAAACTGGATGATTTGTCTGTAACTTATGAATATTACACTGGCTGATACCACCTCGAATTCCTTTTTGAATGAAAGCATCCTGAATGAGTTTAAACTTATTGCCTGTGTAAAGTAACTGTCTTGATCTCGCATCCAACGATACGCAAACTAAATCACGATGAAGTCTTGTTTTTTACAACTGAACACTAACACCTTTATTGCATTACGCCATAACTCCAAAAGCACATGGTAAGCACTTACATATCCATACGCCAGTGAAAGGATCATTGTTTACTCATACATACTAATGGTAGGCTATACATTGGCAGAAAACAATGTAGTCCCAAAAATCATCACATTCCTCCCCCCTTATGAAGTCAAAAACCCGTTTCTGAAAAAGCATAAGACCACTGGGAAAGAATAACACTCAATGTGTCGTCAATAGCAAAAGTCTGGAGCATATCACATTATGGCTCAAATAATTTATAGGGCATTAATTTGCCCATGCACGAGACAAACCATCTGCATTACTGTTTGCAGTACCTTTATGATGAACAATGTCAAATGAGTACTCTTGAAGTATCAAACTCCATCGCAAAAGTCTCTGATTCTTATCTTCCATATGTATCAACCAACGCGATGGATGATGATCGGTTTGAACAATAAGTTCTTATGAAACAGGTAATGTCTCAATGATTGTATAGCCCAAACAATACTCAAACATTCCCGTTTTATGGTAGAATAGTTAATTTCTCTGTGAGCAAGCTTGCGACTTAAGTAAGCAATAGAGTGCTCTTCGTTGTCATCATCAACTTGGCTAAGTACAGCGCCAATCCCTCTGTTACTGGCATCCACCTGGACGATGAAGGGCTTGTTGAAGTCAGGATTATTCAACACAGGATACGAGGTCAGTATCTTCTTCAACTCTGTAAAAGCCACTTCACACTCTGTGGTCCAGCTTACTCGTGTAGGCACACCTTTCTTGGTTAACTCTGTCAATGGACAAGCAATACTCGAAAAGTTGGGTATAAAACGCCTGTAGTATCCAAGTAGGCCTAGGAACACTCTGACATCAGTTTTCATTACTGGTCTCGAAAACTCTGTACTGCTTTAATTTTCTCTTGCTGGGGTTTCACTTGGCCACATCCTGCAATGTGTCAAACCACTGGAACTTCTGGAAATCCATCTTTACATTTGCTTGGTCGAATTGTCAGTCCCGCATCTCTGATTCTGACAAATTGTCGTCTGAGGTGCTCAATATGCTTATTCCATGTTTAATCGGCAGTATCAACATCATCAAGTACCGTCTGCATCAGCCTCATGAAGGTTATTGGGGCATTCTGCATACCAAAGGGCATCACAAGAAATTCATACCGGCCATATGCTGTAATGAATGCAGACTTGGCTCTCGCATCTCTGTCCAAAGGTATCTGCCAATACTGTTTAGTTAGGTCGGTAGTGGTTATATAGTTAGCCATTCCTAACTTCTCAATCATCTCACCTGTACGCGGCAAGGGAAATGGGTCAAACTCCATCACTTTGCTCAGCCCATGATAGTTCACGGAGGAACGCCATGATTGGTCTTTTTTCTTCACAAGAATAATAGGAGCAGCATAGGGACTATGTGACTTCTGTATTGTACCTGCCGTCAGCATCTTACTCAATTCCACCTTGACCGTTTCCTTCAAAGACTCAGGAAGTCTGTAGGGTCTAAGCCGAACAGGTTGTTCTGTGGTTGTAGTATGCTCTATCAGTTGTTTGCACTCAGGACAGTCAGTGAACAAATCACAGAACTCTTCCAACAACACTGTTGCTTCTGCCCTCTGTACATCTGTCAATCCACTGTATATCTCTACATCTTTCCATGTCTCCTCAGAAGACATCAAGTGGCAAACATCCATTTCCACTGGCACAGACTCATCATAGTCTTCATCTGTTTTCCTCACTAGAAAGGCAGTCCCTTCTCTTGAAAACCACTTTTGCAACATGTTCACATGATATGCTTTCTTCTTCTTTCTCTTGTTTCCTATCTCTACTTCATAGTCAACTGTAGAAATTCTCTTGGTTACTTTGTACGGTCCTTGCCATTGTGCTTGCAATTTGTTGGTTGACGATGGCAACAAAATCAACACCTGGTCCCCTATCTGGAACTCTTGTTCTCTCGCAGTTTGGTCATACCATACATTCTGTTTCTTCTGAGCGGTGGACAGGTTTTCTGTAGCCATATCTGTCATCTGCACTAATCTGTCATGAGTCTCAACAAAGAACTGTGCTAAGTTCTCTTCACTAGGCAATACTCCGGTCCAGGACTCTCTCATGATTGCCAATGGTCCTGTAACCTGGCGTCCATATAGAAGTTCAAATGGGGAGAAGCTAGTAGACTGCTGCGGCACTTCTTCAACATGGATTTCAACATCCCGTTAAAATTCTCCACAAGACCATTTGCCACTGGGTGATATGAGAATGTCTTAAACTTCTTGATGTGCAACAGTTTACACAAATCTTCCATCAAGTGTGACAGGAAATTAGTACCCTGGTCTGACAATATCTCTCTTGGTATTCCAGCTCGGCAAAACACAGTAACTAACTCCTCAGCTATCCTCTTTGCCTCTAATGTAGGTACAGGTATGGCTTCAGGATATCACGTAGGGTAATCACCTATGGCACAGAGTAACATAGACAGAGTAGCAACACTTGCATGCCTTTTGTTCCATGGTCGTCTCGGTAGACTATTGGCTTTTCATATTAAAATGAGCTCCAAAGGTGTTAAACTTTTCGGAGGCTTTGTTTGTGGTTGATGATTACACGAGATTATGCGAAAAATATGACGAGATGGCATCGTACTGCCAGTTGCGTAGCAACCATAGTTACTTTGTGAGCTCTCAGGCCAGAAACACTGCTTCACGCCAATCAAAACATAACACGGCAGCAGTTTCATAAACATGTCCTTCCTTGACGCACGTGTAAAAGAGGGTACGACTGACCGTAAACCATTGAGTAAAACCAGACAGTATCAATAAAAGACTTTCAAATTTGGTTCAAACACACTCATTATATATTCATAAATATATGAGAGGAATTTTTAAAATGGTAAAACTCGTTTTCCTGAAGCTCAAAACACTCCCGTTTTCGCCAGCACGTCAATTCTGCTCAGCACCACACGACAACAACAACACAAACTTTGCCGAACATACTTTCGCTTAGCAATTGGCGAAAATCCGAAAACTACTGAAGGATTCATGGTCGGCACTCTTCGGAAAAGAGAGGCGAGAGCAACCTGAGGCGAGGCGAACATGGATGGATTACGTAACCGCTTCACGCCTTAAACAATACCCGTTGCCACTCCATCTATCTTTCTCTTTGCATATGGTCAACACAAAATGATTACCACGTTACGTTACAGGTAATGGACCAATCATGTCCATAGCTATACGCTGAAATGGTTCTTCCAACACCGGCATTGGAATGAGTTTAGCTTTAATACCAGCCTTTGTTGTAGCAGCTTTCTGGCATGCTTCACAAGTACGACAATATTTGGCTACATCTGGAAAGATTCCTGGCCAGTAGTAGAGTTGAAGGGGGCGTGTTTTCGTCTTCTCTACCCCAAGATGTCCAGCAAGAGGTATATTGTGAGCAAGGCAAAGTAGTGTTGCACGACACTGTTTTGGCACTACCAACTGGTTCAATGTTCGCCAAGGCTTGACCTTTGATGTCCATTTCCTATACAGGAAACCATCTCTCAGATAGAAACATAATTCCTCACTAGCAACTTGGCTTGCTGCAACAGCCAATTTTGGAAATCCACTGAGAGTAGAACAACTCTTCTGAAGCTCTCGCAATTCAGTGGGCCCTATGTCAAAGACATCAATCACTTCCTCTTCACAAGGAATGTCTTCATCAAACATCTGTTGTTGGGTTGGTCCACCACTGTCAGCATCAGAACTCAACTGTTGCTCATCACAGACCTCCGTCAGTGATTCAGTGTCACGAGTCATTGACTCAGTCTTTCTGGGTTCTTCAATCTCTTCAGGCACAACATGTTAAACACCAGAGGTATCATTCATTGGTTCCACTTTAACATCGACTGAATCATCTTCAGCAGTACACTGTTGGTTACTCAGTGGTACATAATCATCTACATGAACTGGCTTTGGCTGCACACCAGTTCTGTGAATATCAATCAGTTCATCTTGAAGCTGTTGCTGCTTCAACTGTGCTTGTCTTCGAGTGACGAAGAACGCTGGCTTGCAAAAACTACTGTCATTGTCTTCAATATCATTACCAAGAAGTACATCCTCTGGTAAAGTGTCTAACACGGCTGCCAAAATATGACCTTCATAGCATTGACACTGTATATGAATGACAGCCAATGGAAGGAGTCTACTGCTACCATCAGCGAATTCAATGTTCACATACTGATCATCTACATATGTCACTGCGGGACGAACTTGTGCCTGAATGTTTCGTATTCCGCGAAGCATATATTCTAACTGAGAGCGCTTTCGGCCGGTTGCTAGTGACGACAGCGAACATTGTATCAATTTATTTTTAATAGAACATCGATCAAAATCTGCTGGCGTACGGACTCATGTGTCGAGGTCAAATCATTAATATGTCCACATAACCCGTATATATTGACTTAGATAGCATAAAATCAACGTATCCATTGGTTTCTTGTACTTAGATTGAATCGTCGACACTTTTTTTACAGTTTTGGCGATGCGTTCACATTTTGGCGCTCTTTGCAAGTTTGGAGCCATTGTGAGCTGAATATGACCTGCGAGTGAGCACGACAACAATGTATCAATTTCTGATAAAAGGATATCGATCGATAACGTTCACTGCACGATTACAGTGGAGAGTCTGCGCCCGTTCGCCTCCGTTCTGTGTTATTTTTCAAATTTACTGGAATTTTCCTCGTTGATTTTCGCCAAAATTTTGTATAAATTATAACAACATGACATGCAGTTGGTCTGTACATCTTACGAGACGTAGACGCATACTGATAAAAATGCGTCAATTTAAGGCCCGTGTTCTGCATATGTACACGCCATCAGCTCGCCAAATCATTGACGGCAACAGTATATTTCAGTGATCGGAATAATTAAATTCAAATAAAACAATTTTCGTGAAGAAATTCAAAAATCTAAAACAATAGGAATTTTGTATATTAATCAAAGAATCACCATGTGAATTTTCATCATTATTCGTTCAAAATTGAGGAATTTGAACCGACGAGAAGTGTGCAATCTGTTCGGTATATTACACGCCATTGTTTCTTACAGGAAATCAAGCTTATTCGCTGCGTCGTAAAATGAAAAAAATATCTGAAAAAAAACCCATTGGTTTAACTTTTTCATTTCGCTGTAATTTCTTACGATATTTGAAATAGCACATCTCATGAAGGTTAACTAAAGCTCTATTGTTTTACTTTTTTGCGTTTCCCTCTTATTTTTATGAAATGACGAGTTAACGATCGTTTGGCTGTTGACTGTGTTTTCACCTATTTTTGCATATGAATAATTATCACATATAACACATGCATGAAAACCCAATAATTCAGATAAATTCACATTAATGAGTTGCCTGTATTATAGTATAATACACGTGAATTCACATGAATCTACATGAATACAGGCTTGCTGAATACAAAAAATGGATTCTTGACTGTATTCATCTGTATATGCACTCTTCAGCTAAAATACAGGCAATAATCCGTGTTAATACAGTAAGTATATGTATTTTCATAATTCCTTCATGAAATTATTCCCAAAATATCATAATGGAAAGGTCAACAAATGAGGAAATTGAATCTGCAACTCTTTCATCAATATTAAGCTGTGCAGCGTGGAAAAATTTTCCGGCGTGGCGCGCTTCCTCATATAATTTTTGTACACCTCCAAAACCAGTTCTTGGGTTGTAATATAGTTTTCTTTGGGTTCCTTCAGGTTCCACGGTAGCTCCTATTTCTATCTCTATATTTACTCATTTATACTAAAAATAGCGCGTCATACGGGTATCGTAAATGAAATACTAGTTTACTGAATGGCGTATTTTTCAATTGTCTGACTAGGTGCAAGGCCTCCCGTTCTGACACCTCCATTCCATATTTTTTTATAATAGACTTGTTGTCTGTCTTGCTTGGTGTGTAAAAAAGTACTAACATCTGTATGTTTTCCCTGAATGGTTTACTGATACTAGTATATTGTTGAGTCAGAACCCAGACAGATAATCCATCATGTCTTGCGCTGAAACCAAGTTTGACTAAACGTGACTGCGCTTCTTCACATCTTTGGATGAGGCGCAGTCGTTGAGGTTTATGAGAGTGTTAGTGCCGGCCCATTCCTTATGTACGAATGCTAAAGTTTCGTCCACAGCATCGAGTCCGACCGGAAACACAAATACATTTTCATCCGTGAAAATGATTTTTTAATGTTATACGTTTTATTGTTCATGAATGTTGGACAAATGAAGACTACATATTCAAATTTCCCAAGGTACAGTCCAGTAAGGAGATTCATCACATACTCACTTTTGCCAGAATTTGTCGGGCCAGTTATAATCATGTTGAATGGTGGTTTCATTTGATCTATATACTGTACATAAATGTAGTGAATATGGCCAAAGATAACAAACCAATTTTGCCCAATTTATGAATGGGATCCGCACCAGGAGTGTTTGCGACAGCAGCGACTGCCATCTTAGGCGGTGCGTTCCAAAGGGACCTGGAGCGTTCCCCTAGCGGAGCCTGTTCCAAAGGCGAAGGTGGCTCTTCCTGCCTCTTCACAGCATCCTCTTCCCCATTCATCTCATGTTTAGCACTTTGTTTAATTTCTGTATTTATATCATCTCCGTTTACCACGAAGATCATAGATTCTGTTGCATATTGCAATTCATCACTGTAAACTGTAATCACTGGACCTGAAAGAATGACCATTTTAGATGGCTAAATGAGTAAATTGGGCAAAACTGCCATATCAAGTTTTTCACCCATATTCGATATTGTGTCTTGGTATCGCCATAACTGATTACTTTGTCAGTATTACAAATTTCATTGTAATAAAAGGTAAGTGGCTTAACACATCACCTATCCTTTCATGTTGTGTTTTAGTGTGTATTCTGTTTAAATCGTGTTTTGGCTGTTACTGTGAAAATTAACAAGTGCATTGTTAATTTTAATCGAAGCAATGGCGAGACGTGGGCGTAATCTATTGTGTATGAAACAGCAGTGATTCTTTGACCCCACGTTTCAAAACCAGTTACTGGTTCCTTCATCAGTCGCTTACAGAAATGAGTACATCTCAATATCTTTTATTGTTTTTGCGTATTTTCTGTGTCGATCTCTTGTTCTTCTAACAGGGAAGCTAGAGTGTTTATTTAAGAATCGTTTTTTTTGATTAAATTCCTTAATGTTTCGTCTTTTCCTATGAGTTCTAAATTTTCACACAGTGCCTGTTTCATAGTTTGTGTTTCATTATTGTTTTGACATCTTTCTGTGTTGATCTCTTGTTTTTCTAACAGGGGCGTAAGAATGTTTATGTTAGGATCGTTTGGTGTTGGTTTGTGCATTGTTTTTTCCTCACATCGTGACCTTTGGCATTTATCAGTGTGTCGCTGATGTTTGAGTTTCTCTTTTATGCGATGATCAGTTTTTTGGGAATAAATTCCTTAATGTTTCGTCTTGTCCAATGTGTTCTCAATTTTCACTTAGTGCCTGTTTCATAGTTTGTGTTTTAATATTGTTTTGTCGAATTTTCTGTGTCGATCTCTTGTTCTTCTAACACGGACGCTAGAATGTTTATGTTAGGGTTGTTTGGTGTTTGTTTGTTTGGTGGTTTTTCCCCACGTTGTGAACTTCTCTTTTATCAGTGTATCGCTGATGTTTGAGCTTCTATTGTATGCGATGATCGGTTTTGGGGGGAATAAATTCCTTAATGTGTCGTCTTTTTCTATGTGTTCCCAATTTTCACATCGTGCTTGTATCATGGTCAGTGATTTAATATATGGAATATATTTTGTTGTGAATACTAGTGTGTTTTTTGTTTTGTTTGTTTTTTTTTTCTAGTTGTGTTTTTCGTGTTGTAAACTTTGTTTCTGAAGTGATTTTAGAGATTTCCAGTTATTTGTAGCCACGATCAATTAGTCTAGCATTGAATGTATTGACTTTATCAATAAAGTAATTTTCATTTTTGCAAGTTCTGATATATCTTAATGTTTCGCCTTTGATAAGGCCTTTGAATGTAGATTTTGGGTGGCATGATGTTCTGTGTAGGAATTGAAATGTGTCGGTTATTTTGGTGTGGGTTCTGATGTCTAGTATTTTTTCGCTGTTGTACCTGTGACCTTTGTATATAACAAGGTCGAGGTTTATGATTTCATGTGTCGAGCTGTCGAACGAAAATTTGCATGTAGGATGGGTAAGGTTAACACTGCGGCGACTGCTTCCTTTCTACTAAGGTTTGCACGACCTCGCTCAGCCGTCGGATCGCTCGAACATCTGGTTTTTATCAATTACCAGACGATCTGTTCTCTCGAGAACGATGCATGAAATATTGGGCAAATTGAGAAAATACCTCAATGTGTAGCAACCTGGGGTGTTCGTTATTTATATATCAAAGAAAAAATGCATTTCATGAATTTATTATCTGAATAGAATCATGAAATACATATGAAAAATGAAGTGCGAGTGAATGTTATTTGTCATCGGCGGTGTTTACTGTTTCTCTGCCCGGGAAACATGCGTCCCTTCGAGTGATACTGTACGCAAACATTAGAAATTTTAGACGGCACATCTGTTGCCGCTGACGTCAAACATTTGTTCATTAAGCTCATCTCTTTCTCTCGCTTGTATATTACAGGCAGTGAGAAACCACGATGCAACAAGAAATAGAGCGTAGACAGGAATACTACGAAAGTGTATTGCCGGTGGTACCGTGAACAGACCATACACAGACCTACGAACTGGTAATTTCAATCTTTTACCGGAGTTCATTGGTCCAGAGCCGGGGCTTATCAACCCGCTGCCAGACGATGCTTCAAAAGTCGAATGGTTTTTGCAAATATTCGACGAGGATCAAATAAGATTCATTACCCGATGCACTAATCATTACGCTAGACAGAGGAGAAGGGCAAATGCCAGGGAACGGCAAAGATCGGCCTGGACACCGACGACAGTTGTCGAAATGAGAGCATTCATTGGAGTGATGGTGCTATTCGGAATTTGCTGGCAGCCTGAAATCCAGCTGTATTGGTCAGACCATGTTTGCTTTGGTCATAATTTCGTCAAGAGAACTTTTTCCCGTGATCGCTTAAAGCTACTGATGCAATATTTATACTACAGCACACAGCCGTACTGTGCTCGTAACACAGCCATGTATACAGCCCAAAAAATAAGTGAGAAACGGGATAGGATGTTGAAAGTACGAAATGTCATTGATCGAGTGAATGCAAACAGCCGAATGCACCGGAGGCCGATGTGCGAACTGGCAATCGACGAAGGAGTCATCCCCTACCAGGGCCGCACAAAGAATGTTGTCTACAATCCAGCAAAACCGCACAAATATGGAATGAGAGTTTACACTCTCAGTGAGTCCGCCATGGGTTACGTTTTCAACGACGAAGTCCATCAACCTGTCGCTGATAACTGTCATCACCCGCTTGATCCCGATGCTGCAGACGACCCCCGAGTTTTCAGGGGAAATAGACCTGGGAAAGTTGTTTCCTGGCTGATTCGACCTTACTATAAGTTAGGACATCATGTCATTATGGACTCATATTACACTTCTGCCCCGTTGTTTGACCATCTCTACGTGCATAATATTGCTGCCACGGGAACCTGCAGAATGTACACCTTAGGTTTACCCGATGAAGTAAAGAATGCCGCAAACTATGATCCACAAGTCGTACCGCCTGATGCTGACGACGAAGAGCGATGGCCATGTGGTAGTTTCTCGGTATTTCAAGACTGCGCAATGACAGTATGTGCCTGGAAAGTCACAAAAATGGTGAAATTTATGAGCACGGCAGTCTCTGCACAGAGACCGAATCAAGCCCTAGTGAGGCGCCGATATAAAGATAAAAGAACCGGTGCTTTTGAACGAATTGAAGTACTATGCCCGAACGTTGCTGTAATGTACAATCAGTACTTCAGAGATGTTGACTTGACCGATCAACAGCTGGCTTACTACACGCAAGGTCGATCATCTCCACGGTGGCACAGAGCTGTGTTTTACCACGAGCTGAAAAAGGCACTCATGAACGCTTTCCACAACATGGCATCAGTTCATGGATACGGTCAAAGTGGATCGAGATACAGACGTCAGCTCATGTTTCGCGCCCAAGTAGCAAAACAGCTGATCGGTAATTTCTCATCTCAGCAACGTCCCCCAAGAGGAACTAGTCTGACAGCACCACGTCTCATTCCTACCAATGTGGAAAGAGTTGGTCATCAAATGAGTCGCAATCCGGACGGAAGACGTAGTTGCATGATGTGTTGACGTGCAGGACGGATAGTAGGCCATGGAACTCGTCCCAATCGTGTTCATGAGACAATCAACTGTTGCCTCACTTGCCAGTTACCACTGTGTCACCCACGGTACAGACAAGCGTGCTGGCGAGAGCACAATGTGTGAATGCCGTTTGCAGAGGACCGCAGAACTTGACTATGCACGGACTGAACATTTGTCGGTATTACAACCCTTTATTACACAGTTGACATGGAAATAAAAAAACATTCACTCGCACACTATTGGTGAGTACGATGTACTTTTGTGTGTGGTTGTGTGCAGTGAATGATTTTGTCTAACATGTTTGCGTTTGGGGTAAAGATCGAGTTACAACGATGATTGCATCGGACGATCGCAAGACAAGGTCTCAGCCAGAGCAGTTCCTGTTTTGGTAGAGAGCGAGTTGGTGTGCGATGAAAAACGCATCTGAGTAGCTAACAGTCGATTTCCCAGGTCTGTAATCTCTCAAATGCGTAATGAAAATATTTTTTATTATGCAAATAGTATTCGACATTTACATACAGCTCCCTAGGCTGTACGAACCTCGAATACATCAACACAGTAAAGATCACATGTCAGCTTAGGGTAGTTCAGACCATAACTGCTCAAACTGACAGCTGCCGACCGACAAACATGGAAACGTGAGATCGGCCTTGTGGGAATCCGTCGCCTCAGTGTTAATTGTTGATATGAATTCGTTCAGTTCGAGTTGTGTTCCAGTATAAATCATGAAAATATCGTCCCTGAATCTTAGCCAGAGTAATATTTTTGATGTATGTTCATGTATTATTATCATTTCCGTATCATGGAATGCAATGTCTGCAATCTCTGGCGAGGCCAGAGATCCCATACTACATCTACATACTTGTCTGTAGAATTCGTTGTCGAATTCAAATGTGTTGTTTTTTAGAATGACAGTTAGCATGGCTAACAGTTATTCCGTTGGTGGCATTTCAATTTGGTGTGTGTGGTTGTTGTAAGTTGATCATGCGGCGTTTAAAGCTTCGCCTGTTAGGTGTATAGCTTCATCGTGTTTTGTGTAAGTATACATGGATACTACGTCTAGTGTGACTAAGAACGCATTTTTCCGGAATTTTGATTGTCTCAATTTTCCGGATAAATTCTGTTGTGTCTTTAATGTACGTTAGTTGTTTTTTCACGATTGCCTTTAGGAAATGGTCGACGAATTCTGATATGTGGAATGTCGGACTAGAACTTTCACGGACAACAGGGCAACCTGCAAATTTTGTGTCTGTTGGTGGCTCTTTGTGTAACTTAGGTAGTAAATACCATCGTGGCGTGCGTATTTTCGTGTTGGTTTGGTTTGGTCTATGTTTTTGTATGTATGATAATCTAAGTAATTTTTATTATACATTTCTGTTATTAGACTGTGTACTTGTTGAATAGTACATTGTGTGTCGTCTGCTGTCAGTTTTGTGTAGTATTGTTAGTTGCTGAGTTGTCATTCACACTCGTTGATGTAATCTATTTTGTTTATTATGGCTGTGCCCCTTCCTTTATCAAACTGCTTTATTGTGATGCTTTTGTTCTTGGATACTGTTTTAATTGCTATCTTTTCTGCATGTGTCATGTTTTGTCCTGTTTCGTGAAAGGGGATATCAACCAAAGCTAATTTAGTAGCTTCTAGGTAGTTCTCCGGATTTCTGTTTTCGGTTATGCGTGGAGTCAATTAGGACTTGTGTTTGAATTTTTGGTATTAGGTTGTTTTGTGTCGCATTATGTATTGGAGTCTCAATATCTGTATAAATGTGTTTGCGTCTTGTAGGAGATTGATTCTTGAGGGACGTTTTGGTGTTGGAATAAATTTAAGTCCTTTTCCAAGTGCATTGATTTCTGCCATTGATAACTTGTGTGATGATTCATGTTGTTTTTAAGTCGTTGTTGGGCATTTGTTTTGTGTTAAGTGTTATTTGAGATCTTTTGGTTTCTCTTTTTGTTCCGTGTTTTGTTGGCTTTATTATATTTGTTGTATTTTCTGTTTCTGTGCTTGGTGTCAAAGTTTTGAGTGTGTGTATGTGTTAATTGCCATTAGTTTTATTGTAATTCTCTTCTTGGAGAGTGTGGTGGCCTTGAAAAGGCCGTTTGTGGTTTGGGTTTGGAGGTGACGTGTACCCTACTTCGTGTTCGCTCCTAACGGGCGTTTGTGTTTAGGGTTTAGTTTGGCCTTCCTTTAAGCCGATTCTATATATCGGTTAAGAAGGCGTAATGCCGTTTTCTTGGTCGAAGGATCAGGATGGCTGTTGATCTCTTGTAGTACTTCCGTTTGGAATGCTTCGATGGTCCTGTTGTGCTAAGCTTGGTGTTGTGGGATATAGTTAGAGTACAGCGTGACAAACGAGTTGCCACAGTAGCGCTCTAGCTTCTGCCACTTTTGGATGAAATCCACATGTGGTTTAGGGCCTGGTAGGTTCGCCTTGAGGCGTACCTGTGGGCTTCTTGGTGTCGTTTTCGTGTCTAGGAAGAATGTCTCTTGTTGCTTTGAGATAGCCAGCTTCGTAGAAAAGAATGATTCTAACCTGCGACGAGATTTCTTTATCTTCACTATAATATCGGGTTGTGGAGTGCTGCTGGTAGCAGTCGGACTGGGTTTGTGTGACAAAAACGTCAAGTCGAGGAAAATTGAGACAATCAACACTGCATAAAAACCCTATAATACTTACTGTATTAACATGGATTATTGCCTGTATTTTAGCTGAAGAGTGCATATACAGATGAATACAGTCAAGAATCCATTTTTTGTATTCAGCAAGCCTGTATTCATGTGGATTCACGTGAATTCACGTGCATTATACTATAATACAGGCAACTCATTAATGTGAATTTATCTGAATTATCGGGTTTTCATGCAATGCAAAATTCCGGAAAAATACGTTCTTAGTCACAATAGACGTAGTCACCATGTATACTAACACAACACGATGATGTTATACACCTAACAGGCGAAGCTTTAAACGCCGCATGATCAACCTACAACAACCACACGCACCAAATTGAAATGCCACCAACAGAATAACTGTAAGCCATGCTAACTCTCATTCTAAAAAACAACACATTTGAATACGACAACGAATTCTACAGACAAGTAGGTGGTTGTAGTGTGGGATGTCCGGCCTCGCCAGAGATTGCAGACATTAAATTCCATGAAACGGAAATGGAAATGAAACATGAACATACATCAAAAATATTACTTTGTCTTAGATTCAGGGACGATATTTTAATGATTTATACTGGAACACAACACGAACTGAACGAATTCATATCAACAATTAACCTTACACATACTACATTCAAATTTTCGTTCGACAGCTCGACACATGAAATCATATACCTCGACTTTGTTATATACAAAGGTCACAGGTAAAACAACGAAAAAAATCTAGACATCAGAACCCACACTAAAACAACCGACACATTTCAATTGCTACACAGAACATCATGCCACCCAAAGTCTACATTTAAAGGCCTTATCAAAGGCGAAACATTAAGATATATCAGAACTTGCAACAATGAAAATGAATTTGTTGATAAAGACAATACAATCAATGCAAGACTAATTGATCGTGGCTACAAGCAACCGGAAATCTCCAAAATCACTTCAATAACGAAGTTTACAACATGAAAAACACAACTACAACAAAAGCAAACAAACAAAACGAAAAACACACTAGTATTCACAACAAAATATAGTCCATATATTAAATCATTGACTATAAAACAAGCACTATGTGAAAATTGGGAACACACAGAAAAGACGAAACATTGAGGAATTTATTCCCCCCAAAACGGCCATCGTATACAAGAGAAACTCAAACATCAGCGACACACTGATAAATGCCAAAGTTCACAAGATGAGGAAAAAAATAACGCACAAACTAACACCAAACGATCCTAACATAAACATTCTAGCTTCCGTGTTAGAAGAACAAGAGATCGACACAGAAAATACGACAGAACAATATTAAAACACAAAATATGAAACATGCACCATGTGTTAATTGAGAACACATAGGAAAAGACGAAACATTAAGAAATTTAATCCCCCAAAAAACCGATCATCGTATACAAGACAAGCTCAAACATCAGCGATACACTGATAAATGCCAAAGTTCACGACATGAGGAAAAAACAATGAACAAATCAACACCAAACGATTCTTACATAAACATTCTAGCGTCCCTGTTAGAAGAACAAGAGATCGACACAGAAAATACGGAAAAAACAATAAAAATTAAAGCTGCAAGCAGCGTTGGCGGGGCCCAAGCGATTAACATGGTTTCCAGTACGTGCAGTGATTTTATTATTTGCAAAATTTCAGCTTGAAAACAGTCAAGTCCTTGTAAAGAAGAATTTTGAACATCATCTCATATTTACTGTCTGTTTCAATCGTAATCGTATGTTTTATGCAAAATACAATATGGCGGCAAAACCACGTGACCGATCAAATTGCCTTTCACAAACTTGAAAGAGCTCTCACTAAGAATGACAAAAGTGGAATTTCATTGCCATCAGTGTTTTGGTTCTGGAGAATAAGATTTTAGAGATAAATTGCGATTTTCGCAAAATCAAATGTGGAGTCTGAAACTGAGCGCGGTGAGCTACCGAAAATGTCTTTCAAAAGTACAAGACATATATGAATTAGATGCTACTCAATATTGACAATACTGGAAGGCTGAAATATTCCATCAAATTAATGTATTCATCTCTGAAATTTTGAGTGCAATAATTGCAAATTTGGTTGTAATTCCATTTAGTCATATATTTTTTCATTTCATCTTTACTGTTCAAAGTTTTACTTTTGTATAATTTTATGACAAGAATGTGAAAATTTAGAAAATCAAGCATGGTGACCCCATCTTCTGTTTGTAATATTTCATTATTCTCATATGCCAGAATTCAAAATTTTTTCCATGTGTTCTTCCTTGTATTGCTTTCTGGCCTGATCTTGTTTAGGTATAATGTTTCACTGTCATGAGCGTCATTTGACACACACTATTCTTCAACTACCATGTACATCAGAGTCAGAGCTCTCTCTGTCACTGCTCACGTATGCAGTAACAGTGACACTAGTGTACCAGTAACAGGGCAGTATCTGGTAGTGACAGTTGCCCATAGGCAGTAGCGGTATTATCTTTGATAATTTTGACAATATTTATGTTCAGTTTATACAACTGCGTTCGTGTTCTACTCTCTACAGTATGTTGAACTGTCAAGCATTCAGCTTGCTAGCACAGCCAGTGTATGTGTACCATGCATCAATGCTGACAACTGACTGTCAGTCTGGACTCTAATGAAACTATCACCTAATACATATTTATATATACTGGCTTTGTCGAGAAGCTGAACATTGTGTGTTTGAGCATGCTGTAGGGAGACAGCAAGAAACTGTAGTTGATATATTGGATAGAAATATTGCAAAAATCATCAACGGTTGGAGCTTGTGCCCTGTTACTAGGCTCAAGTCTGATTTTTTTACGACAAATCACAAATGTTTAGATTTTTTTCGAGATAAAGTAACTGTCAGTCCATGAAGTCGGTTTTATGAAAACATGTACATGTAAGGTGGTGAAATGTCTGATTTATATCGAATCCCCGACTGAAACTAACTCACTACTGCACAGACTCAGATAACGCATTCCATTGCTAGGAAACCTGGCCTGCGCTGGCTAATTCCAAATAGGTTCGTATGGATATAGGAGAGACACCAAAGAAACTACGATTTTAAAAAATTATTTTAATTTTTAACATTTCACCGACTTCAATCAACTCTAGGCGCATCGTACCGTGAATTTGTAATGCATTTGCATTGTTTGGATGTCTCGAAACTACCGAAAGCGTACAATGACCGGACTATAAAACGGGGGGATCTTGAAACTTTTTGGCGCATGCTCATTTAAGCTTTTGTCAAATTCCAACGCTATCAACTCACTATGTTGGTTGCATGCCAAAGAAGTCTGCCGTCAGTCATCGGCCGACGTACGACAAAGCGACAAATTATTTTGTTCAAAGAGTAGACAATTAAATGACAAAACATGTCGATAATATGGCTGATATAAGGATTATTTTTGATTCATTAGTAACAGTGATGGAACCGGCATAATTTACGATGGTGGACATGGTTTTCTCTCGCCTGCGCGATTGCGCAAATCGCACATTTCCGAGCCATTGTCTGCCCTGGTAAAGTTACTGACAGCGCGGAAGTCGCGCACAAAACAAAGCAGGCAAAGACGCCGAAGGAAGTGGATGTTTACTGAGTGTTTCCACTATAATAAGTTGTGCAAACAAATATAAGATGCCAGGTCGCACCTATTTAGACCTAGAACTATGGCAAGAGCGTCCAACTTCTCCGATATCGGATATAAACCCGCGATTCGACAGAATCTAGTATCGTTCAGTATCGAAGTTAAGGTCAGTCCTTGGAAGTCGGGTTTGACCAGAAATGGAAGGTCATGATATATATCGGATATTTAACCGGGATTTGACAGAATATAGTATCGTCTAGTATCGATATTTGACTGAGTCCCCAAATCACCAATAAATATCTAGTAAATATCGGCGACTTCACAGACCGTGCGTGCCGAGGCACAGGGCACGTCATTCTAGTATTGTGTACTATCGATATCAAAGTCCCCAAATCCCTGATAAATATCGGGTAAATTTCGGCGATCTCTTAGACCGGGCATGCAACTGCACAAAGCAATTACAGTGAAATTCGATCAAGCTGCAGAACTTCATTTAACAAGGTGCTGTTTCAATAGATATGTATCAGCGATTTTTACGACATTAACGGCTGGACTTGATGTGGTCTTGTTTACATTTTTAATCAGCTACATGCTCTCACTTACACAACACACCAGGGCCACTCCATCCATGTCAGATAGAGAAACATAAACAAATCACCACACCTTGCAATGTCATGTATCTGTCTTTTTTATCACGATCAACAAGTGAGCGTGCATTCAGACACCTACATATAAAAATACCCGAATAGCTTCATTTATGGTCCTTGACACTCACATATCAGCTGTGCGTAGACCCCAGTAATTGTGCCCTGGCAGGACCTTGTCTCTATTCAGTCGATCACACCGGTCGGCCACCCCTTAAAGCAAGTGGCACACTCCTCTAAGTACTTCCGTCGCAGTATACTCGACAACGTCACCTGGCGTACAAAAGCTGGTGACCAAAGTTGCCTTACACAAGGGGCCGAGATTAGGGTTCGTGTGACTGCTAGCTGAATTTGACAGCGGGCATTGCAGTCTGTCGTGCCGTCTTTGACTTTCAAGTGTACAATATAACATACATCACTGATCGATCTTCTGACTGACGAAGTTTTAAACTGCAGCCTTATGAACATTTGGGCGACTTAACCGATCCAAATGCCTTTCTCAAACTTGAAAGATATGAGTAAAATTTCAGTTGAATGTGTGTATTGCTTCTGGAGAAGAAGATTTTTAAAGATTAAATTGTGATTTACACAAAATCCAATATGGCTGCCAAATTACATGACTGATCAAAATGCCTTTCGCAAACTTAAAGGACTACCACTAGGGAAAATAAATGTAAATTTTAGTTCAATCGGTGTATTTGTTCTGGAGGAGAAGATTTTTAAGGATTAAATTACGATTTTTCACAAAATCCAATATGGCGGCGAAACTACGAGACCGATCCAAATGCCTTTCGCACACTTGAAAGAGATCACACTTTCGATGATAGATGTAGAAGCTTTTTGCAAACTTGAAAGAGATCACTGTAAGGGTGACATGAGTAAAATTTCATATTAATCAGTGTTTTGGTTCTGGAGAAGAAGATTTTTAAAGATTAAATTACGATTTTTTGCAAAATTCAATATGGCGGCCAAACCACATGACCGATCCAAACGCCTTTCGCAAATTTGAAAGAGATCACACTTTAGATGATAGATATAAAATTTTAGTTCAATCGGAATGTTAGTTCTGGAGAACAAGATTTTTAAAGATTAAATTGTGATTTCACAAAATCCAATATGGCGGCCAAACCACGTGACCGATCGAAATGCCTTTTGCAAACTTAAAGGGGAAGTTCACCAAGGATGATTTTTACATATGTGCTAGCTTTGTGGTCACTTACCCCGGAAAAGCTATTTTTGCCGTTTACAACTTGCACGATTTTTACAAAAACCGATAGAAATAGTACAGGAAGTTGCCCATGTAATTTGAATCATGGAAAAAAGCGCCAAGCTTGGAGCTTGCATAATGTGATATGGGAGGCACCATTTTCCCATGGGTATGGCATTGTCCACTCACCCATGCTTAAACCAGGCTGTGCGTATTTACATAACTTTTGTTTATACTGAGTATCCTTGCATAAACGGTGAATCACTTATAATAAACTGTCCACTGTCAGATTTTGTGTTGCTGTTTACTACTGTATTACTGTGAGTGGACAATGTGGGGGCCATACCCAATCAAAGATGGTCCCTTCCATATCACATGATGCAAGCTCCAAGCTTGGGGCTTTTTTCCCATGATTCAAATTACATGGGCAACTTCCTGTACTATTTTTATCATTTTCGTAGAAAATCGGGCGAGTTATAAATGGTGAAAATAGCTTTTCTGGGGTAAATGACCACAGAGCTACCATATATGTAAAAATCATCCTTGGTGAACTTCCCCTTTAAAAGAGATCACTGTAAGCATGACATGAGTAAAATTCCAGCTTAATCAGTGTTTTGGTTATGGAGAAGAAGATTTTTAAAGATTAAATTACGATTTTTTGCACAATCCAATAATGCGGCCAAACCACGTGACCAATCGAAACGCTTTTCGCAAACTTGAAAAAGATCACACTGTAGATGACATTTATTAAATTTTACTTCAATTGGTGAATTTGTTCTGGAGAAGAAGATTTTTAAAGATTAAATTATGATTTCAAAAAATCCAATATGGCGGCCAAACCACGTGACCAATCGAAATGTCTTTTGCAAACTTAAAAGACATCACTGTAAGGATGACATGAGTAAAATTTGAGCTTAATCGATGTTTCGGTTCTGGAGAAGAAGATTTTTAAAGATTAAATGACTATTTTAGAAAATCCAATATGGTGGCCAAGGTCACGTGACCGCATGCGATTTTATTTGCAAATTCTAAAGACCTTAGGTCATGCTTTCAATACAAAAACTTTCAAATCGACTAGACCCCTAGGTCTTCTGGAGAAGCCATTTTTAGTTTTTCGGAAAATCCAATATGGCCGCAAGGTCACGTGACCAATCAAAATTTCAAGGGTCAGGTGCACGAGTACTAATTGATGCCTACAAGCCCTGCAAATTTGAGAAGTTTTTGTTCAGCCGTTTAAGAGATTTAGGTCGACAAAGAATCGGCAGAAGAAGAAGAAAAAGAGGAAGAAGAGGAAGTAGTAGAACTTGAGCAATAACAATAGGGTCCCAGC
>LD345315.1:58502-106251 GCA_001465055.1 Ptychodera flava | reverse complement strand
GTTGACGGACAGACATACAGACATACAGACATACAGACATACAGACATACATACATACATACAGACATTTTCCTAGCCTATAAGAATAGCTTCCATTGCCATATATAAATATGGCTATGGGAGCTAAAAAACCATCATGAAAAGAAACAATGCATATTAACATATCTGCTCTGCTTTGCTGGTCACAATCTAAAACTGGTTGCGATCACCCTGATCATATCTAGTGTATAAACCATTGCCATAATTATAGTAATGCCTTCTATTGCAGGGCCTACTTACTTGGAAAAAGTCTCTACTATCCATTCGTCTAAAATTTGCCGGGGATCTATATGTACGAGAATGAGTGGTTACACTGCTTCTCTTTGATGCTCTGACACCCCATTTGATATCACTCACCAATAAACCTGCCACGCGAATTTATATGATGATCTACAAAGACGCAGTGATTTAGATCAGAACATGCATTCTTCACCTTGTCATTAATATACTGGATTTTATTATTTAGAAAAGAGTATTCACCATGGAAAGGTAAGATACCCGACACAACAATCATTGCTTAAGGACAGACGTATTTAACTTCATTACACAATGAAATTATTCCCTCAATGATTACATCATCACGCAAATAACCAACATCATTCAACCCTACATGCAAGATTACAATCTTTGCATCAATATTATTGACATTTCTCAGACGTGAATACACTTCATTAATATTTGAAGCTCTAAGCTTAACAGAACGCTTATTCTTATATAACAAACTCGTGTTTATGTTCTCAGTAATTGAATCACCTAATACGAGGACATTACAGTTCATGTTACGACCGTCATCTCTTATGAATCATTGACGATGCGGACCCGATATGCGAGACTGTGTTAGGCGATATGTAGAACTCTCCTTTTATCAGATTCATCAACGCTGCTACGACACGAAGGACTCGTTTCAATTCATCTGAATGACTCTGGTACTGGTTAGCGTACGGGTTCGGAGTACTAGGAGTTGGAACGGTAGGCGAACGTTCAGTCGTTTGTAAGAATTTTGCTTGGCTCTGGTTTACCGAGGAAGACGACGGTAGAGGATCAGACTGGGGAGTATTCGACAGGATTGGTTCAGGTGTTGTTGAATGAGATGTTTGCGACTGGGGAGTGATATTACCAAGTACATTTTGAAGATGGAGATCTACGGGATGAGGTGCGACACTGGAGACAACACGCTCACGAGTTAGACCTACACCAGCCTTAATTGATGACATCACAGCGGTCGCAGAAGCAATGGTGTTTCTCCTTGAACGTGACACGGAATTCAAAGATTCAGCAAACGAATTCACCACGTTTACCATTCCTAACTTAGTATCAGCGGTTGTTATTTTATCATCAATAAAAGAAAGTTTGTTCATGATATCACCGACTGAATATACAGTTGAAGCATATTTGCCCTCGATCTCCGCCACTCTCTTCTCAAGAGAAGTCCGCAACAAAGACAATTGTTTTTTCAATTCACGTACCTCGGCAATAAAATGATCTTGACACTGCAATTCAACGACCTCTTGTGTCTGTATCAACGGGCTCTTAAAATGATCACAGATTGACCGTAAATCATTTTTCAGTGAGGCAACTTCTTCAAAGAGGGAATTGTATCGATTAGTCAGTATTATGTAGTAGGATGCGCTTACTATTTTCGAAACACCTGACATCACTCTTTGCTCTTCTGGCCAGAGGTCCTATATCTTTTTTTCATGAATATGACTTTGTTTGTGTACTGTTTATTTACTGTCTGTGCTGTGCTGTTTTGTGTCTATGTTTACAACTATTGTCTTACGAATTCTGACCTACTGTCATTGGATTATGGATAGGTAAGATTGTGATTATTTTACTCTCAAGTCTTTCTACAGCTAGAGAAGAAACGTGCATATTAACATCCGTTTTGTTGACCGACTCTTCTTCTTTTCGACCATCAACTGCTATTGGTTTTGGACTATTTGGCGGCAAAATATCAGTCACCTCACCACTTGGTACATCACGTGTAAAAGGGATCATCACATATGTTTCTGGCAAAGAAAAGTTGTTATCTTCATTCAAAGAACACTCAATCACGGTATCAAACGACTCATAAAGAGAGGGATGTGCTGTGGCGGGAATATGCTTGTTGCTCTCTTCGGAATTGTATTAACTTTAACATGCTCAGATCTTCGAGCTCAAGATTAGCCCGTCATTTATACCTAGACCAAAGTTACTGGTACCGCACATGATTTTTTTATATACAGTGAAAAATTCAATAATGGCTTGTAATAAAAGACATCATATGACATCTGATGTATGCCAGATGTGCGCCTAACAGGCTGCCTCTAAAACAAGCTCTCCGGAAAAGTCGGATTTTTTCGTCCAAATGACCTCATGCTATTTCATCATCAACTGATTGCGACGTATGAATGTCTACTGACCACTGTGGGTGAATTCACACAATATTCACAGCAAGTACTAGAGAACTTTCACTCATTTTTTCCCTTGTTTTGCTTCCATTCTGTGGATTGAAGTACATCACTTGACTGCTGCCTATGCTAATAGCTGGCAGAAATATTCTGGCTTTTGAAGTATATCCATTGTTTCTATTGAAAACACCTCACCAGCTGTAATTGACACTCTCTGTTGCTGTTACCGGCATTCACCCCAGATGTTACTCAGTGTACTTCCACTCCTATTTGGTGTACCTTGACATGACATTCTCCTGCCATCCAATCAACTACAACAGTCATGAATTACTTGAAATCAAGATAAATTCCACTGCTGGACTCAAGTGCACAGCCAATACATGGCAATCTATCAGGGCACTAGGTATTCAAGCAAAACAACCCACTCATAGAGGTGTTCGAGCTGGTTCCAGGAAATTAAAATCTACCTCTGGGAGGATCCCTGGTAATCTTACTCATGTTCCAGTTTTACAACAAGATAAACTCATCACTCGTAACAGTCACCTGAAATTATGTCTTTGGAATGCCCAGTCAATTCGGAACAAAGCACCTGAGATATCCGACTATATAGTAGAACATAATATCGATGCACTCGCTATTACTGAATCATGGTTAAAAGACTCAGGTGAACCTATCATCAGTGAGGTAACAACACACAGCTATACTTTCAGACACTGCCCTCGTGTTAAATCTACAGTTGGCGGCATCGCTCTTATCTATAAGTCAAACATTTAGATTACATCATTGAAACCTATATCATAAGCCAGATGTTTTGAGGCTGTGGAAACTACTCTGTGCAGCAATGGTGTTTCTACCAAGATCATAATCATTTACCGCCCACCTCCTAACACCAAGAATAAATTTACAGTCAATCAATTCCACAATGAATTTGGATCTCTTCTCGAATCATATGCATCATACGCAGGCAAACTTGTCATACTTGGTGACTTTAACTTTCACTTCGAAGACAGTTCAGACTCTAAGACTCACAAGTTCATGGATCTCACTGAATCGTTCAACCTCACGCAATTTGTGAATGAACCTACACATCGCCGTGGACATACCTTGGACTTGATATTTGCAAACACTGACTCTATAATCCGATTGGCTGTTGTTGACAAACTCCACCTTTCTGACCATTTCCCCATCCAAATTGATCTGTCACTGCAAAAACCTGCATTAGTACAAACCAAAATTTCTTATCGGCGTACAGGAGCTATTGATCTTGACAAATTCAAAGACGACATTGCTGAACCTCCAATGCACTGTTCCCAAACTGACGTACAAAGTGCTGTCGTGAATTATAACTCTTACTTGACAGATATATTTAACAAGCATGCACCCCTCCGAAGTCGCTTCATAACTCAGCATCCTGATTGCAAATGGTATTCGGTAGAGATTCTTTGTGCCAAAAAGCATCGTCGTTACCTTGAACGTAATTTGCGAAATAACCAGATTGAAATTAATCATCAACTATACCGTGAGCAGTGCAACAAAGTTAACAAGTTAATATGTCAAGCTAAAGCCACATATTATAGGGAACTTATTGAGCAAAATTGCCATGACCAGAAGTCTCTGTTTCGCCTTGTTTCAAACCTCATCAAGAGTAAATCACCTAAACTACCTACGTTTTCTTCTGCCAAATTACTAGTTGACAATTTCAGTCAATTCTTCAGTGAGAAGATGGAGACCATTCGTATGAACTTGGATTCGTGTCCTGCAAGTCAATCACCTGTCTGCCTTTCATCAAATCAATCCCCATCTACTTTGTCATCGTTTGCATTTACCACACCTGATGAAATCAAGAAAGTAATAATGGCTTCACCATCTAAGTCATGTAGTCTTGATCCGATTCCAACTCACCTCCTAAAAAAAGTCATCGAGCCACTGATACCAACCATTAGTAACATCATCAACCTCTCACATCAAACTGGCTCTGTCCCTGATGCTTTCAAAGCCGCTGTTGTGTCTCCTGTACTAAAGAAGTCATCGTTAGATCCAGAAGTCCTCAAAAACTACAGACCAATCTCTAACCTGCCCTTTCTCTCAAAAATCACCGAGAAAATCATTGCAAATATATTGTCAAAATTATGTTAACAACAACTCGCTGTTAGAACCTCTTCAGTCTGCGTATCGCCAATTCCATAGCACCGAGACTGCACTTATCAAAGTTCACAACGACATAACATTATCACTTGATAAAGGACATGACGTCATCCTTGTTCTGTTGGATGTACCTGCAGCATTTGACACAATTGATCATAGTATTCTCCTCTCTCGTCTGTCTGATCTCGGTTTGCAAGGTACAGTCCTAGACTGGTTCTCATCCTATCTGTCACACAGGTTCCAATCAGTCACAATCAATGGTCATTCATCATCACCACGTCTTTTAAAGCTCGGTGTACCACAAGGCTCAGTACTCGGTCCTCTGTTATTCTCACTCTACATAGGTCCTCTTGGTCAAATTATTCGCCATCATGATCTCAAATTCCACCAATATGCCGACCTCAATCAAGTCTACCAAACGTTCTCTAAACTAAACACTTCCTCTGCAGTTACAACGATTGAGGATTGCCTAGTTGATATCAAAAACTTGTTGACACTAAACAAGTTACAACTTAATGATGGAAAAACTGAAGTACTTCACATTCGTTCACGATTTGACCGCTCTCCCTCCACCATCAACAATATTCAAGTTGGTTCAAGTACAATTCAACCATCCACCACAGCTCGCAATATTTGATTTACATTTGACTCAACACACGATTTTAAGCAACATATTCTTCGAACTTGCAGGAACATCTACACACATCTACGTCGCATCAGCTTTATTAGGAAGTACTTATCACAAGATGCCTGCAAAAACTTGTCCACTCCACCATCTCCTCACAACTTGACTATTCCAATGCACTCTTGTTTGGTCTGCCACAAGCGTACATTTTTTATCTGCAAAGAGCACAGAACTCAGCTGCAAGACTCATCACACAGACAAGGAAACGAAATTACATCACGCCTATCCTGATGCACCTCCATTGGCTTCCAGTAAAATACAGAATACAGTACAAAATATTACTTCTCGTATACAAATCGCTACATGGACTTGCCCCCCCCCCCCCAATATCTTGCTGAACTCGTCAATATTAACTGTCCTCCTAGATCACTGCGCTCAAGTAATGGCCTAATACTTAAAGTACCAAGAACTAGACTCAAATCCTATGGAGATCGCTCCTTCAGTTATGCCGCTGCAATCATATGGAACCAGCTACCAATCACTATCCGTACTGCTCCCAGTATCACCTTTTTCAAATCCAAACTCAAAACACTACTTTTCCAGAAAGCGTATATGTGATTTCCACTCATTGTTCAGAGCCAGTGAGCACTTTATTACATTGGATACCAGGCGCTTTACAAATCATACTTATTATTATTATTATTATCATAGAGATTATCATTTTGATTGAAAGCAAAACGACTATCCCGTTACTGTCAATTTTGACCCTAGCATTTACACAAAATGGTTAACGAGTGTAAGACTACTAGAGTGCACACTTTACAATTTGTGACATAACATAACATCGGCAAATAATGCACTAAAATATCAAGAAGGCAGCATACAGAAGAAGACCACATCAATGCGTCCAGGTAACTACAATATTGATACCTTCAACAAAGCACACAGGATTCAGCAAAAAATCAATTGTGAAAAACATCCACCGACAAGTCACGTTTACCCATTTTGGACACCTGTTACCACCACTAACTATCAGTGGTTCTGGATGGTCCTACTTAAATTTGTAAATCACAATTGTCCCATGGACCTGGTAATATTACCTTGAATGGAAATGATTATTGGACCAGTTTAATGTCACATTATCTATCACTGGCTAAAGATGTTAAATTGTTTTTAATGCCACAGGTAACTTTGCTGACCTGGTCGGTTTTTCAGATAGGCCCAAGGACAACCCCGTAAGAAAAAGTACCATGAGTCTGAAGAGAGCAGATTTGATGACAGTCACTAAATACATAGTTCATTCAGATGCTATCGATATGACTGGAAATTACATCATGGATACAAGCGGCTTGGGGAGTCTGTACATACAGGGGAAAACCTCAGACTGTCTACAAATACTCCCCATTTGCTGTACAAAAGAAATAAGTGATAAGGCTATATGTGACTGTAGTAAGGAAAATTGCTGCTTAATTTCCATGCCATTGAGAAAGGGCACTGGAAACATGAGTTCAACGCGTATTTGGATAACAGATCAGGACGGAAATATAGTCAATTGCAATAACTGGCCCAACAGCTTTTGTATCGAACTGCTGTAGCCAGCACTAGCAGGCTAGTGGCCGAGCACACCATCACAAACCATCCTATGATTAATACGCCAGCAATAAAGATCATTCCATTTTTTTTGTTCGGGGCTGGGCTGATAATAATCCGAAAATTACGCCATTGTTGTCATTGATGCTGACGCTTGCGCCAATGCTTCTTCCTGGATTTCTGCATCTTTATCTCTTTATTCTGCCGCAGCATGGCAATCTTTGTACATAGATTGGATAATGTTACATAACAGCTTTACATATCCTACTCCCCTCTTTCTCATCTTCTTTCCTTTACCAAACTGTAGTGATGGTTATACTTGCACATTAATACTGCACAGGTGTATGCATAAGTATGTTTGAAGTCTTACCACTTAGGGAGCCTTCAGTAATTATAGGGGGTGGACCGGGGGGATTTTGCGCACAGTTGTACCATAAAATGTGACCCTCCCCTATCCTCCTGTCTAAAATGCGACCCTCCCCGTGGTCCGACATTCTAAAACTTGACCCTACTTCCCAACCACTGCAGTATTCTCCAAGAATAACTAATACAGTATCAGCTAATTTACATAACAATTGGTTCAATTGTTATGTTAGGGACAAATTACAGACCGGAGTGCTGGTGTTTTTGGAGGGACAGTTAAAGTGTAATAAAGGGAAAATGGCTTCAAACATCACCCATCTCGTCTTGTATATGCTTTGGTGTGTTTATAGTGTCGCAGTTGTGTTTTGGCTGTTAGTGTGAAAATTAACAAACGAGTCATTAATTTTAAAGTAAGCCATGGCGAGACGTGGGCGTAGTCTTTGACAACCGTGAGCCTTTGTCCCCACGTTTGAAGGTACATTTTGTTGATGCCTGATGTGAATTCGTTCAATTCGTGTTCTGTTCCCATAAAGATCATGAAAATATCATCTCTGAACCTAAGCCAAAGTAATATTTTCGATCAATATTCACATATTTTTTTCATTTCCGTTTCATGGAATGTGATATCTGCTACTTCCGGCGAAGACGGAGAACCCATGGATACACCTAGGATTTGTTTATAGAATTCGTTATCGAATTCGAATATGATGTTTTTGAGAGTAAGTGTTAGCAAGGCTAACATGTATTCTGTTGGTAGCATTTTCAATTTTGTTCCCTGTTTGCTGTTCTGGGATTGCTCTGCGTCTAATGCTTTGCCTATAAGTTGAGTGGCTTCATTGTGTTGTGTGTTGGTGTACATAGACACCACATCAAGATGAGATGGTTGATGAGTGAAGCCACTTTCCCTTTACTGCACATACTTGATTTAACTTGAGTGGTTACAAGTGTATGGTTGTGTAAGAAATGTGATTTTGGAATTTCACCAAAATGTCAATTCACTATGCATGGCGGTCTATAATGTGTACATATTTTGTTGGTGATTTCCTATTCAGGAAATATCACATGGACAATCAAAGTTTTGGCCATAAAATCAGCTTCTCTCAAAAGTAACCCTCCCCCCAATATAGGTTTATAAAAAGTGACCCTCCCCTTAAATTGTTTTCTAAAAAGTGACCCTGCACCCAATTCCTCCGGCCCACCCCCCTTGTAATTACTAAAGGCTCCCTCAGGGACA
The DNA here is from genome assembly GCA_001465055.1 of Ptychodera flava. Lineage (NCBI taxonomy): Eukaryota > Metazoa > Hemichordata > Enteropneusta > Ptychoderidae > Ptychodera > Ptychodera flava. The sequence goes on along the minus strand of LD345315.1, from coordinate 97,865 downwards.
GTGTCACTCATACATTCCACAACAGTCAAGTGTAAGTTCTTAATCATGAACCAGATAAGACCTACTGTAGGATGAAAGCTAATTTCACCTCTTATACCTTCTAAAATCACCCTTGAATAAAATGCAGCTCAAATTTGCAACACAATTGTACGCGCTGACGACTGCGGCCCGATGAAAAAAGTAGCTGAAGTAGACGACATTTATGAAAATGAGTTTGGAATTCCATGGGTGCAAAAGGGCTCACGGGAGGAGCGTGCTTGACGTCATCGGCGATACAGACGATACGAGCTTGCAGGAGTACTTGAGCTTGAGGAGTACTGTGAACAGTTCAGTGCGTTCGAAAGACGACTATGGAGAGTCTGGACAGCGCTATTTCTGAAATCATGTATGACTTTTCCCGACTGAAATCAAACCACACCAATTTCAACCAAAATATGTAATAATGGGAAAGCATCTCCACACATCGTTCATATCTCGGCTGTTTTTGTTTTGTGTATGATTCCGTGGAGGGAGTCACTGTGCTTGTATAGACCCCGAAATGGATTGGAGATACCGACTAATTCTGAGTAACGCTTCCTTTCTAAAAGAGAGTTTTCTTCATCAGTCACTCAAAATTATTTTTGGTTGGTGAATGATATGGAATAATTGACTGATTATATGTGTTCCCATGTAAATCGCGCTTGCCAGATCTATAAGGCTGCGAAATCTCCAATATATATCAAAATATACCCACGATTTTACAAATCTATAGTTTCGTGTATTTTTCGAAGTTAGGGTCGCACTGAGGAAGTCAAGCTTACTCAGATCTGTTAAGTAATGAAATCTCCGATATATATTGGATATTTGCCAGCGATTTGAAAAATGTAGTTTCGTTTATTGTTGTAATGAATGCATTTCGTACCAGACCAGCCAAAACTCCCGATGATGTCCGATGGGTCCTCTATCCAAGTCCCGATCGTCAAGTAAAAATGTATTACATGGCAAGGCCCTCCCAAACTCCTGATTTTATCCGATTGGCCCTCTTGATAAAGTCCCGATAGCCATGTGTATATAAGTATCGTGTGGACATTTAATGAAGAAGTGTTTTAAATGTGAAAAATGTATTTCGTGCATAAATAAATCTAATAATGTAAAACATGCATGATTCTTGACTACCATGAATGCTATTTTTAAACTCAGAGTCGGACAGAGGTAGTCATGTGGTCAGATCTGTTAGGTGGTGAAGTCTCCTATATACATCGGATATTTACCCACGACTTGACAAAGTTTCGTGCAGTATCAGAGTTAAAGTCCGAAATTGCTGATATTTATAGGGTTGATATCGATGATTTCGCAGACCTGGCGTGCCGACACACAGTGCAAGCAAATCTAGTATCATCTGGTATCGATATTAGAGTACTGCAATCATTGCCGATATTTATCGGGTAATCATCGGCGATTTCTCAGACCCGGCTTGGCGAGACACAATAGGCAAGAAGACATTCTAGTATCTTGTAGTATCAGTATTACCAGGTATAGTCCCGAAATTGCCTATATTTATCAGGTATATATAGGTAAGAGACGCTTTGTGCGTAGTTTTGTCTTCGGATATTAGAGTCCCAAATTCGCCAATATTAATATTTATCTGGTTAAAACCGGCGATAGTAGGCTGACTCAGCACGTCAAGATACGAACCACATTGTGTAGTATCGTCTTGTATCGATATTAGAGTCCCGAAATCCCTTATAAAACAATCATCCTTGAAAGGTGCAGAGCATAACTTTGTATCCGTAATAGTTTAAACATTGTATTACCTCGCCCGACTTTCTTTAGGAACTGCCTTCGAAGAAGCTGTTCTGTGGGTAAACGGTAAAACCTAACTCCGTTTTTGTTCTTCCTTGAGTCATTTTTGCACTCAACTGCACAACAGTCAATCATTTTTCATGCTACTGAGCATTAAAAAGTTGTAACGTGCAGAACTGCACTACTACAGTCATAGACTCCAATGCTTTGGTAAGCTATCACACACGTTCGTCGATCGTGTATCGCCTATGACATCACGCAGGCTTCTCCCATGAGCGCCTTCGAGCCCATGGGATTCCGAGCTCATTTTCATAAATGTCGTCTACTTCAACGCGTCTTTTCGTCACGCCGTAGTCGTATGTTGCAAATTGGAGCTGCATTTTATTCAAGGGTGATTTTAGAAGGGATAAAAGGGATAAAAAGTGACGTAGGTTTCCCTTTAGAAAACTAGTCCATGCATTTGTGACGTCCCACTTAGACTATTTGCTAGGTATCCCTAGAGGACAACTTGCACGACTACTGTCTCTACAGAATGCTTCGGCGATGTTAGTTTCTCGTACGCGCAAATTCGATCTTGTCACACCCGTTCTCAAAAAATTACATTGGCTACCAGAAGAGGTCCGCATCAGATATAACATTCTATTGCTAACATTCAAAATTATCCATGGAAATGCACCTATTTATTTGAGAGATTTATATGTACCAGCTATAGACCTGCGATCGAGTGACAAATTATGTTTAACCCAACCACATGGCAACTTTAACAAGACATATGGACAGAGAGCGTTTTCAGTATGTGCACCCTTACTATGGAATGATTTCCCATTTGAAATAAAGACCACCAGAGTGTAGACAGTTTTAAGCGCAATTTGAAAATCCATCTTTTTACTCAGTTTTATGTGTAATTTTCTGTTTAAATTATTTGTGTGTGGTAGTACTTTTAATTCATTTTATCCAGCTATATACAATGCGCTGAGATGACTTGTAGTGCATTTTAAACAACAACAACAACAACAACAACAACAACAACAACATCAACAACAACAAAAACATCAATAATAATAATAATAATAATAATAATAATAATAATAATAATAATAATTCATTGCTAACATGAACAGGAATAGCAGTGTAAGTGAATAACATTACAAAATGAGAGGTAAAGCTTATATTTAAAGTTGTCAATTGTCCAGCCTATGCTCAAAAATGAAGGATATTCAGGACCAACTTGTCAATACATGAAAAAACCTGACGTACTTTCCTTTTACAAATTATAAACATTTATGTATGAATGCAGTACATTATAAAGTGAAGGATAGGTTTATATGGATTACATCATGGAAATGTCAAAATTATAATAGGAAATTTTACTAATAATCATACTTGTCTCGTTTTTGAATCATGAGTTTGATAACAGCAATTTCATTTTGTGAATGTAAAATGCCCAACATATAAAAATTATGAAGCCTTCTTCATCATAAAAAATTACTATCATTTAGGTATTAGTTGCATGTACTTGTTCCTTATTATATGTTCCTGGTTAAATTTGAAAAGCCTCTATTTCATAAATATATTAATTTCAGAAATGATACTCAGAATTCTAACTATCAATGTCATATAGTTCTCAACATTAGGCTGAAGTAAATATACTAGGTTGCTATTTGAAGTTAATGTCTTGCTATCATATCATTGTCAGCTACAAAAATATTTCTTCATGTAAACTATGCAACTGCACTATAAAAAATTTGTGACAGTATGACTCGTAATGTAAATTACCTTTTCAAATTACAAAAATGAATACAAAGCATAAAACAGTGCTTTTCTCGTTAGAAAACCTACCATATTACAAAGCAACCTTTAAAGTCTGAGTAAGCTAGAAGTTATAAAGACAGCACAAAGTTGTAGACAAAAACAGTGAATTATGCAAAGCACATATTTGTGCTAGTGAGGTAGCTTGTCATGATTGAAGTCAAATTGACTGAAATGAACACACCGTAGCCTCAACAGTCCCAAAAATCTACAAATTACTGAAATTTTCCCTCGGTGGAATTATGGCTCACCAATTTATTTGTTTTTTCTCTTTCCGCATTGTCTTGCTTGAGCAAACTAATCGTTGATGACATCGTTGAAATTCGATACACTGAGTCAATCATTTTTATATTTTTTGTGAATGAAAGCTGAAACGACAGATATTTGGAAGGTAAGTGATAAGTAATACGACGTTTTTCCACTGCAGGAGTACAAGGAACAACCTCTGCTTTTCCATCTTGACTAAAGGCACCGTTTGTTTAAAATTGTTGAACTTACTAAGCCTAATGTTATATAGGGCTCAGGCCTTGGTGTCGCGCCAGGGGTTTAGATTAGGAACATTTTTTGTATTGATTCATGATAAGTTATTGTAAAGCATAAAATTAAATCAATTGTTACTTGCTATATAACTATCGCAATCATACCAATCCATAATCCGATAACACTAGGTCAAAATTTGTAAGACAATAGTTGTAAACATAGACACAAAACAGCACAGAACAGACAGTAAATAGACGGTACACAAACAAAGTCAAATTCATGAAAGAAAGCTTTATGGACCTCTGGCCAAAAGACCAAGAAGTGATGTCAGGTGTTTCGAAAATAGTAAGCGCATCCTGCCCTACATCTGGCACCCGCCATATATCAATCTGCCCAGTTTACCCTCTGATGAAAACAGTTCACTTACACGATTTCAGACCCTACAGGTATAGATTTTCTGTTCAATATGCAAAACAATTGGACAGAAATTGGCAATTTTTAACATGATAACTACCTATTGTGTTTAACAGGGGACATATTGTAACTACCTATTGTGTTTAACAGCGGACATATTGTGCCATCATTGTTGCAATAGTAACTGCACTGCGCTGCATCTTCGACTTGCAAGCTGAAAACTAACGTTCCTTCTAAAAACTGGAAAGGCTTGCATCTAGCTATTGACAGAGAGGGCGCTTTTCTAAATTCAATCCCAGCATTCTTTGCATATGGCCTCGTTTATATACAGTTTTCTCTCCTTTTTTATTTTTTAAGCATAATAGTAACAATATTTTGTATCAGAGACAAGGTGGATAATGATACTTACTGTTTGATAAAAGAGGCAGATTTTATTTCTGGCATCTTATATTATAATACTTTGCATAATTCATATTTTTAAGATCTGTAAAAAAAGTGTGTCTCAAATGAGAGCTAACGCCTTAGCGGACAACCTCTGTAACAATAATAAGCAGTTTAGGAAGCGTGTTAAAAGTAAAAAGAAGTCACCTCTTTCATCAACCATTGATGGCTGTAATGGGCAACATGACATTGCAAATTTGTGGCGTGACCATTTTGCTAGTCTGCTTTCCTCTGTCACCAACAACAGTAATGAGTGTTTTGTGAAAGATACTTTATCGATTGTTTCATTCGATGAGAATATGATTGTCACTCCAACTGCCATTGGAAATTCAATTGCAAAATTGGCCAGTGGTAAATCTCCTGGTCAAGATGGCATTGCAGCTGAGCATCTAAAGTTTGCGCAAGCACGCCTGCATGTTCTTCTCTCAGTGATGTTTACTGCAGCGCATATTCGTGGTTACTTGCCGTCTCGCATGATGGACACCACCTTGGTTCCACTTTAAAGAATAAAAATGGTGATGTTACTAATTCTGGGAATTATCGCCCTATTGCTTTTGCCACTGCCATTTCTAAGATGTATGAATTATTCATTCTTGATAAGTGTGATAGTCTACTCTACACAAGTGATCATCAATTTGGTTTTAAAGAAAGTCACTCAACTGATATATGTGTATTTTTAGTAAAAGAAATAATTGATTTTTATAAGCGTCATAATACCCCTGTTTCCCGTTGTTTTCTTGATGCGACAAAAGCCTTCGATAAAGTGAACCATTGGACACTTTTTCGCAAATTGATTGATAGAGGTATTCAGAATTTTATAGTTCCTATGTTGGTTTATTGGTAGAGGCATCAAGAATTTGCTGCAAGATGGGGTTCAGTTTTATCTAAACAGTTTAAAACATGTAATATTGTGAGACAAGGAGGTATACTTTCTCCACGTCTTTTTTCAGTCTATGTTGATAAACTTAGTCAATTACTTGTAAAGAAAAATATCGGCTGCTTCCTTGGTGGAAAGTGCATGAATCATCTGTTATATGCTGATGATATAGTACTGATTTGTCCTAGTGTAAAGGGTATCAACAACCTCTTGAATATTTGTACTCAATATGCTAATGACCATGATATCGTCTTTAATACCTTGAAATCTAAGTGTCTTGCCATTTTGCCTAATATGTTAAATATTTGTAAGATTCCGCATGTGTACTTGTATGACAAAGAGCTTTCTTTTGTAGATAAGCATTCTTATCTCGGTGTTATTTTTAACTGCAACGGCGATGATAATGATGATATTAAGCGTCAAATGATGGTTGTTTATGCCAGAGCTAACATGTTAATTCGTGAGTTTTGGAACTGTTCGTACTCTGTCAAAATGAGACTTTTTATAACATATTGTACTTCTATGTATTGCTCACATCTCTGGAGTAAGTTCACAAATCAGTGTATCAATAATGTTTGCGTTGCTTATAACAACGGTTTTAGAATTTTGTTTGGTATTGACAGAAGATTAAGTATCTCGAACACTTTTGTTCAGAGCAACATTTTGACTTTTGAAAGTAAACAGCGCACTTTACGCTCGAAATTTTATATGAGGCTGATGAATAGTGAAAATTCTCTTATTAGTGCTGCTATCAATACATATATTATGCATGGTAGCCTATTCTGGAAAAGACTGTTTTCTGATTGCTTTTAAAGTTTTCTCTGTCTGATAATTAATTTCCATCATGAATTAGTTTTTTTTTAATAGTTTGTGTCCCACCTTTTTTCTGTACTTTTTTGGTGTATGAGTTGGCTCTCGAAATAAATAAATAAAAAAAAAAAATAAGAGCACAATAGCTGACATCCATGACATCAAGCTTTTACAGAATTTCTCAACCTGTCTATCAATTCCTGGCCACCAGACTTTAGTTCTCAATGTCTGTTTTGTTCCGACAATCCCTAAATGTCCATCATGTGCTAACGTCAGTACACGCTGGTGAAGTTTTTTCAGTATGACGAATCTTGTACCTCGGAGCATAAGTTTTGCAATTACACACAAATCACATGATACTGTTAGATATGGTTTACATCGAGAGTCCTCCAACTGACCAGATTTAACACAATGTCTTAGTGCAGAGAGTTCCTCATCATTGTCTGATGCCACTTCAACTTCCTTCGTAGTCAATGCGTTAGGCATCGCAGATACGGCAACAAAGTGAACATAGTCCTCCATGGACAAATGTAGTTGGGACGGCTCATTGCAGTCCCTGAGACAAGTTGTGACAGTGGGTCTGCGATGTTTGCCATTCCAGTTATGTATTTCACCTTGAATGTATAAGGTTGTAGTCTCAACACGCATCGTTCTATACTAACTTATGGTTTATATTTCATGGAGTAGATTACTTCCAGTGGTTTGTGGTCAGTACATATAGTGAACAGGATCCTGTAAAGGTAAGTATGGAATTGTTCACAAGCCCATACGATACCCAATGCCTCTTTCTCGGTTTGTAAATAGCTGCGTTCGACATCAGTCAGGTTTCTACTTGCATAGCTGATTATCCTGTAGTACTCTTGCTGATTCTGGATCAGGACTACCCCTAGTCCTACTGGGCTCGCATCAGTTACAATCAGTGTCTCTTCATCTTTATCAAAATATCCAAGAGTTTCAGCACTTGCAAGGAGGCACTTTAGCTCATTGAATGCAGCTCTCTGCTGTTTGCCAAATACAAACGGCACCCCTTTCTTTGTCAGCAGTCTTTGCGGATCAGCTATTGTAGCGATGTCAGTGATGAATCGTTCATTATAGTAGGCAAGTCCGAGGAAACTACGAACTTCCGTTGCATTTTCCGTTTCGCGGAATTCATTTGTCGCCTTCACCTTACTCTCAGTTGGCCCTATACCACGCTTAGACAGGGGTAATCCCATGAATTCCAACTGTGACATGAGATTGAACATTTTGACTTGTTCAGTGTCAAGTTTTTCTCTCTCAGTTTCTCTAGTACTTTCACTAACCGTTAATTGTGTTCCGATTCATCTTTCGCGTGTAGGAACAAATCATCTGATATGTACTTATTTGCAAGCAATGCCCTCACAACCTTGTAATACCTGTTGTATAACGTGTTGGTAGATCTCTGGTGCAGCATTAATTCAAAATATGAGGTGCTTGTACCTGCACAACCCACAGTGTGTGACGAACATTGTGATACGTCGTGTTTCAGGGTCAAGTTCAATCTGATGGGATCCCCGTTTCAGGTCAAGCTTGCTAAACACAGTGCTTTTGTTCACATCTTGTAGTATTTCCTAGACTGTTTGTATTGGGTGGCGCTCACGAATTATTGCTCGGTTTGCTTTGCGCATGCCTACACAACGCCGGATTTCCGCATTTGATTTGCGTACAATGACTACTGGATTGACACATGACGTGGGAACATCAAGAGGTTTTATAATGTCCAGGTCGATTGGTCCAACAATTTCCGCTTTTACTGTCTGACGAAAGCTAAACAGTATCGACGAACAAGCTGCTCCCCTGGTGTCATATCTGTGTCAACATGTAACTGGAGTTGGTAGTCTCTCATCTTCCCAGCGCCTTTGAAAACATCTCCATATTTTTCAAAGAGTGCTGCCTCAGTCCGGATAGCATTTATGTTTGGTCCAAGCTGCAGTACTCCAAGTTGAATAGCAGTTTCTTGGCGTAGAAGTGGTTCCCCTTTTCCATCAACGACAAAAAATTCGACTTCAACCTCTTTGTCTGCACATTTTGTCAGTGTGGTAAAACTTCCCATCATCTGTAGTGGTTCACTGGCCCCATATGCATACAATTTTTTCATTAATCCTTTCGTACAGTCAAAGAGTTTTACCTTCTTTTTTTTAGCTCACACCACTGGAAATTGTCAATAACATTGTTTGTGGTGGCGCTGTTGATCGGCAGCCTTTTTACCTCGTCTCTCAGTTTTTAGTGTTATTACAGTTTTATTCCAACATTTTTACAGCCATTAAGTTTTTACAGAAGATTTTATCTACTCAAGCAACGGACTGTGTTTTTATCTGGCGTTTTTATCGTTCCTTGTGGCAGTATTCATTGAGCATTTCTAGACCTGCGGTTCCAGCGCCGAATTCTCTGTTTTCAAGATGGCGGCTCGATTACTATATGGAAGACGTCAGACCTTTTGCTCGTCGGTGTGGAACATTTCATCAAATCCTCCATTGCTCCCTTTCAGACCACGTGGATGCAAGGCTGGCCGTAAACACGTTAAGCCGAGGTATTGTAATATTCCGACAATTTTGACCAGAGACCGTGCCAAAAAGTTTCATGGCAGGTATTTTCGAACCAGTGCTCTACACGAGATCCTGGTCTGTGAACAGGTGATTTCTTGTTATAACCCGATGGCCATTCCGACTTTAATCACAACTCGACCAAGCCAATAAGTTGTGAACAAACGGGACTCTGTACTGAAAAAAGATTCCAATGATATCTTCATGTTTCAACAAACTGCAGCTCAATGCCGCTCTTTGGAACGCCCGTTCTATCAACAGTAAAATCAGCGCAATAGCAACAACTTTAATAGAAGAAAAATTGGACATTCTGATAATCACAGAGACATGGTTGAAAAGCAAAGATGATCCCATTATTGCTGAGATCAACTCTTCAATAACTGGTTACACCATCCACCAGCTGTCTCGCTCCAATCGTCGGGGAGGCGGTGTCGCAATGCTCGCACATTCCTATCTCAAAGTCATCGCAAAACTATCCCATGTGTTCCAATCCTTTGAATGTTTAGACATTACATTCAGATCCATAAGTCAATCCTTGCATACCATCGCCATTTACCGTCCTCCAAACTCTAAGAAGAACAAAGCAACAATTGGTGACTTTGTCTCTGAATTCACATCACTCTTAGAAACAGCTGTGCCTTCACCTGGCCATCTTGTAATCGCGGGTGATTTCAATTTTCACTTCGACAACCTCCACTCGCAAGATACCATCAAGCTGTCAAACTTGCTTCAGTCAATGGGACTAAATCAACATCTAAACGAGTCGACTCATGCCAAAGGACACACTTTGGATTTCCTAATTACGCGATCCGCTGATTCTTTTCTACACTCCGTCAGAGTTGACAAGTCACTCGAGTCCGATCACAGTCTTGTGCACTTTGGACTAAATGTTCAGCGGCCACCCAGTAACAAGCTCAAGATATCACGGCGTGATTTTAGCACAATCAACACAGCAGACTTGAGAAACATACTTACCCATGTTTTTGCCACATATCCATGTGATAATGATGTCGAGCGTTTGTCCCACTTTTTCTACAATGCTGTCACCGAAGTACTCGACGATGTCGCGCCTATGACTGAAAAGCTGATCATTGATAAAGTACGGGCACCATGGTTTTGTGAAGAACTGTTGCTGTTGAGGAAGAATGTACGTCAGCTGGAGAATAAGTGGCGAATGTCCAAACTCGATATCGATCGCCAACTTTTTCTGTCAAAAAGATTCAAATACGTTCGCCGCTGCGACTCTCTTAAATCGGCCTATCATCGGACTCGCATCCAGGAAGCAGACAACAAGAGACTGTTTGATATTGTTGCTCAGCTGTCAAGTGTGAAGGCAACCAATTCAAATATTTTACCATCTAATATACCTCTGAAGGATATGCCATCAAAATTCTCGAACTTCTTCTAGTCCAAGGTTTCCAAACTTCGAGAACGCCTTGATGAATGCTCTTACACCTGGAGGAATGATGTGTCTCCGAGTCACATCGTCACAGATTTTGATGCAGTATCAGTTGACGATGTTACGACATTAATAAAGTGGTCGTCCTCAAAATCATGTGACCTTGACGTGTTGCCATCGAAGTTCGTTCAAGATTCTATCGATCTGCTCGCACCATTCCTTACTCAACTTTTCAACTCATCACTTTCGTCTGGCATCGTTCCAAGTCAATTCAAATCAGCTATTATTCGGCCACTGTTGAAAAAATCACATCTTGACCAGAATATCTTGAAGAACTACAGACCAGTGTCCAACTTACCTTTCCTATCAAAAGTTCTTGAGCGTATAGTTGCCCAACAGTTGTACGATCATCTCAACAGGTATCGGCTTTTCACAAGATGTCAGAGTGCATATCGTGCCAACCATAGCACTGAGACCGCTCTCCTATGTGTCCATAACGACATTATGCTTGCCCTGAATCAAAAGAAGGATGTTCTTCTCGTCATGCTTGATTTGTCCGCCGCATTTGATACGATCGACCATAATATTTTATTACATCGCCTCCGATCTAGATTTGGCATCACTGGTACAGTACTTTCGTGGTTTCGATCATATCTTGCCGATCGCAGTCATCGTGTCAAGGTTAGAACTGTGTTTTCTCATCATTCGCACGTGAAGTATGGCGTTCCACAGGGATCTGTCCTCGGGCCAATTTTATTCACGCTCTACACAGCACCACTAGAGGATATTATAGTAGGCCATAATCTTGACTACATGATGTACGCTGATGACACACAGATGTACATTATCTGCAATAAACCTGAAGATGTTAGCGCCGGTGTTGAAATATGCGTTGATGATATTCGCGGATGGATGAGAAGTAACATGCTAGTGCTGAACGATAATAAGACCGAAGTTATTCATTTTTCATCACGCTTGAAACACGATATGGCAGAACTGAATAACCTCAGGATTGGTGAACTTAACATCACTCCCTCTCCTTTCGTTCGGAATCTTGGTGTTATTCTCAACAGGGATGGCTTTATGTGTGAACATATCAGTCAACTTTGTAGGAACGCATATTTCTCTTTATCAAGAATCGGTAAAATTCGTAAATTACTCGACAAGCCCACTACTGAGGAACTCATTCATGCATTCGTTACTTCTAGACTTGTCTATTGTAACAGTCTCTTCTATGGCATCTCAAATGACCAGCTGACCCGTCTGCAGTCTGTTCAAAATGCAGCAGCCCGTCTCGTCACAGGTACATGCAAATATGACCACATCACCCCTGTTTTCATTAATTTACACTGGTTACCTGTGAAAGCTCGTATTCAATTCAAAATTTTATTGACTACTTTTAAGATTGTTAGAGGTGATGCACCGCTTTATCTGACCGATTTAATTGATCTGTACGTACCGTCAAGAAATCTGCGATCTTCTGAGAAATTGCGTTTAACTCCTCCTCGCGGATATTTTAATAAGTCCTACGGTCAAAGAGCATTTTCGGTATGTGCTCCTTTGCTGTGGAATGCACTGCCCTCAGAAATTCGTTGTGCCAGAAATGTTACTTCTTTTAAACGTTCTTTGAAGACCCATCTTTTTACCAAGTTTTACTCATAATTGTAGTTTTTTTTGAGTTTTTAGCTGTTTTTGTATCTTTTAAATACTTGTGTTCAGCGCACTGAGACGTTTGTGGAGTGCGTTTTTTAAGAATTAATTATTATTATTATTATTATTATTATTATTATTATTATTATTATTATTATTAATAACATTACTGCTAGCTCCAGAGTCAATCACCTTTTTAATTGGGATACCCACCAACTATGGCTTTAAGTTTCTGTATACCTCACTGCTGTCAGACGGTGAAGGCATACTCGTCCTCACACAGTGTCTACCTAGCTTAGGGTGACCCTATTGTTTTTGTTTCTCATCTCCAGAGGAATATTCAAGCAGGGCGGGCGAAATAAAATAAACAAGACCAAAAAACCTCTATTTTTTCAGTTAATGTTTTGTCCATTCAGTCTGTACATAAGTTTTAACATAAGTTTTAAGATTGCAAAACACGATCCAAGCTCCTGGCTGCAAAACCATCCTCTATAAGGTTTTTTCAAAACTCAACAAATTTAATTAACACTGTTGTGTACTTATAGGGCTTCCAAGAGTGGCGGATGGCTCATTAATATTCATAAGCATTAATATTCCTGAAACAAATTGTAGCATATTTCGTATGAAACAGGATTCTGTATGTTTCTTTGTACATATTCTGTATGTTTACTTTCTTAAGGCTTGAAATACATTCTAGCATAATGACAACAGCTGGCCGTTTCCAGTGTACCTGCAAGGGATTTTTTTTATTTTTAACTGAACTGTGTGCACTTACACAAAGCAAGAAAGAATCTTTAGTAGTTTTAAAGAAATGTTTTGTAGCTTCTGAAAAAAACAAATGTTCTTGTTTGTCATGTTTTTACCGTGCCTATATCATTCCTAACCACTGTAATGTTTGGACCAACATTGCCCTGTACAAACCAGTTAGCTGTCTTTTTCAAATGACCTAGCTGGTCTTGTAGTCTTGTGTGCAAACTCAGTAGAGTCAAACAAAAAACTTAGGAGGTAGGACTGGTCTCAGCCATGTTTTGAATGTGGAGTTTCTCGATGTCAGATTTTCTCCAATGCTTTCTGTCAGTCATTTTAGAATGGGAAAATAAAACAGAGAAAGGCTGGTTGTCACCGAAAGTTAACTTTAGGGTTTATTTGCCTGAAAAACAAGCCAGTGTTTGTTCATTGAATTCAAAAACTGGACCAACTGACATCACAGCTTGCCTGTGACTTTCATTACATGCAGTCCGGTCACAGTGACGATGCCATTCACTGAACTCCGGGACTGAACTGAACACGTACGTTTCTGTAACAGTAAAGTCCAATTTTTCGTGTAAATTTTTGCAACAAGAATTATTTTCATAGTGTTGTCTACATTCATACCATGCACAAAAACTTCAGTTGTCTCCTTTTCTCAATCCTATAGAGATAAATGTGACACAGAAACCTAATCGAGCTGGGGCAATGAACTTTTGTGAACGTAACTCTAAACTGTCTGACAGGCTTTCATATACAAAGTCAACGTACTGAAATTAATGCGTGGTATTGTTTCAATAGCATTTTATTGAAGCAGTTCAAAAAGTATCAAAATCGAACTAAAATTAGTTCCTTTCATGTACATGTCCATGTATATGTTCTTGCTACAATTTACAATGCCTGTTGTCACAATGTGTAGCAGCCGAGGGGACGGTGTTCTGCCAAGAACGTAGGCTGCCAACAAGGGAGACACATCATCATCTGCGCATGCGCGAAGTGTTTCGGCGTCACAGTCGCTGACACAATAGAGCTGCCAACAACGTAGCCTGCCAACAATGGGGACAGGACACGTAAACACCACGCTCACAGAAGTTTGCGTTTTTATTTTACAACAAATCATTTAAAGCTTATCATATTTCCATCCAAATTGGTATTTAATCTTTTTCTATCATCTGCTGACAGGACTTGGTTGATTTATATTGTAATAATTATTTTTCGTAATGGCTCATCAAAAGAAAGGTTTAGTTCCCATTGATTCAGTACACGGTTCACTTATATTTCGTGTGTCCCCGCTAATGGAAAGGGGGTGTCAGGAGAAGAAATGAATTTAACAGAAATAATACCTTTTCCTTTCTTTGCGAACCTCATTTTATGAAATATAATAGTTACGATTTCGGTAGATGTCATTTTTATGCATGTCACCTTGGTCGGAAGGTTACGTTGTTGGCAGGGTATTAGTGCCAACAACGTAGCCTGCCGACAACGGTGAAAGACACGTAAACTCTATGGCGATTGTAATTTACGTGTTCATTAAAAACAAATTAATTACAGCTGATCATATGTCCCCCCGATTTTTCACTAAATAACTCTCTCGTCTGCTAACAGGACTTGGTCGTTTTATCATATAAGTATTATTTTTCGTAATACTTAATTCAAGAAAGTTTTAGTGCCAAATAAGTACACAGTTAACTTATATTTCGTGTGTCCCCGCTAACGGAAAGGGGGGAGGGCGAACAGGAAGAACAGTTTTTCTTTACTTTGCTTCTTTGTGAACCACATTTTTGAAATAATATTTATGATAGTGTACATGTATTTTTTATGCGTGTCGGTGAAGTCGGTGACAAGACACGTAAACCCCACGCCGATGGAAATTTGTTTTATTTAACAATAAATCATTTACAGCTTATTGTTTGCAGCCGTCGGCTTCGCGGTAATATATACAATGTTAATATTTTTCACCATATGGGACGACAGAAACAAAAAAATAACGTTCCTGCGAAACTTTATTTTGAAAATTTAAGTTTTATTACATTTTAAGTTTAGTTTTTCAAGTTTTTCACCAAACATTCGAATTGATAATGAAACAAACATAAGTTCTTTTGAGTAGAGTAAATTTTGCATGTCACCGGACGCTCCTGTCAGACCACAGCTACTGACAATGTCGACTGCCGATAACAGGACACTACTACACTAGTGTTTGCGTATACAGTGAATTGCTGACGCTCCTTTTGCCACTTTCCCTGATTTATTGATCACAGCTATTTACTGCAAGGATATGATGGTTGTCTGTAGCGAAGTAGTATAAAATGTATTTCTAGTGGGTAGATATTATATTTCCCATATATTTTGCACGTTACATTTAACGTCAAAAGAACTGTTTGGAAATATCTAATAAAATCACGTTTTGCTCCTGGAAAAGAAGTTTTAACATTACCAAATTGTGTACCATGCGCAACTTGACTTCACTAAAAAAGAAAGATATTCAATTACCTAACTAACCATCAGAAATACAAACTTAAATAATTATACTACGTTTTCAGATGAAGTAACGCATGATGCACTACATGCCAACTCATTTTGTCTTGGCAACCTTTCCGTGGTCAAAACAAAACTTTTCTGAATTTCGATACTCGAAGAATGACAAGAATGATGAATGATGTTCCTATCAAATGGAAGAATGATGTTACTATCAAACATTAGTTAGGATGCCTTCCTTCGGAGAACTTTACCTGGAAATCAGCTAATATCAGCAATGCTGAGACATGCTCACCATAATTGTTGCTTGATCACAGGGGGCTTGAACAGAACTGACAACGTGTACGGCTTTGTATCAAATAGTGTTTTGTTATAAAATTATAAATGTCTGTACACATTTGCAAAAGATTCACATGCAGCGCAGATTTCGTGCACTTCAAGTTCAAAGCCAGGCGATGGTGGCCGATGGGATCGCTAGAGATTGATCGTCCATTAAACCTGGTCAGTTTTTCTTACTTAGGATCGCACTAGTACTGTAAGCCATATGTTGTAGGTTCGAACCCGATTGAAAACTTGCCGGATTTTCTACCCTGGGTTGGTAACTCTGCTGGTGGACAGAATTGTCCTCGAGGTTATTGTTCGCCAAGTTAAAGTGATGAAATTTGTTTCTTCGCTTCGATAAAGTTTGTATGTGCAATGTGTGATAGTGAGCATGCGTGCGGTGAGTGCTTCACGAACTCTACAATGTGTGGAGCGGTCTCAGTCAGAAAAATGTAACAACTTAGCTGGCTATTGAACCACTCTTTTTTGGGAGTGGAGATTTAGCCGAGCGGTTCTCTCTGTGGCCTCTCCGCTAGGCGACTGATGCCGTATGTTGTGGTTTTGAACCCGATTGAAAACTGGCCGGATTTTCTACCCTGGGTTGGTAACTCTGCTGGTGGACAGAATTGTCCCCTAGGTTATCGTTCGCCCAGTTAAAGTAATGAAATTCGTTTCTTCGCTTCGATAAAGTTTGTATGTGCGATGCGTGATAGTGAGCATGCGTGCGGTGAGTGCTTCATGAACTCTACAACGTGTGGAGCGGTCTCAGTCAGACAAATGTAACAACTTAGCTGGCTATTGAACCACTCTTTTTTGGGAGTGGAGATTTAGCCGAGCGGTTATCTCTGTGGCCTCTCCGCTAGGCGACTGATGCCATATGTTGTGGGTTCGAACCCGATTGAAAACTGGCCAAATTACCTATAACGTACAATGGTCTTCAGGCCTGGCATGGCACATTTGCCTGCATGCATGGATGGAACTTTGTCTTAATAAGAGTGACGTCATCTTACATGCATGCGCAGATGTTAAGGATGCGACTCAAGTTCATTGACACGTATTTTCAATCTTCATTTTCACATTGGAGAAGTGGTCACGCACCCGACATGTGGCACTTTTTTATCAGCTCGGTCACCAAAGAATTCAGAAAATTTGTTAATTTTTTTAAAAACAGTGCACATAAGGTTGTTTTACTCAAAAACATGTTTTTTTAGTTTTTTACTCAAAAAAGTGTAAGTACAAATCACCAATCGGCCTTGGTGATCTGTTTACGGCAATCGACGGCTGGGTAGACTTGGCAAAATACCATGTCCCGGATTTTTGAAATTCGCTATTGTTTTCGCACAATGAGCCTTCAAAGTGTCAACTTGACGATTTTATATAAATTATCGGCCTTTGTTCACGTTTGTCAAGATTACTTCACTTCCAGGCCTTTTATCGGAAATCTGAGACAAAATCTTTCAGATATATTCATTTACTGTCCACAGGTGAAAAATCAGGCTAATCTGTCAAGGCAACGCCGACTTATACTTATTGAGTAATGTACGTACTGCCAAAAACGGAACTGAGAAAATCGACGATTTGTTTAAACAACCTATGCGTCACATGTTGTCGCCAAGAAGTCAGACTCGCGCACTATTTTCTGCGAATTTCATTACACCAGTACTGAGGCCAAATATTTAGCATTAGTTTTTTGAATATAGAACATGTGTGGGATCGCAGAACATGTGAAAATAGAAAGAATTATAACACACCACATGCTCATTCCGTGTCGCGATTCACCAGAATAAGTCACATGACGAAAAAATAGATACGTCTAGTCCCCATCGGATCCACAAAAGTGACGTCAGAGGGTATTTTTTGAAAAGCTATTTCCATAGGAAAATAGTTCTGACCAAATTTGGAAAAGTGCCCGGTCACGTGACCGTAGTGTCGTCTGCAGTTTTGCAACAATGGCGGGTGATTAGAACATGATATGCGTCCGGGAAAGGTGATGACACATTCTCTGAAACAGATTTTCCAACATTCCAACAGCGTACGAACTTGAACAGCTCATCGACGGAAAAGATTAAAGTGCAACTAAGGATGTCGCTAGGTGTGCTAAAATTATTTTTTGAAAGATAGTGGTACCACGTACTGGTACGTACAACTGAAACCGCTGTGGGAACATCGCCCAGTAAACTTGTCACAATGGATTGTTGTGGTGCAAAATATCAAAACACATTAAATATATATAACAATACAACATGAGCATGTGGTGTGTTATAAAACACCTATAGCCTGGTCTTTATTCGGGCTATAGCGCTCGTCTATTACCCCTCGTGGCCGTGTGTTACCAGAAACACATCGCTATGTGTAAATAAAAGTGGTGAGTCTTTCGAGGGTACACAGTACGCTCGTGGGGTGTGACGACCACCGCATACCGCATATTATCGCTTTTGTGTATCATTTAATTATCAATTCTCGAAGTTCAGTATAGATCAAAAGTGACTCACCTACAAGACACAAAATGGTGGGCAAGGCTAGGGGTTAACACGTGGAAACCCTATATATATACACGAATAGGACGCCGCCAACGTATGAATGTTTGACACTTTTTATTCATTACGTAAATGAGTATGTGGCGCCACCAACGTCGGAACGTTTGGCACTTTTTATTTATTACGTAAATGAGTATATCTGGAAATCTTTAAACATAAATTATTCAAAATCGAATATGCACTCAAATTAACATTCCACAAAACCCTGTCACAATAATATGTATTTTTGTTCTTTAAAAAAATTATATGTTCAATGTTAAACAAGGTCAAAATATATATGTATATCAGTAATCTTTAATACGAAATGACCAATCGACATCGAAAGCTGCATTTTTTAATTTTAATCTGCACCCCAATACACACTTTTGTATGGAAACATCAATGAGTACACATGTCAAAGTTTTTATGCACCGTTCCCCTAGTTTGTAATTGCATTTTCTATGCAGATGAAAATTTGCAGAACTAATCATTGTTTTTTTCTGTACTCCTTATATAAAAATGTACTTTATAGTAATGATTGTGTTTTCCGAGTCACATTGTAAGTGTCAGCAATATTCTGAGTTTTTACAAATTTCAGATGCAGCCGGCTTATAGTTCTGATGATCAATATCATTTCATTACAGCTGCAGAAGAAAATTGTGCCAGTAAGTTGCACACATTATTGGAAATGTTCAGTCCCTCAATAACAAAATTGATGAACTTGTGGCGAACGTTAAATTTACGAATGACTTTCGGACATGTAGCGCCATGTGTTTCACAGAAACCTGCCTCAATACTGATGTAAATGACTCGCACATGCATATTGATGGTTTCCAACTTGTTAGAGGCGACAGAACAAAGTCATCCGGAAAGAAGAAGGGTGGAGGCGTTTGTGTATATGTCAATGAGAAATGGTGTCATCCTAATAATGTGAGTGTCAAATTCAAGACATGTACACCAAATGTGGAATTATTAGTCATGAGCCTAAGACCATACTATCTGCCTAGAGAATTCTCGCATGTACTTCTGACCACGGTGTACGTACCACCTAGTGCAAAAGCAAGTTATGCTTCAGAGGAAATTAGCAGAACAATTCATGATTTGGAAACATCAGCTCCTGACGCTTTGGATTTCATTAATGGCGATTTTAATCATTGTACACTCAAGAAAACTAATGTCAGAATGTTACATGTTCAACTCGCTACGACAAAACGATAGATTTATGCTACACAAATATTGCTAGCGCATATCCATCTCGCCAATTAGCCCCACTTGGTCTTTCAGACCACAATCTCGTTCACCTGGTCCCGAAATACCGTCCAATCATGCAACGGGAACCTGTAAAGACCACAACGACATTTCAATGGACACCTGATGCGATTATCACACTTCAAGGAGCGTTGGAATGTACCGGCTGGGACATGTTTGTGAATTCCACCTGTACCATAGACGAACTGGTTGAAACAATTGGTGGCTACATAAATTTCTGTGTTGAATCCACCGTGCCGAAGAAAACTACCAAAATATTTCCCAATAAAAAACCATGGATAGCAGAGAGAGTAAAGGAAATTATCAACAGAAAGAAGCTCGTGTATGCAAGGAAGGACAGGGATCAGTTAAAAACTATACAGAAAGAACTAAAGCGTGTAATCACAATACAGAGAGAGAATTATAAGCGTAGAATAGAGAAATATTTCACCATGAATAATATGAAAAAAGTTTGGGATAGCATGAAGCTCATGAGTGGCTACACCTGTAAAAATAAAAGTGTCTCATCTATACCCGAACCGACACTGAATTACGCTGACAATTTGAATACATCTTACAACAGGTTTAATCGCCATGATTTCAGTGTTGAGCTTGACAGTGCAGAAGACCAATTGAAATTTGTCTCTGAAAATCAAGACCAATCATTTCAAACGACCGAGGATCAAGTCCGTTTTCTTTTCAACAAAGTAAACCCAAACAAAGCCGTTGGTCCTGATGCAGTCTCACCACGCATCCTCAAATTATGCTCCAACCAATTAGCAAAAATATTTTCTCTTATTTGTAATATGTGTTTTACTAGTCAACACATCCCTGCTGTTTGGAAGAAGTCTTGTATCGTACCAGTCCCTAAAAAGAATGTCATTACTTGTATGAATTATCTACGTCCAGTGGCACTAACGTCCGCTGTCATGAAAGTTTGTGAACGTATTGTACTGCAACATCTGAAAAAACTTGTCATTAAATACACTGATCCTTTGCAATTTGCCTATCAACAAAACAGAAGTAATGACGATGCAATTCTGACGGTGTTACATAAGATTTATTCACATCTTGATAAAGCTGGCAATTCAGTTCGAATAATGTTCTTTGATTTTTCAAGTGCTTTCAACACAATCCAGCCATCCCTATTAGCAAGAAAAGTAATGTCAATGGAAATTCCAAGTGCAATGATATCATGGGTAACAAATTACCTTACCAATCGGGCACAGTATGTAAGATTGGGTTCTGTGTCATCAGGAATTACATATTCAAGTACAGGGGCACCACACGGTACTGTGCTTGCTCCCTTTCTTTTTACCTTGTATACTGCTGATTGCCGGGCAACAGAAATGACGTCTCCTTTAGTTAAGTTTGCAGATGACTCTGCCATGGTGGGTTTGATTAGCAATGATGACTTCTCAAGTTATTACTTGAAATTGAACGCCTTGTCAACTATTGTGATAGAAATTACTTGGTTTTGAATGTTAACAAGACGAAGGAAATGTTAATTGATTTTCGTAAGCAGCCAATTGAGCCTGACCCAGCTGTTATAAAAGGTGAAAATATTTGCAGAGTTGTGACTTGAGTACTTGGGTATCACTATTGATAGCATATTATGCTGGCGTTTTCATGTTGAAGCAATGTTGAAAAAGCGTAATTCCCGTATGTATTGTCTCCGAAAATTAAGGTCTTTTAATGTAAGGAAAGAGAGCCTGTCTGCATTTTACAATGCCGTTATCAGCAGTGTTTTAAGTTATTGTATTGTATGTTGGGGTTGTAACATCTCAAAACAAGAGAAAGCTAGGCTTGACAAAATCATAAAGAAGGTGGAAACAATAATCGGAAATTCACAGCGCCAAGTTGACCTTATCTACCATGACCGACTTGATAAGAAAGTAACCCTAACTCTGACCGATGAGACTCATCCTCTACATCACGACTTGGTCGACAAACGCATTGTTAGAAGTGGCAGACTTAGGCCACCGGTAGCCCGTACCCAGCGTTACGCAAACTCTTTTATTCCACAAGCTATCAGTCTTTTTAACGCAAATTTTAATCGTGGAAATTAACAGCCATGTTCATTTTGTCTCTGTGTTCGCTTTCATGGTCTTGTGTTTTTTGTGCTTTTTGACTTTTGAAATTTTTTTTGTATCGTTCGTCAAGCAGGCATTCAAATTGCCCTTTTAGGGATTTAATACAGTTTTATCTTATCTTATCCTATTTTATATTTCTTACTATAATACGGACAATTCTTTCCTACAGTATACAACTGATTGTTGTTTGTGTTAAGCCCTGAGCTTATTATCATATGATATATTGATTTCATTGTATTCAACATGTTCTAGATCCTAAAGATTATTTGTAATTGAATCAAATGCGGTAAGACAAAATTGTGAAATGCAGCTACAGATATTCTGAGTTACCTGATCAAAAGTTAATATTTCATAAGCACTAATACCACAATAGATTATGATATTATATATTAATCTGAATTTCCACTCATTGAGAGAGGTGCACATAAATTTGTTAGTATTTGAAGTTGTTGAAACTAGGATAGCAAATATTACTAAAAAACTATTAAAAGCATAAATAAAATATGGAAACATGGACAAAGGATGTGAACATTGTCATTTTCTGATGAACGAAATCAATTTTTTTGTCACTCTTTTGCAGATATATGATGTATATCAGAGTAAACCGTGAAAACTACAGAGTATCAAAATCGTCTGCCTTATCCTTATCAAGAAGCTTCGGCTGTTATTAAACCGGACAGCCGACCAAATGCTCCATAAGATATTTATGAGGATACTTTGAAACATAGACCCTAGGGTCTCTTATTTTATTTTGTAATTACAAAAGAACACACTATTTGAATGTATGAGATGCATGTAAATCAATAAGGTACAAATGACAAAAGAGTAGTATATTTGTGACAGGATCTTCTTGTTGCTGTGAGCTTAAACTCAATGAGGATTTAAACTATTGATGTTTGAGTGCCACTAAGGTATATACACACACATTTAAAATTGTACCGCGCGGCGTTCAGAAAAATCAATGGATTATACATGATCGATAACGGTCAAATTTTGGTAAATGGTTCGAAATATGGACGGTCATAATCCTGACAGAAGAGTATGAAATTAAGTAAGAGCAGTATAAATCAAACAGAGCCGAGTAAGCAAGGAGACGGAACGTAAAATGCGAAGGAAAATTACATGAAAGAAAGTTGTGATCATACGGGGTCTCGGTCCCGTTTGGAATGTTTAGTGGTGGGCATGCACTCGTACGTTCTTAGAACGCCTTTCTCGCGATTTACGTGTGTTTGAGTTTCCGTTGGGAATGTGATCATGCAAATTTTATGCTAAAATCATTAAGGGCGCAGACCTTGGTGCCCCATCTTAAGGAAGGAATCCCACTTGTTTCCATCAAGCGGTCAAAAGTATTGGCAACAATATCACCCCACATACAGAATGTCTCTACATATTTATGTTTGCAAACTTAAATTTAACTGTATATGACTCTCTTGTGAGCTCATATTTCCCAAGTCTGGCCACTTTGACCTTATCATAATACAGGGCTTCGTCTTCTTTCAATGTAGAATATGCCTCCTGGGCCTAACCAGTGTGAGTCAGAGCTAATTTTATTTGGCCAAATCTTTTTATACCAACTGTAAATTCGAGCTAGCCTCTCGAATGTACGCAAATGTGTGTCAACATTGTAACCTCCTTTGAACCGAGGGAGTTTATTTTAGTCGATTAGCAAATTCAGTTCAGCTGAAACTGTATATCAGTAGACCGGGGACTCTGCTTTGCTGGCACATGCCAATACACATAGGATGGCAATCTCCTCCACTGCAGATAAAACTTCCAAAAGTTTTCCAGTTTTCTTTCGGCAGATATATAACTTGCTGCTTGTTGCATTGTCACAACAGCCACAGGAAGTGTTTGTTCCAAGTCTCTCAGCCTTTAGTAGCGCACATATATTTGTTAAAGTTCCGAGCCTGTGCCATATACGACACACTAAGTTACTTATAAGTACTCACGGGTTAATGACTACGTTACATCTCGGTTCCATAAAGTCCGTCTTGCGAGTGTAAGTTAGAATCACACTAGCTGGCACCAATGTGATATGACCAGGGTTATGATGGTCCCTATTCTATTTACTCAGGATCACTTCTTCTTCTTCCTCTTCTTCTTCCGTAAATCCTTATTGACTATGACGTTTTTCAGAAGAAGAGATTTAAAGTATTATTTTTCTGATTTAGGGGACCAAATTGCACACCACAATTTGACCCAGGCATGTTCCTTCACCTTACTAATTATGTACATATCTAATTCAGGCCTTCAAAAAAGAGACATAGAATTCTGAGTTCTAATACATATAGATAAGTATCGAAGCAAACTTGTTTTACCAAAATTTCACATGACCAGCACATCCTATACCTGATTAATTATGCAGATATCTATTTCTACGAGGGCCAATATAGCTAGAGCTCTTTTTTTGGTACATAGGGATACACAGGTGACATCATTGATCTTTGACTTCAAATATACTTATATTCCTATAAATCGGTTTGCGAAATAAGTTTGCGAAAGGCATGTGTATTGGTCACGTGGTTTGGCAGCATTGTTTGATTTCATGAGAAACGAACTATAACCATGACATGGTATTCAAAGTTCGCATTACAGAAAATATGAAGATAGTAGCACTTGTGGTTACTGATTTATTGACACATTCATTCAATCGAGGTCAAAAGTCATCCTTGGCCACTGCATCAAAACGTGATAATACAGATGAATCCACACTAATAAGTTGAGTGTATTTTAGAATAATACACGTAAATTCGCATGAATCCACATGAATACAAGCTTGCTGAATGCACTCTTCAGCTAAAATACAGCCAATAATCCATGCAATTACAGTAAGTATTTTTGCGTTTTTCATGCAGTGATCACATGAGATTTTGTGAAAAAAACGTTGGTCCCATCCTTTTCCCTGTACAAAAAATCAGACCAATAGCTCTTTCGGCTACCCTAGAAATACGTATGTGCATACTATAAAGAGGTATAGGATGGGGCACAATATTGTCCCCTATCCCACCGAATATGAAGGGACTAGCACTTGTGCTTACTGATTTACACGTCTATTCATAAAATCGCGGTCAAAGGTCACCCTGGTAACGTGATATTGTTTTCAAAATACTGTACTGTACACCTTTATCCCTGTGTACCAAACATCAGACTTCTAGCTCTATCAGCTAGCCCGGATTTTTGTGTGTAAGCATAAGTAATGAAGTAAGTCTTGCTGTGAGTTTAAGAGTTGAAAGGTAATCCTGAATGTTTCAAGTAAAGATTTGTCCAATACTTGAAATTTTTAAGAGAAACCCGCTGTAATACACTCGTATATAGGCAAGAACAAGAGATGGGCATGGCTTAGCTGAAGAGATATAGGAGGTATATCAATGCCGAGTAATGTTATCCTGGCCCCGATTCATTTGTGATTTGTATGTTTGCATGTTTGTATATATATATATATATATATATATATATATATATATATATATATATATATATATATATATATATATATATATATATATATATATTTAGATATATATTATATGCATATATGTATATTTTTCCCTAACCATACATACCAAAATGCCACACAGTAAGCTAAACAACGCTTAAGAGTTTTCATCAAGAGCTGTCAATAACAAAATAGTTTATCGTCGTATAAATGTGCAATATTTAGAATATTTTGCGCAATTTGTGAATAGAAGCTGGGTTTAAGACATTTTATCAAGATTATCAGAACTCCTGATCAACAATTATGCGAGCCAGAGGCACATATAAACGTGTTACTTGCATTTATTTTCTAAACAGATCTCTTACAAATGTATAGTCAGACATTTACATCGGTATTAAGCCAATTTTGATTTTACTCATGCCAAATTTTCTGTTATGCTGCCTTGACCTACTTAGCATTACTGATGGCTCTTGGATCAGATAAAGCCACTTAAATTAAAAAAAAAATACCATGGCATCTGTTGGCGGCCATACAGTTTAAATGTATTTGTGCAATGTTGTAATGTGAGACCAGGGCATATTCCTCCATTTGTCAGATAGATACAACGAGGCTACGGCTTCAAATCGTAATCATATTTTAAGAAAGAGGCCTAAATCCTTTGAAGTGATTTCCAAGAATTGGTTTTGCTACATACCAAATTCCGTCTATGTGTGAACGACACGACGTGGCTTCCTGAGCAGGTGAAAAGCTCATACACAATTTTTATCGATTTATGTTCTGCTTTCTACACAGGTCTTCGTTTGGTGTCTTGGTGTCGTATGTTGTAGGTTTGAATCCGTTCGATAGTTCACTGAATTAATACTGAACAACAGGATCAGTTAAATATGTTTTTTAAAGTGCAGCCATTATTTATTATTTTGACCATCCACAAATGGACAAGCATTACTGGTGCGAGGAACTTACCTGGAGTTCTGTTTGTGTTTGATTCCTGGAAAAGCAACAAGTGCGGTCTGACAGCTTTCCATCGAGAATTAGTAAACAATTTTGCGATACGAAAGCAACGGGAGTTTAACATTTATTGTACAGTCCTTCAAGATGATGATATTAATGAATCAGGGGGCTTTGAAGAAATCTCTCTCAATGTCAACTTGATATTTCCAAGAGTAAAGAAGAGATTGAAAAGCAACAAACCAAACGTCGAATGGCTCATAAATCATGAAAGCTTTTTCCCCGATTTACAAGAACTCGATAACATAAAAAATGTCATAGGCTATGCTCCAAAGACAGCTGATGCTGCTTTTGAAATAAGAGATAACCTTTTCCCCTATGCGCGTCTAGTTCTCATTAATCACCTGATACCGAACGAAGATTATACAGCCACCTACGATGATACCGATACATTTACTGATCAAATGCTAAAGTGGGCTGAGGAAGCTGACATTATATTTTCAATTGGGCCAGCAATGCATGTACATTTCACGAACGAATACAGAGCAGATTTATACGAAAAGCCACACAAAGAATACCTACCAAGGCCGAGCGATTTCTTCTTTGCAAAGGAAATGCACTTGCCCCAAGACTTTGACAAACATGTTATTCTCACATATGGAAAAGTCGACCCTTCCTGTGTTGATAAAAACCTTGCTGCGGCTGTTAATGAAATCACTAATATTATACAGAAAATGAGAGATAAAACAACAGTTTGGAAATTTCATAATGTTGCGGGAAGTGGTAAAACAGACACGGCGAGTTTTTTCAATGATTTAGTCAGTGATCCAAATGTGAAGATAAGTGCTTCAAGTTCCAGAACACTTACAGAGTTAGCTAAGCATATTCAACAATCCCATCTTTGTCTGGTAGCCACTTGCTATGAAGAATACAGTTTTGATGGACTTGAAGCTATTGCAATCGGTTTGCCATTACTAGCGTCAGAAGAATCTCAAATCGCTAAATATTTGACCAAGTACTTCAAAAAATACAAAGACAAATGTGTAGTGACAAACCGAGCCAATAAGTCGCTAGAAAGGATCAGCGATGTGCTGGTCGATCTTGTGACTGCCTTTAAGACTGCCAGGGACTTGAAGAAGGACTTTAAGGAATCTGTTAATATTACTGATAATCATGGAATATTTGCAGCTGTTCTGGAGACCGATGAGACGATAGTTCAAAAAGACATCGCTATAAAGAAAATTACATCAAACGTTGGTACGTACGTCTAAAATGTTTCATGTGACTATTCTCGCTTATGGCTTAGAAATATAACACTTAGAAAATATGATGCTTAAACTTAATTTACTCATAGGAAATGAACATTACCTCGATAGCATGACGAATACAATTTATCGATCAAAGAATTGAATTTCAGTGAGTGACAATGCATATCTTTTGCAGATTTATCAGTGAACATCAAATTGAATGAAAGTTCATACCACCAAGTCCCGGGTACCATTGAGTGCAACCATGAAAATAACAACGCAATGGAACGTTGTAGCAAACTGGTTGAAACCGATAGAAGGCGGACCTTGGTAGAACTTCAAGAAACAATGGAAAACAAACTGATGAAAGTCAAGCGACATGATGAAACTTGGAGATACATCAGTGACATATCAACACAAAGTGATGCTAAGTTAAAGGATATTAAATCTGGATCCGTCTACATAATTTTGCGGTTTTCGAATCTTTATAACTTATACAAATTTGAGGGAAAGTGTCGTTCGGGAAAGTTCGCATCACTACTAGAACCAATATTGATAGATGATCATATGCATGAACGTGCTTCTCCTCTCAATATAAGTCTGCATCTTCTAACTTCATATGACGAGGAACAGTTTGTCGATGTTGAAGCGTTCTTTATAAAAAGTAAGCCCAGTTTTCTTTTTTTTAATATGAAATATTAGTTTTGAAAAATTATGTTGCAAATCTTACTGGAATAAACTCTAAGTTTATGCAGAGCAAAACGTCATGAAATATACTGCACAAAAGTATTAGTTTGGTTTTAGTTTATCTGCTTAAGATAAGTCATATTTTTGATTGGTAAATTTCGCAATAAATTGCACAGGTTACAAAGGAAATTTTAACATACATGTGTCAGCTGCACAGGGATTAAAAAATATATTTCTCAGGTTTAAAGCCTTTATTAAAGTAGTACTTATTGCTGTTGATCATCTCGAAAAAGTCAGAAGACCAGTCAGTTGTAGGAATCCATATTGATGCTTCATGCAAACTGTCAGTGGGCCTACGGCTTTCAAATATCCAGTTCGTGATATGAGATCGAAGAACACATCTCAGAAATACCATTTTAATCATTTCTTTATTATTGCAAATTACTCAAAATATTCTAAATGGGCAAGTAGGCCCTAATGCTCATATTCAGTATTTTTTCACTTCTCTTCTCTTCCATTGCAGGAGATGGCGGCCATATAAACGGAAATGAACCTGAGGAAGGTTCGTCTAAATTTACTTATTACTTATTGGTGTTGATCATCTGGAAAAGGTCAGAAGACCAGTCAGTTGTAGGAATCTATATTGATGCTTCATGCAAACTGTCAGTAGGCCTATGGCTTTCAAAGATCCAGTTCGCGATATTAGATCGAAGAACATCTAAGAAATACCATTTAAATCATTTTATTATTATTGTAAATTGCTCAAAATATTCTAAATGGCCCAGTAATGCTAATTTTCGGTAATTGTTCAGTTCTCGTCTCTTCCATGGCAGGAGAAGGCAGCCATATAAACGGAAATGAACCGGAGGAAGGTTCGTATAAACTTTAGGTTTAAGGAAGGAGAGAGTTTACATTGAAAGAGTTCAAATGTCCGTATTTTTGACTAAGCAAATATCGATAAACCATTTTGATATTCATGAAAGATGTGTTTTGATCTATTGATTCAAATCTTTCACAAATCATGAACGCTGTAAGTTGATAAGCAGTGGTGTTTCCACCTTTTAATGGAAATGTGGGGAAGTACACGATCATTCGTCCATCAAATGTTTGAAATTTTAAAGTAGTTTTCTGCACCGTTCATTTAATGGCAATACACGGTGTCTTAGCTTGACTCTTTATTAACGGTTTAAGCTGTACCTATTGACGCCGTAGAATATTTGAAGATTTATATATACTCCTCTGTGCAATTTTTGCTTTCACATGAAAAGTCCTAAGAGAAAATGTTGGCGATGACATTTCTGGTACTTAAAGGGACAAAGTAGGGCATTTTACATGAATTTTATTTCATATGAGATTATACTTATCTTGTTTGACATTGTGAAAGATACTGAATGAATGGGTGACCATGCATATATTCGACCCCAGTTATAGACAAATTAAATGAAACTATAGCAAAAATGAAATAATGGTCATGACCATCAATTCATTTTCGCGATGGTTTCATGTATCGTGTCTAAAGCCGGGTTCAAATATATGCATGGTCACCCATTCACTCAGTATATTTCAACATGTCAAACAATATAAATAGTATCTCACATCAAAAAAAATTCATGAAAAATGGACAACTTTGTCCCTTTTAAGTTACAGAAATGTATAATTGTAGGTATAAAATTTTCTTTTCTTTTCTTTTCTTTATATTAAGGAGTCATTGATGACTGCCGAGGCTATATGTCAAGTTCCATGCAAAGTCTGTTTGTCATGGTATCTTTAGGAATCACGACAGTGGTTATCACCTGGTACTTCGTGGTGGGTCAAGGTATTTAATGATTTCCAATCATTTGTGATCTAAAAGCGGTGATTACGGTTGTATATCTATCGGTTTGCTTCTACGTTACACCTAGACTCTCGCCAGTCGCTTGTACTGCTTGGTCTCGCGTAGCTTCCGGTATTTATAGCTGGTACAAGCGACTGTTACGCCTCACGCAATCCCCGTTGCTATCACATATTCATGAGGTACGCGTCATAGTAATGGTTGGGGCAACAATACCATATTTGGATAGTGAAAGTTCATCCTTCAGGTCATAGATTCATGTAAACTACAAGCTGTGGCTTCCAGGTTCTGCCGTGATCGTAATAAGATTTAGAACTTACTGAATAAAATGAACCAATTTTCAAACTTTAAAACTGATTTTGAGCATCGTATTAAAACAATTGGGCTTCGGCCGTCTCTGTATTCTGTTTGAGTGTCGTCGGGCCGCGGGCCGCGCCGTCTACTGTCTCAGCCACACGGTTAAAGTGAAGTGCTGTGACGGGGAGACTGCCGTTGTTTGTAACGTCTTGTCGCGACCGTCGCGTTTTATTGCTCTTGCCCGTCATTTATCCAGGAATACTGTGCCTGAAAACCTAACCCAACAACTTTCTATGTCAGTAAAACTACTTTTTGATTCCATGATCCCCACTAGCTGGGCCCTTACCATGCACCAGCCGCGCTGTACTGTGTTGATCAACATCGCTGTCAGTCGTCGTCTGGGAATAGCGCTGCAGCTGGCGCGGCGATCATACGAGCTGTAAAATTTCCGGCTTTCCCCAATTTAATCTTAAGCAAGTGTTTTCGTTTCCTGTCGGCTCTAAGCAAGTGTTTTCGTTTCCTGTCGGCTCTAACTTTTTTAACTCATTGCCAAACTGTATTGGGCAAATCTCCTCTTATCTCCATGTGTAACGCTATTAAATGGCCTATGACCGGAAGTTAAAATACCAATACGACGACGACAGTCAACAGACAGAAACTCTATGATTAACAGGGAGGAAAGCACCGCAGCGGTACATAAATCGACACATTCCCAGAAACCTTCCCCTATGTCAACTGCAGGCAGCAATCCCTCGGTCTATGTTACTCCAACAAACACACCCACCAAACTGGTGAGTAGACTGGTTATATCATCGCATTCCAAGGAAGCAGTATGTGTTGTTTGTGGGAAAGATGTTCAGAAAGCTGATTTACGGCGCAAATTATACAGAAATAGCTGTAAGACATCCGTCTGTAAAAATATTGAAGTTGTCATTGGCGAGGAGCTAACAGAACATTTAAACACAAACACGTCTTGCAAGCAATGTGCAGAGAAAGCAGACAACCTGGTGAAAAAAATACTGCAATGGAGTGAAACTTTGCAAAAAAAGTTTAAGCCCACCCCTTGCCTTTCACTCGTTGTGACGTCACCGTCGCCTTTTTCATACGGTTCTGCGAGGGCGCATTCAAGGTATAACAGTCGCTCGTGCCTTCGGCACTCGACCTCGCGCCTTCGGCGCTCGATCGCCTACGTTGGATTGCTACCGCACTTAATTAATAAAGTGACTCCGGTCAAATGAAGGCACGAGGACTTTCGACAGTCTACGTTACACCTTGTAACTCTTTCTACTGTGAAGTAGGAAGTGATAGTTGCGTAAAGTAAAGAATGTTAAAATTCACAGGATATTTTGAAACAAAAAAGTGATCACGTTAAACTTCGCACACCGATGACTGTTAAAAGCATTGATAAAGTTATACCATAGGGTTTGTAATCGGTTTCTTTCTTTTAATGTAAACTGAATTTCTTCTTTGAAAAGACGAACGGCATGACTTTGTTGCGCAGATCTCAGTCAAATACGAGAAAGCAGCACTGAAGAATCGATTTTATTAAGGCATAGATCAATATAACAATCCGACATAGGTGGTGAAAAGCATTTAAAAATTTAAAATCATCCAAAACTGATCTCTTAGGCTCAGATTCCATCATTTTTATCAACCTTTAGCTGCTTGATTCCATACTATTTTTGTCCTTTAACCCTTTTCCTGCCAGGCAGTATCACTTCCAAGTCAAAAAGCGGTATTGAGCCAAAACATGATGTATTTTCACCCACTTGGTTTGGTCTGTTATAGCATCTTTAGTCCAAAAAAAATCAAGTTTACAGTATTTATGTTTTAAACAGCCTTCAAATGTTCAATATTATGTTAAAATACACCATAGAGAAAATGTTGTTTCATTTAAGCCCCCTTAGCTGTATCTTTTGCATTTTGCTTAATAAAAATTACAATCTAGTCTTCGGGTATATGCTTTGGATTAACATCATTAAGCTATTATGTCTTTTAAACTGTTAGCATTCCCATTACACACCCTGTTCACACGGCAGCGTTCTCTCTCCCGCTCAAAATTCAAGGCGGGGTCCAAGTTGCCCGTCGTGGACCAGAGGCCTTGCTAACGTGCCGGAACTTTCGATGGGAGACGTCATTTTCATCGTCAAAAATATGTCAAAGGCCCCAAGGAATAACCTTAGAAAAGTTTTTTCCATGGCTCTTATGTACACGATATGAAAGGTAAGAAACGATCCATAACCTACTGTAAAAGTTACAACCCAACCTGAAGTAGTATGTAGGCACAGACACGATATGTAACATTGCGAATTTTTATTGTTTGTTGTGTGTTGCGGAATCCCAGTGATATTACTTGCATGTACATTTCCGGTCCAGATAGAGTTGTGCCTGAACTTTGACGCTTCTAATGACATGTACAACATTTGCATGCGCATCTAAATTATGAGTGAGGATAACTCATTTCCAATTTTTGAGCTAGTTTTTCTAAATTTGGATTGATATTATGATAAAGATGATTAAACATAATACAAAAAAGCAAATTGTACAAATCCTATGACATTGGAACTCCTGTTCTCGAAATATTTGACTCTTTCTAGATGTAAAGTTAACTGTACATAGATTTTGGTGTGTGCCCAATGATACAGTTCGCTCAACCTCCTAGAATTCAGTTTCATCAAGCCAGCCAAATTGATATAATATAACGATAATACATGATTATCTGCACTGCCCTTCAACTACAGACTTATGAATTGGTGTTATTAATACCATGAGCCTCAAAACTATGAAATTTGTCCAGCCTTTGATGTGCCTTCAACTTGCCTCCAACTTCCTCGGATATTCATTTCAATCTACCAAGTCCGTAATTTTTGGCTTGACCACATCTACTTGTGGTAGTAGAGGCAAGAAATTGAACATATTTTGTCATTTCAAATTTCCCGCTATTTTCAGAGTCTTGCGAGAAAAGCGCAGAATTGTAAGTCAGAGTGGAGTGAATACTCTCCCATCCTTTCAGTTGGTTGTACTGTGTTGTATTTTCAAAGATTAAAATGTGTACTTGCGCCATTTATGTTGTCCATTATATTTTCGTACAACGCCCATGTACTGTTTGTAGTACTGAAACTTTCCCATGCAGTCCCACTCAGTGAACAATTGTACTTGATATCTCTGAGTAAGAACATTTCTATGAACTAATTTTAATCTAAATATAAAATCATGAAAATAATGGCAAATATTGCAGCTTATGTGCCTTTAACTGACTTCTCAACACTGTGACTATGAAAACTGGTAGAAAAATCTTTGACTTAAAGACACCGTCAGCATTAATATTTTCTCTTAATTTTTTTCTTTTTCCTTTGATAATTTCAGTTAGAGTCTTTGAAGAAGGGTGTCATATGAAGTGTTTTTGCTTTCGCTCCATGAGAAAGAATGACCCACCTCATAAATTGACAGTAAGTGAATACAACTGAACAAGACTGATCTTGATGGTGACAATCATATGTTAACAATCTTGATGTATAACATTTATCAATATTTTGGGTAGAATATTCAGCACTAATTGATTGAAAGATTGAAATAATTTTAAAAAATGATAGCAGTGGTTGATCAAAATCCAACTAGTTGATTTACTGATTGAATTCTTCTAAATGACAGCTGCTATTGAATCACAATCCAACCACACTAGCTACACATTGACACATCTAGTTCATTAACAATCAATAGTAAATAGATGAAAGTACATGCAAATGAGACTTTCTCAAACACTAAAAAGGTGTAATCTTTTTATGATGAATAAAACTACTGAAAAAGACAACAACCACATGAATCTTGTCATTGGTTCTTAAAAAAGTAACTTAAGTTTTACACCTCTTTGATTGATCATTGAATTTCATTGAATTTTTATGTAATTTTATTTCACAGATCACTTTGTTGAATGATAAGTCCTTGAGAGACCATCTGTGTTCCTGTACAGCTGGCAAAAGCATGTGCAATCACATAACTGCTATGCTCTACCAGATAGCCCACTATAAGACCATGGGACTCAAATCAATACCAGAGATAATGTGCAAAACATCAGCACCTCAACAATGGCATGTACCACCGAGGACTCATGGAATTAAACCCAGGGATGTAACCAGCGTTAAATTCACGAAGCAAAAGTCAGAAAGTTCTAATTCATGTGTAAAGAGTACTTTGTACAATCCAGTCAATAGTGATTTTCCTGATTTTAATTTAATGTGTAATTCACACAAATCTATGTCTGTATCTCATCAATCTGTACAAGTTCTTGAAATTCTTCCTCAGGGTTTTGATAATTTAGAGATGATAGAACTTCATATGGAAATGTAGTAATGGGCAGTGTTCTTTCATATCAATTACCAAAACCAGAATCTGACGGATCAATAATAAAACTCCCCCTACTGTAACCTTTTCCTAAATTACCCCTTAATAATAACGATATTCAGTTTCATTATAATTTTGTTCTAAGTGCCTCCCAACAGCAGTATTTTCATGGTCTTCAGAAACACTAACAAGACGGCAGCGTGATTGCCCAGACTGGCATAAACTGAGAAAGTCCCGAATCACTTCATCTCAATTCAAAGATGTAGTAAGTCGTAAAAGAGACTTTGATGCACTGGTTGACAGACTGACATCAACAAAGGACATACAGACAGTATCAATGAAATATGGCATAGAACATAAAGCACAGGCAGCTTCAGACTATCTATGCAAATAAGAAAAATGTAAATGTGTATTTGTGTGGTTTTATCATTCATCCCGATGTACCTTTCTTGGGTTCATCACCAGATAGGATTGCTTATGACCCAAGTCAACTGTCACCTTTAGGAACACTTGAGATCAAGTGTTCTACCCCAGCCTCATACACAAAATGTATTTATCTGAAATGTGAGGGTGGGATTTACAGCTTAAAGAAATCACATCAATACTACTACCAAGTAATGGGACAAATGGGAATTTCAGGCTTACCTTGGGGAGATTTTGTGGTATCGACAGAAAATGATATACAAATAGAAAAAATCTGCTTTGAGATAAATGTTTGGAATGAAATGCTCAATAAACTGACAAAATCTTATTTTAGAAATCAAATAATGAAATTTATGTAATAAGTGACAGTTAGAGGGGGGAGGGCAATTTGTTTTTGAAATGCTCAAGCAGGAGGATATCAGTGTAAATTTAATTGTGAGTGAGATGTTATTGAACGGCTAGTCTTATGAGGGCTAGTAGTTAATGGACGAGTAATAATAATAATTTTATTGACGTTACAAATGTCTATTTCTTGAATAAATGTTATGAGGTGCTTGTATGTCATACTGTCAATATTGTTCATAATGTGGTAAAGTTTGGCATCATCTGGACTCGAGCTTGTGTAATTTTAATTGCTGACCGCCATGGAGTTCAACAACCTGACTTGATTGTTATGGACACCACATATTAGTGGATGAGTTGATATAGAAAGACTGTGCACATGAAATCACGGCTGACAAGCTGATAGTTATCAAATACTCTGTTAAACCTGAAGCACAGAGATTATATACATTAGTTTTCAAGATACCTCTTTAATTCATATATTTCCACTAACAAGAGTATACATAAAATGCTTATCAGAACCCTACTGGATGAAACCGATAGCAATGAAACTGTCACTTAATAATAATAATAATAATAATAATAATAATAATAATAATAATAATAAATATAAGTATTATATAGAAATAATAACGCGAATGATAATAGGTTCAATTTCCATGATAATTTCACGATAAGGGTATTTTGGGTCGAGAAGACCGAATATGATATCAATTTCACTAACCCATGTTTTCATGGTAACCATTTTAGGGGCTGAAAAATTCAGTTTTTCTAATATCCCATGAAAAGTTACTTTGATTAATATAAAAATTATCTAGTGGGGGAGTTCAGGTCAGAGAACCAAAAAGTAGACTTATTTTAATTTTTCGAGTTGCCATGGTATCTATTTTGGGATTGAAAATGTTACTTTTTCCCTAATTCCTATTAAAGAACTAATGATTGATGTAAAAAATTGATCATAAGGGTTTTTCTGGTTAGCACACCAAAAAAATTGCACTCATTTTAATGTGAGATATTTCCATGGCAACCATTCAGGAGTAAACATTACCAATATTTCAAAGATTCCACCTAAATCCCAGTGATCAACAGAATGTGTTATATCAAAGGGATATTTTGGATTGGAAAGACGAAATATCAAGTGTAAAAATCCAGTAATCCACAGGGTATTGTGCCAAAGGGTTATGTTGGCTTAGAAAGACGAAATATGATATCCAGTTTTACTGCCCTTTGTTTTCATAGTAACCTATTTGCGTTTTAAAATTTCATTTTTTTTATAAATTCCATTAAAAGTTATCCCAGTTACTATGCAAATGCTCTCCTAAGTATATTTATCTGAGCATGAACTCTATGTTCATTTTTGTTTTATGTTGCCATGGTAACCATTTTGGTAACCACTTTTTCCTATGGATAATGTCCATGTAACACTTGTGCAAAAATAAGCGAATACACAGGCCTTTGGCGAATCAATAAATGCGTTTTTTCACCGACCTGAAAGGTGGAAAGATTAATTATTTTTGTCGCATGTCAATAGTTTGATATGACTATCGCCTTTTACAATAATACTTGCTATTCCATTGCGCTATAGGCCCCAGGTTGATACACATGTGTAGAGATTTTTATAGAAACTATTCCATAGCTATTTACATTTCTTTATCACTTTTTTGCGGTTTTGCAGTTTCTTATTTTTGTTAGCCGATTAGCCGACACACGCCATAACGACTAGTCTTTGCGGTTTTCTATAAGTGAATTGGCACACGCCAAAACGATTAGTCTATTGCGCTCGTATTTCTGGGCACTTTTAGTCTCACTGTTTACCTTTGGTTGGTTAGCAACCGCAGTTTAATTGAAAGCTGATTCTGTATATTTAGGGTAAATTGTTTCAATAAGTTTTTCCTATGACGTTCGCACAAGTGAGAAATAGGGAAAAATTCATTGAGAGTTGATGTTTTTTTTAGTTTCATTTTATTTACAAGTAGGGCTGTATTTAACGCGAAACATTTAACTTGTTATATTCCCCCCCCCCTCTCGTCTTGGCCTGCTGAGTTAAAAAAGTGTTTAAAGGTATACAGGCACCATGTTCAAATTTAGCCGTTGCTACTATGGAAAGGAGAGATCTAGCTAATTATAGAGTTTATGGGGTCACGCCAGGTCACACAAGTAATAATGCACCACTACATGGTCATAATTTTACTTTAGTTAAACAATCAGAAATAATTTGTCCTCATTATTCTTCCTGGAATGAGGCAAAGAAATCAAAATAAATTATTTATTAATACGTCGTTAATTATAAATCCATAAAATAAATAAGTAGCATAGAATCATACTTTAAATAAAAAAGTGTGTGCTACTGTTACTGCTTGTGATAAATAATGGTACACTGGGTGCTAAGGGGAATCGGGTTCATAAAATTAATGTGAGATACTAGTAGAATTAATTTTAGCACATAAAATTAATTTGAAGGCATAAACTTAAATTCAATGAATGCATAATAATTTAAACTATACTATATAACACTTATTTGGGATGACCGCATGAAACAAAATTGAAAATGCTTTAAAAAAATATTTCTGGTCTATATAAAATTAATTCTAACACACTAAGATTAACGGAAAACATAATTTTGACCAGAATGGCCCCAATTATCTTTATTATTCTTCCTAGCTGAAGGCAAAGAAATTACAATTATTATTATTATAAAACAAATGTTAAAAGTTGTTACTTAAAATTAATAAAATAAATAAAAACTGAACCACAGGTTTTTTTCATTTCTGTGAATCGGCAATGATGAGAGTTCTCGAATCAAAAACTGTAGCCGTGTTCGAATACAAATGTCTTCTCATTAAATTATGTCATTGTTATACAAGAGTTAGCATTCCAAAGTCTGTCACCCTGTTTTTTTCAAGGTTTGGAGAAGGGTGGCGTTTCCATCTTAATGATTGAACGACGTGAAACGCAAACTTCCACCGCGTATTATCCGGCAATATGTACAGTAGAAATACAGTAAACGCTTCAGGTACGTATCTCATACTCCAAAAAATGGCCACAGGCGGCGTGAACTTTATGAAAGGATTTCCTAAACGTACTACTTGTTACCTTAGAGACTCATATATGTTGTCCTGAAAAGTATTCTCTGCAGTAATTCCAGTTTCTGTCAACTTGCACATCATTTTAAAAGCTCAATGATACGCACGAGACGAAGAAGTTCCAGACTGAACGTTCACACGCAAGGAGACTAGATTGCGCATGCTCATATTGTCAGCTGCACTGGCATAGACTCTCCACAGTCGCTAGCGCTGTGCCTTGTTTTGTGCGCGCCCACGGTTGGCCTGCATCAGAAGGCTACGCTGTACATGTGAGCACGTGCTGCCAGACACAGCTACTGTCGGTCTTTGCAAGATATGAATATTCATAAGGGTAGTGACGTCAAAAAAAGAAACACCTATCTAACTGGGCAGAGAGAATATATACTAGCTGGTAGACCTATAGTATGTTTATATTTTTCATTTTTAATTTTATTTGGCTATGGTACTTGTCATTTCTTTTTGATTAACGGATGTGTGCATTTCTATAAAGTACCTGGATCAGGCTGAAATCCGACCGGTCGCTTGCAAGAACGTCCAGACCCTGAGAATCGCGTTGCGATTCGCATCATGTTAATACCTGCTGGTATCGCTTAAACTGCTCAGTGTCACTTTTCCGACAAGCATTACCCTTTGGATTAATGATATCCCCCTCTCTCCGTACAGTATGATGCATAATTCGGCGCTGCATGTACGACAAGTCACCCCTATTGACAAAATTAAAATAGACAACACCTATTTTTCAGAATTCCCACAGCTTCAATGAACTGTTATTAGATTTCTATATAATACTTATAGCCCCTAAACCTGTAATAATAATAATAATAATAATAAAAAAAAAAATAAAAAAAAAAAAAAAATAATAATAATAATAATAATAATAATAATAATAATAACAAGGCAGTATTGCTGAAGGCAATGAGTACTTGGGCCGTGATAGAGTAATTTTGAGGACAATATATACTACTATTCAAATATGGTCTTGAATTTCCTCCTGTCAACTAGGCATTTGATTAACTGGTTATTAAACGAAGCAATGGCATGACAACGGCAAAATATGTCTAGCAACTTTTGTGGAGTTTGAGGCAGGGGTTCTTTATTTATAGTG
>LD345315.1:43173-55840 GCA_001465055.1 Ptychodera flava | reverse complement strand
ATTTCGATGCACATTTTGATTATATTCAGAAGATTTTGTGGCAAAAACTCAGATAGAGAAGCATTTATATTCACATCTCACTTATTCATGACTGGCTGAGAGCAGCTCTTCCATTAAGTTAGCACCATTACGCCATTTATTATGCCAAGAAAGATGAAGCCAAGACATTTTGCCCTCCCTGGTCTCAGCAAGAAATGGTTATACCTTACAGAGTTTTTTCCCACGGAATGAAAACAAATGTACTTGGGCTGAGGCCCAAGTACAATAATAATAATAATAATAATATTAATAATAATAATAATAATAATAATAATAATAATAATAATAATAATTACATGCATAGCTGTATTCCATATTGCCAGTGAAAAAATAAAGTGTATTCTCTCAAGTTGATATGCAAATTAGCAAACAACAAAAGTAATACCTGTGTTTTTATTTACATGAAGGTCATCTTTAATATTTGTTTCCCCTATACACCCGAATAACATTGAAGAGATATTTCTTATACCACACTCATTGCACTATTGCCTCTCAGAGATCAAAATCAAATTTTTCAGACTATAACCACTTGTGATAAACTATTTAACAGACTGTATGAACTCATTACTGATATCTAAATTGAAATAAACAAGGTCTTCCAGCTATATTTTCTTTTAAACACTTTTCTCTTATATGAAATGCTATTGACTGTATGTTATTTATTTTGCCAAACTAAACTGAAATCATTTTTGTCAGTAATTCGACAATTGAGTTCTTGTTGAGTATTTATTCCATTAAAAACTGAAATGTATACTGTTTTTTGTATAACATTAGTTAACCTATTGTAATTTAACATGTTTTCTTGTGAAGTAAAATTTTAAATATAAGATGTGCATCAGAGTATTGTTGTTTCTACTGTACTGTTTCATTAGTGAAAAATACTACCACATCACTTGTCAAAATAACTTCAGTATCCCTCGAAAGCTGCGCAAGATTATGGCGCACTGTGATATAATAATGGTAATATTAATTATAAAGCGTCAATATCCAAATGATATTGTGATCCTGGATGCTGAACAAAAAAAAATACCAATACATGACAAGATCAACATCTTAATTTTTAAGAGCAAAATCACATCAGTAGAATAGATATATTGACTGATCTGCTGACCTTAAGTTATGACCTTGGTCATAGAATGAGATAAGATATGATAGATGACTTGGAACAACTCATATGACAGAACCCTATGGCCTTAGAGGGCACTCTGTGAAGTTCCGAAGGTATTTGCCGAGGGATACTGTGTATTCTGCCGCGAGTACTTTTCCGAGCATATATATATATATATATATATATATATATATATATATATATATATATATATATATATATATATATGAACTGGCCCTTATCTCTACCTATATGACATACACCAGCATGGATCAGAAATCCATATTACCCCTGTTGTACGTCATCAACCGGAACTTTTTTCTGCAATGGTACCGTTCATACATGCACGCCGCGACACAGACCGATTTGTCGGGATCGATGCCGTGGTGTCGTGGCATTTTTACAAAAGGGTGACCCGATAAAACACGACAAGCGACAAAGATGGGAATGCGACATAGATTGGAACGCATTGACAAGTTGTCACCAGCGGAGACCAGGTGACAGCAACGCAGTGCCCACCACAAACGTACACTCAATGTTTCATCGAACGGAGTCTTACGAGCTCGACTAGTTCAACAAGGTAAACAAGATAAACAAGGTAAACGTGATATTTTAAAAAGTCACGGCATCTCAAAGAATGAGAACTTCTCTTTCGATCGTGTCGACGCATTTACTTCATCAATAAATTTGTAAATATTGTAAATAACTCAAAATACTATGGCTTTCTGTCGCTAGCACGGTGAAAGCTATGTCCGCTGATGGCCGCCTTGCCTTATCATCGGTCCAGTCTGAGACAATGATTGACACGTTCACGTGACCGAATCTGTATGTCTTATTGTTGGAGATACCATTCACGCTATCAAAATTTAAACTTGATCGGATTTATGATTAAAAGTATACCTCGGAAAGTTTGCACATCTCCTGGGTGACTGGCGCTTTGTTCAGTATTCCGCATAAATAAAACACAAATTGCGACAAAAATCATACAATTTGCTACAATAATTTTCATTCGTCCACATCAAATATAATTAAGAAGACTGTTTATGTGATAAATATATAATCCCATGGAATATTTCTCTGTTTGACGTCATCGTATACTCATGCTTTTCGCGGAGCCGCACGAGATAGCAGAGTACAGTGGTAGTAGCAAACGGAGGGAGCAGACGACAGTTAACGCTCGTTTCTCCAAATTGACAAAAAAAAACAAAAAAAATAAGACAAAACAAAAAAAACAGACAAACTTTCACAATCAAAACTACCAAAAGCCTTGATGTGTTCGCTATTTATTACCTTTAGCGCATTTTTCAGTAAACTCCTTTGTGCCCACTCAATTTTCTTCTGTACGAGAATGCTTACAAACAGTTTCAATAGAAAAAAAAGTGCCGACCCCGTATTCGCCTACTTCTGACGTCAGAAGTGGGAGTGTACGGAAATCCTGTAAACCGTCACTGCATTAAAACCTGATAATTCAGATAAATTCACATTAATGAGTTGCCTGTATTATAGTATAATACACGTGAATTCACATGAACCCACATGAATACAGGCTTGCTGAATACGAAAAATGGATTCTTGACTGTATTCATCTGTACATGCACTCTTCAGCTAAAATACTTATATATAATCCCCCCCGTATTCCGAACGAGTGTGGCTGCGTCGCGGACGAGTGATTCCCCATGTAGCGGCCGTATCCCTCCGAGCCGTAGGCGAGGGGGGATACGGCCGCTACACGGGGAATCACGAGTCAGCAACGCAGACACACGAGTGAGGAATACGGGGGGATTATATATTTATCACATGCATAGACCCAGTTTTCCGTGAATAAACCTTCCAGGAATGATAATTACTGGGAAAAAACGAGAGGGAGTATTTTACAAGAATTCATACGCTTGTGTTATGCGGTCGTGGCTGGGTCACAGCTGACTTGACTGCGGTCAGCTCAACATGTCGGGGCTGCTCCTATGGATAATAAGCGTCTCCCGTAGGGCTTTTTCTGTTTTCTGTGCGAATCAAGCGGAAATAGGAAAGACTATGGATTTTTAATGCAAGGTATTTATTTGGTACTTACTATAACATCAATTTTAGTGAAAATTCATTCATAAAATTATTGGATGTACAAGCGGGACGTCGCGACACTCAGCCGCGGCTGGCGAGAACGGGTTATTTTTGTCAATATTCGAACATCATTCAAATAATTCTTCTTTGCAAAGTTTGTATGTCAATTGTATGTTTAATATTTTACGAATAAAATGAGCGTGTTTAAATGTAATGAAGAACAGTGTTCGGCTCTGACTCAATCGGTAAGACAACATTCAAGCAACGAGTCTTTCTTAGCTCAGACGCGAGACGACGGAAGTTCAACAACAAGGTACAATACATGAAAAGTGATGCACAATATGCATGGACAAAACAATAGCTTGCACCTTTAAATGCAATGATAACATTTTGAACTCGTCGCTCTTGAAAAATATAATAGCGTTTCTTCTGATGAGTCTCAAGTCCGGAGTATCGTCATTGCTGTCAGAAATAATGTATGCTCTTTGCTTCACCGGCTCGCCCCGGGGGCTCGACTGGTTGACTGCGTGGCAGCATTGATCGTGATGTTGAACTTGAAACCCGTCATTGTGATTCAGAAAACATTCTTACTGCTGTTGGGATGATTGGTACGTGTCTTGGGTTATCGGCTATGCTTATTATGTTGTTTGATGGACATCGAGAAGGGCAATTTTGACGAGGTAGACAACACAAAAGGCCGGTAACATACCGTTAAAATGTCAGCGGTGTACAAATCAAACGTTTCCATCGAAATCAACGACGAAGAAACACAAATTCATAAAAATTCTAGTATCGACGGTATTTTGTGTTCTACACATATATTTTAATACTCCATATTTCCCTATGTTTCATTACCCTCCCACTTTTGCATTTCAGGGATTTGAAAATAAGTTCTGAACTTAAAAGCTGATTTTTGTTTACGTTTTAAAAGTAGTCCAGGTCTCATATCCACCACATGTGGAATATGGATTCATCGTAGTCATATACCTATAGTGTGACGTCATACTATAGGGATAACTGGGTCTATGTATGTGATAAAGGCAAAAATCCATGTTAATAGAGTAAGTATTATAGGGTTTTTATGCAGTGCGTATATCACACTTAGGGTTAACTTGGTCTATGTATGTGTGATATATATATATATGTATAAATATATACATATATACATATATATATATATATATGTATATATATATATATATATATATATATATATTATATATATGTATATATATATATATATATATATATATATATATATATATATATATATATATATATATATATATATATA
Organism: Ptychodera flava; assembly: GCA_001465055.1. Lineage (NCBI taxonomy): Eukaryota > Metazoa > Hemichordata > Enteropneusta > Ptychoderidae > Ptychodera > Ptychodera flava. The sequence continues at coordinate 51,344 of LD345315.1, read as the reverse complement.
TATATGTATATATATGACTTTTTTGTTAGGGAATGTAAACTTATATTGTTGATACCTAGCAAGAGTTTTCTGCAGCGTCTATGGCTCAAATACACGACCTCGGAGCTCAAATACACGACCTCTAACATTTTGGTACTGTTTTAGCCTAAAGAAACACCAAAGTTCGGATAAGCTACACATGTGTACATCCGCAAAGTACTAGAAAATATATTTGTGACACGGACTTTCGCTGTCAGGAGAAACTTTGCAATAAATCGGGACTCTCCTACGGTTGGTGAAGTCAGAAGCGGTAAGGTAGACATGCATTTACACAAAGCTGAATGCCGTCCTCGTAAATTTGGCCGTTAACAGTTTTCAAACAACAACATTTCAGTAGTTAACATACATACTTTACCGAATCATGGAGCACTCCTCGCACCGCACAGAAAATATTCCGAGGGTTAAAAAACTGCAAAAACGAGGAAAAATTCGGAGATACACGGACGATTGCGGAATGTAAACAACTCTGTGATGTCAACTGCTGTCAAGTCTGGAACTGCAGCGGTATGTGTTTCGGATTTGTATTCAAAACTTTGTCACTTTACAGCAACATACTAACTCCCTGCAGACTTCTAGTTGCATCGAATCTCGCTACCAATATGTAAAAAGTACTTTAAAACAATTTGCACGAATTCTTCTTAAAATATTTGTAACACTTTTTTTTCTAAAAATTGACTTGCGGGTAATCCGGAATAACTTGTAATCCGAAAACATTATTATCGTATACCCGCATGCACGTGTCTATGAACCGGACGTTGTGCAGTCGATCGGGTCCAGCTTCATTCCATAATTCCATCCCCGACCCATTAACACCTCTTCATAATTCCAAAATAGATCGCACGCTGCTAATCCCATAGACCCTTTGTTCTCTATCGCAGTTGCCTGTCCCGTTTTTCTCGAGGGTCTATGAATTGTCTGAGTATTTACCGTTTTCGTGCAATGATATCATAGCGCAAGTGTGGAACACCATTGTGGATGCGCTTCCGGATAGACTGTGCACTACACGGACAGAGCGCGAGACATCTTTTGGCACTTGTCAAATTAGCCCATTTACAGTTTCGTGGGTCAGCGTTCTATACCTATGATGCTTTGCGAAATTAGCGGCTTCGAGGTACCACTTTGACCGTTTCGCCAATTCTTTAACACAGGCCTACTATATCCAGATACAGTTTTCGCATATTTTTAGACTCATTCTGCGAAGAAATGCGAGCTACGCGGTAATATTTTATATGCCGGTGTATTTATAGCTGCCTGATGCAACAGTTTGCAAATTGCACAAAAATTTTACGGAAATTTGGAAAACGTTTGTGGGATTCTCATATTTTTTCATCTGTGTTCAGTGCGGTTGTAGCAAGCATTCCTGATTTTGCAAAATTAGATTTGTGAGGCTGCAACGAAAACCTTACAGGAGACACCGTCAGGACATGTTTCCTTCAACTTACGTCGGACTGATGGTAGGTTTTCATATCAGGGACGTGTGCATGTGTGCAATTTTACTGTTGCTAGAGTGTCGTTCGACCTTGTTCTGCAGTGAATGCTAAAACACTTCTCCGAACCATAGACCCTCGAGGGTCTATGTCCGAGTATAGCATCAATAACTTGCAATGTAGTAAAGCAACATCCCCGGAAGATTATATTTTCTGACATTTTGATCTTGCATACCCTGTTGTTATGTAGGTCATTTTCACACACTCATCATGACCTGAGTTCAATTAGTCTAGAACATTTTAAAGGTCACTGCCCTTAATGACCTCACAACCTTGAATACAATTAGTGGTGATTGGAATGTTCTGGAAATTTAGTAAGTTGTGTAAGAGAGATAATTTTAGAACAGTAATTGGCATGTCAATAAAAGTTCTAGATTGTTCTTATACGCTCTTATGTAAGCACATGTGTATAAAAAGGGACGTGCACAGCTTCCAGTCAGACTTTTGGGATCGTGTCTCTTGTGTGTTACTTCAAGTCTTTGGAAACTCCAGCCGTAGTAATTTTCAAGACTTTTCAAGACCTTCACTGCCAATGCTGGATTTATACTGTGGACTTTGTGCAACTTCAAGCCTGCAAGCCAAAGGACTGTTCATTCATCCGACAGACTGTTACAACTCTGAGACTGGAGCTTTGCCGTCCCAGCTGAGATAAGTAGTCTGTACACTTTTAAAGCTTGTATTTTATCCCTGACTTAGCAATTAGTTTTATTTTCATAATAAATTTTGTTTAAACGGAAACTGCTGAGTTCACCCTTTTGTTCGTTTTCTCTGCACGTAACAAAATTGGGGGCTCGTCTGGGAGACAAATATTTTGAGCCGTTTGACAAGATTTTGCCTGCCTTTTCAAAACTACTATATACTGTGAACTCATCGAAATTCAATCATGGCAGAATTCAAGCCAGACAAATTTATGGAGGACCTTGATCAGGACGCATTTGATTCCCTCAAAAAAGACAAAATCATTGCACTGGCCGATTTCCTTAAAGTGGAAGTCGAGAGATCTATGCGCAAGAAGGAAATTCAGTTCAATATTGTCAAATATTTAGTCAGTGTAGGCAAATTTGAGGAACCCGTCTTGCATGATTATGAGCCTGAGTCTTCCTTTGAACTTAGAAAATTGGAATTGGAAATACAGCCAGATTTCGAGCTTAAAAAATTGGAAAAAGAAAAATTAGAAAAAGAAAAGGAATTATAAATGAAAAAAAAAATTACAAATGGAAAAAGAGAGACAGGCATTAGAAAAAGAAAAAATACAAATGCAGTTAGCAATGGAAGAAAGACAAAGAGAGAAAGAAAGGGAGGAAAAAGAAAAGGAAAGAGAATTAGCAGAGCACCGACTGCAGTTAGAAAAGAGACGTTTAGAGCTTGGAAAGTCAGCAAAATTCTTCCCCTCAGACGGTTTTGACACCACTAAGCATTTCAGGTTAGTTCCCCCTTTTCTAAGAAAAGAATGTTGATAAATATTTCCTTCATTTTGAGAAAATTGATCAGAGTCTAAATTGGCCTAAGGAGTCCTGGTCTATGCTTTTGCAGAGTGCTTTGGTGGGTAAAGCCAGAGAAACTTACATTCAGTTGTCAGTAGAGCAGTCTTAAAATTATGATTCTGTGAAGGAATTAATTCTCAAGGGCTATGAGTTGGTGCCTGAAGCTTACCGTCAGAAATTTAGGGATTGTGAGAAGGTGAAAGATCAAACTTATGTTGAATTTGCTCGAACAAAAGAACAACTTTTGATCGTTGGTGTTCTTCAGAAAAGATCAGTAAGAATTATGACAAATTACGACAGCTTGTTTTGATTGAGGAAGTTAAAAGGTGCATCTGGAGTGACATCAAGACGTTCATCAATGAACAAAAGGCAGATACATTGGAGGTTGCTGCACAGTAGTACATGAGACAGTATAGCACCGTTGGGTAAGTTAGGGGGTCTTTTATTGGGGGGAAAGATATAGAACACTTGGGTAACTTAGGGGGTCTTTTTTATTTTTTTTATTATTTATTTACCTAGGGGACGTACTTCATTTCACATGCTAGGGGCCCTCATTAACCCGCCTCTCCCATTGGTTCATTTAAATGCCGCAAGGGATATTGGGATGGCAATGTGCTTTCCTGATTGGTTAGTTGCTTAATATATGCAAAAATGAGGGTATATAAGTTTTGAGAGGGCCATCAAAGGGCCAGTCTTGCTCTAGAAGTCCTACCCTCCACAACAACAACAACTCAACTCTTCATAACCATGGCAACTCCAATACTGTCACCAAGACTACTGGAAGAGGGATGGTGCAAGTGCTATTCAGTGAAGGCGGAACTGTCGTACTACTTCAACATTAAGACTAACACCAGTGTCTGGACAATGCCCACCGTCTCTGACCAAGATGAGAGGTATGCTGATGTTCCAGGAAGGAAGAGCCCTGACTTGCCAGATCCTTCTCAGGAAGTGCCCCTGCCTCATAAGACTCCGTCCAGTCAGCCATCAGCAGCCGCTTTGGTCCCTCAACCTTCCAAGCCTGGCACCACCAGTCAAGCAGGTGAGAGACAATTGAGATTTCTTCTGCATGACACAGAGACGTCAGCTCGGATTGTGCGTGTGCAGATGTACAAGGGAAATGTATACGTGGGGATACGTGAGTTCTTCAAGAAACCTGACACTGGAGAATTGATACCGACAAAGAAGGGCATCAATTTGAATTTGGATCAGTGGAGTCGACTGAAAAGTATTGTGCAGAGTATCGATGAGGCTGCCAAGACACTGACGTGCAATTGAACTGGTACTCACAGACCCATCTTTCATCCCTTTTTCAGAGCCTACCTTCAGCGATATGCCCGATGACTTGGACAGGAAAGTAGCAAGAAGAGTGGCAAAATATATCAACGCCAAGTTTATCCTGGACCAAGTCAATGCTATCATCAATGAAAACTGTGAGGGGTGCCGAGAAGACTACCCATCTCAGAGGGACCATGAGTGCCTGTACTATGGCAATTCCCCTGCAGGTCAACGAGAAGTCATCAGCAAATACTTTACGGATGCTGCCAAACAAATCAACAGTGCATATCTATTCTTGCCATGACTGAACTGTGTTACATCACCCTGGATCATAATGTTCCCCTTGGATTACTTGATCTTGATGATCGATTGGAGTTGTTGTACTACCGCTGGAGTGAAGACCCTGAAAGATGTTTTGAAGCTCTATTGGACAGTCTGTCTATGTATGGAATGGTCTTGTGCAACGACATGATCACTGCAGTTTGTTCAACGGTTAGTTCTGCAAGCAGTTAATCATTTCAATTACCTTCAATTTATAAATGTGTTTTTTCTTCGGACATTACAAGTTTGCCAAGGACACTGAAAGACACTTGCAATAAAAAGTGTTGTGTTTCATGTTTTTTGCCTTGTTAAATTTTGTTAACTTTGAGAAAATAAAATTTACTGTTATTGTTTAAAATGAAAAACCAATATCTTGTCCGTCTATACTCTTTGTGAGCTAGCGAAGTATGATTGTGTTATGAATGAGTATGATTGATTGCCCCTCCCCTTCCCCCTTTATGCCCATCACCTTTGAGAGAAAAAAAAGACAGACGCACATGCTTTGTATTTTCAATTGAACAAGTTTGAAAATTTATTGAACATCAACAGGAAAGCCAACACAAGAACTAGTAACAATGTAATGAATATGACTTCTAAGTCAAACGAGTCTGTAAAAAGTTAACATCATAAATGTCAAAATCAACACCAGTCAATTTTTCAATGAAATCATTCACGAGAAAGTCATTAAAAGTCAAGTCCTCCATAAACTGCTTCACAATGTTCGACATGGACCATCCCCGGCAACGATGTAGCAGATAGTAAAGTACGTATTGTCCACACACTGAAGAAAGAGGTCCCTGGAGCCTTTGTCTGTTATAGATCCAGTCAAGAGAGTTCCTGTTGAGGAATGCCTTGAAAGGTGTCCTGTTGGGTGGACGTCAGTACGAATCAAAATATTCACCACGGTTGCTATCGGCAAAGTAGAAAGCCACCCAGTGTTTCCCTGGTTGGGTACTTGGGTCCACATTGGCCACAAAGGCAGCAGGATAGGACTTTAGTCTGGTCTTAGGCAATCGGTCTGATGGTTCCACCCCACCAAAAGATGATGCAGTATATCGATCTGTACTCAAGATCTCTTTCAACTTTAACGTGTCCATCTTTCACTGCAGTCGATGAATCAACTTCAGTAATCAAAGAAGATGTTGCAGTCTCTGTCAATTTCAATGATGTTATCCAGTTCGCCATACACAAGTAAATTCACAGTATTTGGCAGGGCTTGTCTGAACTGCAGCTCGATGCCCAGGTTGCCTTCTTTGACCAGGTTCAAATGTCCTCCATCGGCAGACAAGTCCGGTGTGAGGTCAAATGCAAACAGTGTGTATCCATTGTCGTATTCATCGCGATTGATGTTGATTCCTTCATCCCTGCCTATTTTATTAGTCCCAGTGAACAGGGAATAGTAGACCATGATGAATGATTGACCACCTGCTTTGGTGAAGTCCAGTTTCAGGGGTTTGCTCGGAACTTGCTTTCCACTGACATTAAGGACCAGCGACGTCATGCCGTAATGTTTGAAGTTGAAAGGATTTTTCTTGTATGAACCGTTGAAGGCATCGTTGTCTACCAGACCCAAGACCACACGTTTAGGTAGCTCTCCCAGAAAGATGTGGTCTTTGTTGAAGGACATGGTGCCTCCAGGAATAGACAGAACCTTCACCACACAACGATGTATGGGATACTTTGACGGTCCCTGCTTTAAAGCTTCTGCATGGCCCAGCTGTACCAATGGACTGAGTTTTATTTTCCTGACAAGTAGTGTGGCTTCAGTGACTACAGCTTTGAAACCTGGATTTTCTGCAGAGCTCACAAGGGAGACGGCATTCTTGCTTCTATTGAGTTTGAGACGTAATTCAACACCATTCATTAGATACTTGGGCTGAAAGAAGAGATCCGAATGGATGGGTCCTACCATATCGACAACTTGACTGCCCGACGTGAAGGCATATCAGTTTTTCAGTCCCTTGTTCACTTCTCCAACTTCTTTAGTGGGGTCCACGTCATCCATTTTCAAGTGATAGTCCTTGGAGAAGAGGGCTGAACCGATATGGGTGTCTTTGGCCTCCTTACCATAATTCAACAAGGTCTCAAACATGACTCAGTAGATGTAAGTAGGGGAAGGGTTGGATACCATTTTGCCATTGAGGTATACATCCACCTGGCTGAACAGTGAATGGAGCTACAAGTTGACGGCACCCACTGCTGTATCTGCACCGAGGTTAGTACCATCAACTTTTGTAATCTTGGCCTTGATCAGAAGGAGTGTCGAGGACAGATCGATGTAGTCTTCCCCTGAACCCGAAATCACAAATTCGATGGGTCCCGATTCCACAATGTGGGTCAGGGGATGCACTTCTTTCCATTGTCCCTCTTCCACACTAGTCTGCATTGGAGGAACTACGAACAAGTCAAGTTCACTCTTGGTACACTCGCAGGAGTGTTTGTGAAGAAATGCCACGTTAGTCAAAAATATCAGGAGATCTCTTTCGCTTGGCTTTGGAGGAAATGACTCTTCCTTACGGTGTTTTACGTTTTATACCACCGCCTGGGGGAACTGAGTATCTGGAACCCCTGCCTGCCATTAACTGTTTCACGGCTTCCACCAACCGTCGTTTGCCGAGTGCTTGATGTTACGTCCACTGAGTGCATCACCTGCAATGTTGAGTCCCGTTTTCAACATCTGTCTCCCTAAGACTTTGGCACCTTGTTTGAGCAGTGTTGTGGCTGCACGGAAGAGGCCTCCCAAAATACCACCCAAGCCATATCCTCTCTGCACGGTTGCTCCCTGGAACGATGCTCCATTTCCCACCTGATCCAAATAAAACTTCTTGTATGTGGCCGGATTGCTTTCATAGATTTTCCGTCTATACAGCATGGTTCAGGCTACAATAGTGTAGGGCGTTGTTTTCTGAAGGCTAGTGTCACGATCACTTTCCCACCTTGAAATGGCACTTTCTGACCCATGTCGTCTCTTATGTAGACTTCTACCGTATCAAATTTGCGGTTTCTCAGGGGAGGAAAGTATGGCGTGTTGAAGGTGTGGTTGATCATCTGTCCATGGATCGCTTCCACATTTTCTATTCTCAACAGGGGTGCAAAGGTATCTCCCACCAACTGGTCGTCCACTAGATCGCAATACACATACAGAGAAGATAGGTTTCGAACACTGAACATGACAGGTGCATTGTTCTTCTGCCTCAAGATGGTTTAGGGATAAAACCCCATGATTTCAGCCAGACCTGGTAGAAAGTAGAGGCTGGTACCCTCACTCACATCAGGGGTTACTTTTCTTGATACCGGGTCAAAAGTCAACTGGATGTTGTTGGGTAAACATTGCTCTCTCAGAGTGGCCAGTATACTTCCAAAATCATCGTAGTAACCTGCAGGTATTTTGACAAGTGTTTTTCTATGGTCTTGAATTTGTACGCCAGCACGTTTCTGCCCTCGACCACATTGTACCAAGAGAAAGGGTAGTGTATGTCAATCAAGGCCACTTCCCAGTTGCCCCGCAGAGAAATGTGTTTGGGTAATTTCACAGTGTAGCCTGTCACTGGATTGTCTGGGAAAA
>LD345315.1:4929-43167 GCA_001465055.1 Ptychodera flava | reverse complement strand
GTCAGACTGTAACTCTCCGAACAGAGTCATCCTTCTTATAGTTTTGCCAGATCCCTGACCCATCTATTGAATTTGGATGGCCAACCATACCACTTGACCAGATATTTAGTCTTGCCCTTTCTCTTTCTTGTTTTGAGTATAATTTCCACTCTTAAGACATTGTCCTCTTTCTTGACAACTTTTTGTAGTTCTTGTTCATAGAAAGTACCTTCTAATTCCTCTTCATCAAAATCTTTCAGCTTGTAAAGAGGTGGTCGACTGGAGATCCTTTTCGACACAGTGAAGATTTCTTCTGTCCAATTTGGCAGATAACCTTTCTTGAACATACGTATAGTTTTGCTGATTCTCACTTGTTCTCCCACACTGAATTTGAATTTCACCGTTTTCTGTTCATAGTCACTGTACAGAGTATCCCACACCTCTTTTTCATTGGTCTTGTTGACAGACGCTGGTTTTCTCTTGATGCTGCGATGTCAAGTGTTGTTGTAAGATTGCATTAGCTGAGGAAGCACCGATAGGTAGTTTAGGGTGTTGTTTCTGGTAAAGTACTTCCACATTTTGGTTTTCAGGGTACGATTGAAATGCTCAATTACAGAAGCTTTCGTTTTGTTTCCGGTGTTGAAAAATTGAATGTCTTCACTCTTCAGAAATTTCTGAAATAGGTGGTTCACGAATTCTTTGCCTTGATCCGTATGTAGTTTTTCTTGTTTTCGTCCAGTCTTCAAAATCTGTTCAAATGCTGCCACCAAAGTGGCCCCTCGTTTGTCTTCAAGGGAATGGCCCAGGCATACTTGGATAAAATATCAATGCAGGTGAGGATGTATCGGAACCCCGAATTGTATTTTGCTAGTGAACTGACGTCTGCAAGATCGGCTTGCCACTTGTTGATCCATTCCAACAACAATTACTCTAGCCCTTGGAAACTTCCACCTCACTGGTTTGTGTTATGTGTAAGTGTCCTGATGTTGCATCCATTCTCTCACTTTCTGACGGGTGGTCTTCATTCCTTTCTCTTTTGCAGCACGGTAAACAGCATCGATTCCTCCAAAACTTGCAGAATGACTTGGATCGTAATACACCTGGCTGAGGTGCTGATCCAAGTCCGTCAATTTGGTCACAGGTTTCATGTTTGATGACGATGGATCCAGAGCAGCAAGCACAGAGGCACCTCACCCATTTGAGGACATCGCCAAGGGATAGAGAAGGTGGACAACACTCCATGACAGAGGTCTCCTTTGGAATGACTATCATCAAATTGTCGAGTGATGTTTTAAAAGTTGACTCAATTTCCTATCATGGATGATCGATGTCGTGGTCTTGCAGCAGTTGAAATGACAGGACGTATCTCCCTCCTTATCTTTTTCTTTTTAGCAGATGATTGTCCAGCAAATACTCCATGATCACTTTCTTCATCATCATCACCTCTAGGCTGAAACAATCCTTTTGATGTTCGCTGAGATTAAATCCAGTTCCATCTTTCCTTGTTGCCAATCAGATCATGGGGTACATTCATGTCAGACAGCACTCGGGCAAATTGTTGTCACCCTCTAGGAGTGAAGGTTTTTCTCCGATGTAAGGTGTCGTTGATGAGGTCTACCATATAGTTTCAGGTAAGGGATTACCATCGTACGTTAATTCCCTTTTCTCATTTCAATCCACAGAGTCATGCTGTTTCACTTTCTGAAGGAGCATGGGTGCTTTTTGTCGGAGGGATTTTGGGACGCTTTCCATCACATCCTGCTCCACACTATCCGAGGGCTTTGGCTTGTCTATGCCTTCCACTTCTGTGCTCTTAGCTAATGGGGACCCTGAAGAAGACACGGCAGTAGTGGTACCTGTTGAAGTTTCAGAGGGGAGGATGCTGATTTGAACAGGTTCCTTCCTTTTATCAATGTAAGCCCTGTACTGCTGAAGAGTCTGTTGGTACAGTTTTGCCTTTTCATCATCGGTGATGTCTGTTCTTCCCAAGATTTGTTGCATCTCCCTATCCAGAGAGGACAGCATCTTCGTCACAGGGTTTGTTGTTTGATTCTGCTGTAGTTGTATGGTATCTAGTAATTCCTGTGGCACAAGTGCCATCTTCTTGGCATGTTTCATGGGCATGATGACAATTCACTTAAAGAGGAGACTTTCCAACACAGACAGCACAGACCCTAGGACGGCTGAGAGAAATCCGCCCTTTTGCACAAGTATCTTCTTCTTCTTTGATGTTGAAACCTTTTTATTTGACAGTGTGCGAAGATAATGTTTGTATTTGCTCAATTTCTTCTTTTGAGCAGATGACAGTGGAACACTTCCCCAAAGAATGTTCAAACAACATTCACAGAAGCAATGGATTAAATCGTTACTGGCTCCCTCGATGATCCCCCTCTGTTGCTTTGGATTGCCCTTGGCTAACATAGAGAGAAAATGAGCATGTTTTCTCATTTGCTGAGACATGATGAAATGATAGCATGTCTATTTTATGTTTTCCTGATGTAAACAAAGGCAGTCTCTCCTGGAAAGATGTTCGTGCGCAGGCAAAGGATTTCCGGTGTGTTGGGTTTCAGGTCAATGAGGAGATAACCATAGGGTTCACGGGAGGCATCGGTGAAAGCTTCTTGGATGAAACGGGTGTGTCCTGGGTACATCTGTTTGGCTAAGTGAGTGATCTGTGATCCATCTCTTGGATTTTTAAACAAGACCAGATAATGTGAATTTAGACTCATGGATCGAGTCTCTCTGCCGTAATGAAACAGATTTTGTAAGATAAGCATGACAGAGAGATTACGATGATGAGAACCTTTGGTGAACAGATTGGTAATTCTCTTGTCATTTCCAGTTTCTGACGTCAGATCATCAATAATCAATAAGTTGGATTGGTGAGGGGAAAACATACTGTCCAACTCTTCAGGAATGCCTTCAACAAAATGAATGCTAGGGATAAGGGCAGCCAGTTCCGTATAGGCAGGTTGATATTCTCCATAGCACCAGACAATACGCTCAGGAGATGGAAAAATCATAGTTCCTTCAGCAGTCGTTTGACGAATTCGGTTTTGCCAGACTGTGTGGGTCCGCATATGAGAGCAGTGAATGGATGTTGAAGTCTTGCATCCATGATTGACTTGATTGATGTTGTTCAGACAGTAGACGAACGATTCGTATCAACTGGCACATCAATTGATGAGTGTCAGATTGTTTGGCAAGTTTCAAAAATCTCTGTCTTTCAACTTTATCTTCAATATTATGCACTTGTGTGAGATGATTTGCCAGTCTTACGAGATGTTTTGCATGACCATCAGGGTAAGGACAGTTCTTTCGCATTAGAGGCATGGTATACCAAGTTGACCAACTTGATCTTCACCGTGATGGGACTTTTTGGTTGATTTCCTTCCAGTCTATCTCTCCACTCAGATCAATGCTTTCATAACATGAGACTGGCTTCCTTTTGAAAAAATTATCATAGATGATGTATGGCAGCACACACAAATACAGGAAGAACATAGGATTGGAGAAATCTCGATTATTGATGATCAGCTTCAAGAGTGTTTGCAGAATGAGACCCATCATGTCAAATGAGCCTTACTCTAAAATGGTACGAGCTTATACTAGAAAGGATGTTGTCATTTCTTGACAGAGGGAGGGCAAAATAAGGCCCGGGGGGGCTGAGGGGCCTTCAAAGGGTCAAGACGGGTGGAGGGAGTTCATAAACAGGGAAAGTGTGATCTCATTCATCGACAAAGACCGATCTTCCTAGGTGGCCCTCGGGGCAGTAGGGTCCACTTTTTGGCCTTCGGTGCAATGGGACACACACACACACACACACACACAAACACATACACAAACAAACATACTTCCTCACTCAACAAATGTTTACACAGAAACACTCACAAATAAATTCAAACCAGCCTCTGAATCATTTAAAATAAACTCAATTGATGCCAGTTTATTACTTTACAAAAAGATTAATCAGGAACTTTTGTTTGGTTCACATATAAAAAATTTTAAAGATGAAAGTTGAGATCTACAGATTATTTGAACTCTCTCTCTCTCAAAAAACGCGAAAACAATTCCAAAGTCAATATCTAAAGTTTCATGGAGTAAAATGTACATTCTTATCTCTTTCATTTGCAAAATTTCATTTCAAATCTTCTTTTCTCAAAAATTCAAACACATACATTTCAAGACTTTAAAAATGAATGAAATTTACAACTCGAATAAACAGAATGGTCAGATTTCTTTTTTTCTTTAAATTGCCAAAACTACCTGTATACAAGATCGCAAGTTTGACATTTTTTGTTTGTTTTTTGTTTTGAATAGGATTTATACAATAGATTCATTGATTGCTGAAACACACGAGCATTGTGAAAACAGCTTCACTAAAATTCCTTACATTATCCTCCTAAAACAACTTTAAATGCAATACTAAAATACAATGAGTTCATGCCTAAGTATAAACATTTACAATTCTTAAAATTGTCTTTAAATGAGATCTTTAAAACCTCTTGAATTGCAAAATACAATACCTGACAAAGCATTCAAATCTTCAATATTATGCACTTGTGCGAATCTTCTGACGGCAGGTCATCAGTTGACCCCCCCACCAATCTGACGTGTTGGATGTGATGAGGGGGAAGAACTTTGTTTGGAAGGCTGATGATTATTTGAGAGGAGGGCCTGCCATTCGGTATTAAATTCTCGGGTATTCATGGGAACAGAAGAATTTGATGAACACTGAGTATCTTGAATATTTGAGGGGGAATGAGGAATGTAGGAGTGTAGGAGGTCTTTTAACTTTACATTGAAATCCTGTGTGGCAATATTATCCCCGCTTTCTGTGATTTGGCTATGATCACTATAAAAACTATAAATATCTTCGCTTTGACAACTAGAACTAGAACTATAATGACTATCAGTACTATCACTATCACTATCATGGGAACTATGACTGTCACTGCTACGAGAATTATAACTATTGCTACTATTACAACTGCTATGAGAATTACAACTACTACTACTACCAGTAAATGTTGATGTTGATGTTAACCCCAAAGTACCGTTTTCTTCGCTGATGTTGGTTTCTTCTTCCCATGGAAAATCCCATGTTTTCTTGACCATGACAAGATTTCTTCTGAGTTTGATGTACTGCTTTCTGGGTTTATGCGGAATTCGTCTATAAAAAAAATTATCAGAAAAATATTACTTTGGCAGAAAAGGCACAGCAATCATGAATACTGATTTTCTAACATTACTGTTTTGTTCAGTAAATATATAATACAAGTTTGTCAAGAAATAAAATTGGCTGTTTTTTAACCTATTTCTTTTTCTATTATTACTTTTTAATCATTAAATATATAATGTAGTGTTGTCAAGGAATGCAATTGCTGTTTTCCCTATTTCTTTTAATGAATGAATGAAAATAAAATTTTAATTTACGGAAATTGATTGAGACCCCCACCATCCTCCTCCCCCTCATCATCATCATATATCATGCATTGACTGAGGTCCTAGAATAGAATAATGTAATCACACTCAGTATGATATACAAAGCTTTAAAAAAAATATGATTTTTTTTCTCCTCCTATACTTTTCCTCTTTAGAAACACATACTCACAAAATAATACAAAGAGCAATCAGAACAAAACCTATTTTGTTTACTCAAAACAGTTGGATTGAACCCCAACTTGAGTTATATGTACGGTCTGCAGAGGTCAACGCATGATGAAACCATAAACAAACGTGCACTGTGTATATCAGTGCAAGCGAGAGCCCTGTTCAGTGCATAACGACGATTTCCAATGAAACACGTCTGAAGAGATTTCAAAGACCGATCGATAAAATTTATTGATCTGTTAAAATGTGTATGCGTAGTTTACGACCACACAACCATTGGCTAATACAGTATTGCAAAAGATCGTTGACCTCAACCCAGTCGACTGATCACGCATCGAGGAACAGGTCAATGGCAATATGGCTGATGACAAGATCGACAGAGTGCAATGCACGCACCGTATACACCGTCACGCATTGTTTACATGCACTGATTTTGATCACGCACGGCACGGCGGCATCGAATTTGAAATGAAAATTCTATCCAATTTCAACTATTTTGCCTTTGGTTCTCTTTACAGTGAGGAAAACGTTTCCGTGTAGGGGTAGGGGTAATCAGACAACAAAATATAAATGTATTTGTAAATTTACTTACATCATGATCATGATTGTTCGGCGATCCCAATACGGCCATTACTGGTTGTTGAACGGATTGGTGGGACTCCGACAGAGACGACTCGTTCTGTAGAAATGAAAAATGAAAAAAAAATTACATCAAATATTTTCCTTCAAAGGAATCCCTTCGCAATTAAAAAAAAAAAGTTTACATCAAATATGTAGGTGGGGGGGGGAACGGACTTGAAACTAAATTATGTCAATTTAAATACATGCACATGCAGCACGGATTTGTCACTTCTAACACAACAGTATGGAACACCGATCCCTGAAAAGAAATCACCACAAAAAATTAAAAAGAAAATAGATTACATAAATAGAAAAATAAATAAACAAATTAATACTTACAGCATTTTCATAGTGTTGGTCCGCCAACGCAAATACTGTGTCCAATTGGGAATTTGTCAGCGATAGGTCATCCCACTCGGCCTCAGCGTCCATGGTTAGATTCTGTATCAATAAAATTAAATAAAAAATACACATAAGACAGACTTTCCTCAAAAGAAAGGAGTTTACGTCGATTTCATCACATGCAGGCAACATTATGAGCATAAAACAATGTCACTTCAATGCATCAGACAACCCCCGCGCGACACACACACACATACACAAAATCAACTACAACTTACAAGCGAATATACCAGTGCACCTGTTCATTCACTCCTTGTGTTCGCTATCTGCGTACGGAAGGGAACATAGAAAAATAAATAAATAAATTAATACTTACAGCATTTTCATAGTGTTGGTCCGCCAACGCAAATACTGTGTCCAATTGGGAATTTGTCAGCAATAGGTCATCCCACTCGGCCTCAGCGTCAATGGTTAGATTCTGTATCAATAAAATTAAATAAAAAGTACACATAAGACAGACTTTCCTCTAAAGAAAGGAGTTTACGTCGATTTCATCACATGCAGGCAACATTATGAGCATAAAACAATGTCACTTCAATGCATCAGACAACCCCCGCGCTACACACACACAGGTACACAAAATCAACTACAAGCGAATATACCAGTGCACCTGTTCATTCACTCCTTGTGTTCGCTATCTGCGTATGGAACGGAACATAGAAAAATAAATAAACAAATTAATACGGAACATACTGGAAAACTTAATGATTTCTGCGATCAGCAAATTAATATGTACACGAAGCACGTCTTTACGATAAACATTGTGACTTATTCTATTCTAATGAAGCTAAACTAACAAAGACACAAGCTACTTTTTATCTTAAAAGGGGCTGGGTTAACCTCCCTGTCAAAGGTCTTGAGTGCACCCAGAGTTCATAATTTGACATCTATTTATAAACTTTGGGCGGATCATGTCCATGTTTTTGCAAAAAATCAACCCTAATCGAAAACACTCTTTGTCTAAGTTAACCCTAAAAGGAAACACTCTTTGATATTACCTAGATTTTGGAACTCTGCCAGTGAACGATAAAATCTGTCAAATCTGACCGCGCGCGTGCAGGACTTGTATAGAAATTTGCATAAAGCCTAAGGCAATGACGTAATGTTGTAAGCCTCACGCATGCTCAGACTGATCTACCATCACACTCTCACTCGTATAGATCGATAAATACTTACAGTGGTATGCCCGGGTAAATTACTCGGTAGCCAACTGAGACTCTTCAACACAGCCGAATGTCACGGCCCTGAAGGTACTCCGTTTATATACTATTTCAAATGAGAGCCCCTAGCATGTGAAATGAAGTACGTCGCCAAGGTGATGGAAAGGAAAAAAATACCCCCTAACTTACCCAAGTGTTCTATATCTTCCCCCCCAAAAAAGACCCCCTAACTTACCCAACGGTGCTATACCGTCTCATGTACTACTCTGCACGTTTGGCCGATGATTTTTCATTGACCCACAAATTTTCCTTTCTCAGCAAACCATCCCAGTCCTTTTCATACAGAAACAATGCAGGTAAATTTAACTCCCCCTTTTCATCCAAGAATTTCTCAAAGGAGAGTAGGAAACCAAATGACAACAGTTCACAGAGTTCAAGTAACACTCCCACATCATCAGATCCCAAGTCTCAATCTCCTTCTGACAAACAGTTCGGTACACTTTCGTGTAATTATTGTAAGAAAGACGGCCATTTAATGTCAGATTGATTCAAATTGAAAAGAAAATGTGAAGGTCAAAGTGGTCAAAGTGGATCTAAGCCCACCGGCTTTATTTCTTCATCAACTCAATTAGAGTCTAATAATGTGTGCAACACATTTTCTGAGGTTAAATCCCTCTCATCCCCAATTAATGAGGTCAAGTTCAATTCTTCACAAGATAGCATTATCGGTATTTCGAACCATTTATTCATGATGGTTTTATAACACTTTCTAGTGTTTTCTCCTCCGCTACCCCCGTCAAAATTTTAAGAGATACCGGGGCTTCCCAGTCTCTTTTGTTGGCAGATACCCTGCCGTTTTCTGAAAAGTGTTTTTTTTTCAGGTTCTAAAGTTCTTATAAGGGGTAGATTGCAATGACTACGTTTCCGTTCCTCTCCATAATATCTATTTGTCTCCGGACTTTGTTTCTTGACCTGTGACTTTAGGTATTAGGCCTTTTTTACCTTTTGAAGGGATTCACCTTCTTCTTGGAAACGACCTTGCCGGGGACAAGGTCATTACTAATCCACTTTTGACTGATAATCCTAGTTGAGATCAGAATCCAGAGCCACGAGAGGAAGAAATTCCCGTCCTTTTCTCTTCATGTGCTATTGTCCGAGCCATGTCAAAGAAAACTTCTGAGAATCAAAATACTCTCAAAAATAATGTCACAGATGTTGACTTAAATGACACCTCTCTCAGTCAGGTGTTTGACACGGATCATTCCGTTATCCCTCGTGGATTTGAAACTTCCAGTAAAACTTCTGCTGACAAAAGTCAGACATTTTCTAGATCAAATCTCATTGACAGGGTAGATGATGAAGGTAAAACTTCAGATAGCTCTGTTTCCTATTATACAAATCTGGTATTCTCATGCGTAAATGGAGACCTCCAGACGTTTTGGTTGATGACGATTGGGCTATAAAACATCAAATTGTGGTTCCAAAGCCCTACCGTGCTGAAATATTGCGCCTGGCCCATGAAACCCCCTGGGCTGGTCACTTATGTGTCAGGAAAACTTATCATAAAATTCTCAGTCACTTTCATTGGCCTAATCTCAGGCAGGATGTAGCAAATTTCTGTAAAACTTGTCACAAATGTCAAATGGTAGGAAAGCCAAATCAGACCATTCCAAAGGCCCCTTTACAGCCAATTCCTGCATTTCAAGAACCATTTAGTAGGATACTAATAGACTGTGTTGGGCCCCTACCAAAAACAAGATCAGGAATTGAGTACATGTTGACAATTATGTGTACATCAACTAGGTTCCAAGAAGCCATACCACTGAGAAACATAAAGACAAAGACTATAGTGAGAGCTTTAGTCAAATTTTTCACTTTATTCGGCCTCCCTAAATATGTCCAGTCCTGTCAAGGCTCCAACTTTATATCTGGTATTTTTCAACAAGTAATGGATCAGCTTGGCATTAAACAGTATAGGTCATCCGCCTATCACCCAGAAAGTCAGGGTGCTCTTGAGCGATTTCATCAAACTTTGAAAAACATGATTAGGACCTACTGTTTTGACACAGAGAAGCAGTGGGATGAAGGAATTCATTTTCTGCTCTTTGCTGTTAGAGAGTCAATTCAAGAGTCTCTTGCTTTTAGCCCATTTGATCTCGTATTTGGACATGCAGTCCGTAGCCCACTTAAGCTCGTTAAAGAGATATTCCTATCAGACGACGATGATTGTCTGAATATTTTACAATATATGTCAGATTTTCGTACAAAACTCTATAAAGCATGTGAATTAGCCAGAGAAAATCTTGAGTCATCTCAGCAGTCAATGAAAATCAAATATGATAAAAACACCTCAAAACGGAAGTTTGAACCAGGTCAAAAAGTTCTTGTTCTACTTCCAGTTCCTGGCAAACCACTCCATGCTCGTTACTTTGGGCCATATCTAATTGATAAGAAATTGAGTGATTTAAATTACATCATAAAAACACCTGACAGGCGAACACAAAAACAGCTATGTCACATAAATATGCTTAAGCCATATTTGGATAGGGATAATCCTAGTAAAACAAAACCTGTCAGTGCAGTCAGTTCTGGCCACTATGAAGATAGTGATACTGAAACTGACTTGAGTGAAAATACTCTAAACTCAAAGCTTGGCTCGGTCAAGCTTCAGAACTCAGAAATCCTTGAGAATCTAGAGTCTACAAAGTTGGCACACCTCAAGCCAGAACAACAACAACAGCTGAAAGAACCAATCCATGAACAGTTGTTCCAAGATATTCCAACGAGGACAAACATCACCTATCACAACGAAGATGTCTGCGACAGTAATCCAGTGGAGCAACATCCAGACAGACTGAATCCTGCAAAAGCGGAATATATTTAAGAGGTAACCAAGTATTTGCCGAACGATGACTTTATCGAACTCAATAAAAATAACCGAACTTTGCCATGCATACTTTATGCCAAATTCAGTGCCATTTCAAGTTTTCCTATACCATATTGCAAGAGGATAGTCATGGGATAGATCATCCTGTTTGCTATTTTTCACGCAAATTCAACTAATCCCAGAGGAACTACTCTACAATTGAAAAAGAGTGTTTATCTTTGATATTAGCTTTACAGCATTTTGAAGTTTATGCTACTTCTTCAAATCAGCCAATAGTGGTTTATATTGATCACCACCCTCTTGTTTTTCTGCAGAAATTAAAATGCGAAAATCAGAGATTGTTAAGATGGAGTTTAATGTTACAGGAGCTTAATCTTGATAATAGACATATCAAAGGCAGAGACAATTTAATTGCTGACTGTCTCTCTCGTATTTAGAGTTTATTGTTGTTCACTTTCAAGAAATTTTACTTTAGAGTAACAAAATTTGAGTACTTAAGTCCTTTTCAAGATAACATTTGTAAAAGAAAGATTTTTCTTTGAAAAATTTTCGTTTTTTGAAGAGGGGGTGTGTTATGTAGGTCATTTTCACACACTCTTCATGACCTGAGTTCAATTAGTCTAGAACATTCTCAAGGTCACTGCCCTTAATGACCTCACAACCTTGAATTCAATTAGTGGTGATTTGAATGTTCTGGAAATTTAGTTAGTTGTGTAAGAGAGATAATTTTAGAACAGTAATTAGCATGTCAATAAAAGTTCTAGATTGTTCTTATATGCTCTTATGTAAACACATGTGTATAAAAAGGGATGTGCACAGCTTCCAGTCAGACTTTTGGGATCGTGTCTCTTGTGTTACTACAAGTGTTTAAAAACTCCAGCAGTAGTCATTCTCAAGACTTTTCAAGACCTTCACTGCCAACGCTGGATTTATACTGTGGACTTTGTGCAACTTCAAGCCTGCAAGCCAAAGGACTGTTCATTCATCCGACTGACTGTTACAACTCTGAGACTGGAGTTTTGTCGTCCCAGCTGAGATAAGTAGTCTGTACACTTTTAAAGCTTGTACTCTTTCCCTGACTTAGCAATTAGATTTGTTTTCGTAATAAATTTTGTTTAAACGTTAACAGCTGAGTTCACCCTTTTGTTCGTTTTCTCTGCACGTAACACTGTGCTTTTAAAAAATTTAATCATCTGTCTGGTGTCAATGGTCAATGGGCACTATTTTTTAAACCTTTTGACTTCAGCGTCGTTCACGCCCTGGCAGATTATTTGCAACACGCGTGGAGTGTTGACAAGCAATGAAGCGAACGAACGTCCTACTGCTCACCATATCCTTGCCCCGAAAACGAATACAAGGCAGATTATATCAATTTTTCAAATTTCCATGGGATTACGAGAAAGTGGCTGTAATCAGATAATTTTCCGGAACTACCAGGCTATGATCACCTGATCCAATCATTACCCGTTTTCCAAACGATCTATTGATATTATTGTAGTGTGTCATGATCAAAGTTTCACTTTATTACCATGCTGAACTTCTTTCGAGAAACTTAGAAATAAAGATCGATTATTTTTACCATGTGTACACGCCAACGAGATGCTGTTATTTAGCAGGAGCGGAGATTAAACCTAGTGGGTCAGGAATGCCTTCTGATCTGAATATCTGATCTGTATCTTCAGAACGCGGCAGGATTTCACACAAGCGAGATTGTATTTATCTCGAGACTAGATGAATCGGAAGTTGGCCGGGCAATTCATTTCGCATTCCAGTTTCTTCCAGTGATTGTCATTCCGAGTGTTTTGGTTTTTTTTTTCACAAAGGAAGAAGATATAAAACCTCTCGACCAGTATTTATCACTTGCATAAATATAAAACAGACAGGCAAATAGCAAGATAGATAGATCATGTTTGTTGATAGATAGATTCTCTCTTTGACAGCATGGACGTATGGTGACAGCGACTGTGTATGAAGATACAGACAGAAAAGATACATGTAGAGATACAAAGAGACAAAGAGAAACAAGGAGAAAGGAAGCAACCATTATTCGCCGCGTTCGTTCGGTGAAATTTAAAATCGACGGAGGCTACGCTACACCAACAGGACTAATACCAACATTAATTTGGAAATGGAAGTTCAAACTTCATGGTCACTGTTTTGGCCATTTAATGATATGATTTAAAATGACACATATCCCTTTTAAAACATGCAGCGATGATCACAAAACTGTTTCAGCTGAGTCATTTTGAAGGCATTCTGAAGTACAATAGCATGGGAATTACGATATTGGCGTTTGTTCTCTTCTCCAGTCCAATGATTGCTGCCGTGTCGTATCAAGTTTTACGTGTTTGTCTACTTGAGCGGGTTTTTTTCTGTCTCCCGGTCAAAAATTTTGTTCAATAAATTTTGTTTGTAGGTATTAAAATCACCCGTACATTTTGTATGTAATATTTACATGCTCAGTGCAGTCTCTATATTCAATTTGATGGCAGTAATATTATTGTATACCTTTGCGTGAATTCCCTTATCAAAACCAACAGCCGATTATTGTGACCAACATCCGCATTTGTAAATAAACAGGAACGATACAAATTTCCTCCAGATTTCCATAAAACAGTAAATAATTGGCGAACTGTTACATTGAACAGTTTTCAAATCGATTGACATATACAAAATCACTAATGAGCTTACCTTTTTCGACAGAATAAGTCGGATAACAAGCAAAAAAGACTCTTGCTATAGCAGACGTATTGCGCAGAATATGCGATACGTTCAAAGTGGTACTCTAGAAGCCACTAGTTTCGCAAAGCATCATTGGTATAGATAGCTGGTCCGCGGAAATGTACAGGGAATGAACCGTACAACAGTGAACGCAGAGATACTGCCGGAGGGATGAAGCATTTGCAACGATACGATGACAAGCAATGTTTTGGGACAGCCCTCGACGAGAATAGCGCCTCAGATTATATGACGTTTAATGTCTTAATCTTCAAGTTTTCTCAAATTCTCTTCCTGTACTTGTTGCCGCTCACTGGCATTTGCCTATGTCAGCCAAAATGACTCCAGAAACGGTATTCACATCCGAAATGTCGTAAAGAGCGAAGGCAAACTGTTGTATTAGAAACGCTTGGAGTTGAGTCGCGTCAATCTACTTTCAAGGTGCGTGAAGTTCGAAAAAAATACAGGCTGACAGCATCACAGCATGGAGGTCTCTTTTTACCCCCATGATCACAGTTATTGGATATCTATATTTACATATAAATGCAGGTTTTTTACATGTAGTTGTGTTGTCAAAAGATGTTGCGTTCGCTATGTCACTCATTATGCCATTCATTTTACTTGAATTTAGCTGGCCAGCAAATCAAAATAATTTGCAGTGTACCCAGTTTCTCCGAAAACGAGAAAGAAGCAAAGAAGGAAGATGATCAAAAGTCGAAAGATACAGAACGTCTACCTGTTGCAGGTATTTCACTTACATCATTTGTTTGATTTTAAGAATGTTTAACTCATAACACAGGCATAACTCAAGAAATAATATTCTCTTTGATTTTAATATACTTGAAAATATTAGGCCTAAAACTGTGTGTTAGTGTTTATCTATGTTGTATTATTCATAACGCTCTGGTTTTAGTATGCAACTGCAATTTTCAAAGGCATACTGCAGCTGCATACTAACATTATTCATAATATATATATATATATATTCATAATATATATATATATATATATATATATATATATATATATATATATATATATATATATATATATATATATATATATATACCAAAACTTGTTTCTTATCTTCTCAGAGGGGTAAAGTGCTCGATGCAGGGATGCAGAGCAATATTACAATATTGTGATTGCAAAAGCCTTATCGAATAAAGCAAGTCTGAGACGCGTTCTTGTATACTTATCTGATGTCAATTCTGGTTTATTACGGTGACAAACACTAAGTTGTACATAGACGATTGTACCGTTGAAAGTGATGTCTACACGTTTCGAAGTACCAGAAATATGCTTCGACTTTATAGATCATCAGGCCATCAGACCTTCAGACCATAACAGACCATAAAGACCGTAAAAGACTGTAAAAAGTGGAATACAATGCAAAAATACAATGTGTCAAAAACATACTAATTAAAGTACAATCACAAGAAAGCGACAATGATGTCGTTGAAAACTAATTTGCAAACGAAGTCTTGTAATTTGATCGGACAAAGGATCGAACAGTCAAGTGTATGGATCATATACACTGCATTTGTCTGGCTAATTCACGATGAAGTCAAGACTCAAATTAGTAAATTCTGAGCGAAAATACACTGTAGGAAAAATTATATTCATGACAAATACCACATGAAGTGTATATTTACCTCGCTGGCGACCTGTAAGGCCTTTGAATCAGGACAATTCTAATACGAGGAGAAAGTTTGACGAGTACAAAGTTTCTTCAGCTTTCTCTGTCCCGTAGTGGCAAAAGCATAGGAATACAGTACAAATCTGAAGTAAACCACGTGTATCATCTTTGACACAGATTAAGTTACGAAGTACGACAATCTGTTTCTGAAAAATTATTATTCAATTTCAAGCATCAATTTCTGAGTAAAAATGAGAATCTAACACATCGAAACCCATATCGAAAACAGAAGTAATTTCTTAGAGGTGGCTTTGTCCGCAAGGAAAGAGGTGAAATGGTGCTTGCCTGTGCAGCGCCCTCAACATGACTGCCCTGTTTTCTTTCTTTTTTAATGATGGCAGTCACACTCCCCCCTTGAAAATCACTTTGATTTTCCGACACAAACTGACAAACTACATGACAGTGAATTTTTTCAAACTTGATGCAGCCAGAGATCTGTCTGGCTCCCACTCACTGTGAGTTAACTTACCTTAAAATTCATCCTGGTCAGCGTTCTCAATGAGTAAAACAAGCTTGTGTATGGGTCTTTCTAAAATTACCTCTTTGTTCAATCTCTTACCTTGTTTCGATAGGTGACGATCACCCATGAGAATTTTCACGCGACGAATCAAACCGTCATCATCACATAGAGTTTCGATCACTCTTGCTAACTTCCATTGATTTCTGAAAGCATCATCCTCCCTAAGGAGCACTACATCTCCTACCTTAAGATTTCTTTTCGTGTCTTGCCACTTCCTTTTGACTTGAAGGTTCAACAAATATTCCTTCCACCCTCTTGACCAAAATACATTTGTGAGATACTGAACTACGCGCCATCTCTTTTTGGCATACAAGTCTTCTTTGACAAAATTCCCTGGAGGTGGTAGAATCACATCCGATTTCATGGTCAAGAGTTGGTTTGGGGTGAGAGGTGTAGGTCCAGTAGGATCGTTCAAGTTCTCCACAGTCAATGGCCGACTGTTCACAATTGCCATGGTTTCGTACAGGAATGTGCGAAGAGCCGAGGTGTTTAGTCTTATTCCATTTTGGTCCAAGATTCCTGCTAACACGCTTCTGACCGATTTTATCTGTCGTTCCCAGACACCACCCATATGGCTAGCATGGGGAAAATTGAAGATGAAATTACACTGACGTCTGGATAACTCGTCCTTAATCTTTCCTTCGTCCATGGACTGTAATTCAACTTGAAGCTTTTTTTTGGCTCCCACGAAGTTTGATCCTCGATCACAACGTATGTGTCTCACAGGACCTCTGATTGCGATAAAGATACGAAGACAATTCAGAAATGCATCTGTTGTCATTTCTTCTAAGATTTCGGTGTGTATGGCTCTCAGTGATAAACATGTGAAAATGATACCATATCGTTTTACCTCACTACGACGTTCCTTGACGATGAAAGGACCAAAGCAATCCATACCCCAGTATGTGAATGGAGGTGAAGGTTCAAGGCGATCCTTTGGCAAATCTGCCATTCTTTGAGTGTTGGCCTTTCCTCTGAACTTTCTACATTGAACACATTTGTAGATAAATGATTCGACTGCAGAGCTACAACTTACTATCCAGAATCCACTTGATCTTATTTTGTTTACCGTCATGCCGCGACCCTGGTAGGCTACTTGTTCATGACACCATTTGATGATCAGTGTCGTCACATGACTCCTACGAGGAAGGATGACAGGATGCTTGACGTGGTCAGGCATCGGAGATCTGTCAAGTCTCCCTCCAACTCTGAGCATCTGCTTGTCGTCTAAATATGGGCTCAACGGGAGCAACTTACTGTTCCTCTTCACTATCTTGGTCTCTTTGCCTTCTAGGGTAGGCTTCTTCAAAGCATGTATTTCTTCAACAAACACTTCTTGTTGAGTCCATTTGACTATTGCCATGGTTGCTTTCTGTTTAGCTTCTCCTGGCGTAGCACTTTCTTGGTTTCTTTTCTTGGCGATGTATCTGTACAATACTTCGACTGCAGTTATTGCTCTATTCCAATCTGAAAATCTTTCTATACGCTCTATCATTGATGAAAATGTTTGCTGTGTAGTCGCTAACGTTCTCGTACTCTTTAACTCTGGATCGTCTGCAGGAATATCCCTACTCGTATGGCTGGGTGCGGAAAATTCCTTGTCCCGTAAAAAGGTTGGTCCCTTGAACCAATTCGAATGTATCATTTCCTTTACACCAAGTCCACGAGATGCATGGTCTGCTGGGTCTTCCTTGGTGCTGATATAATGCCATTGCTCTGGCTGAGATGATTCTTTGATTCTTTGTATGCGATTGGCCAAAAATATGTGACAGCGACGTGCATCATTGTTCAGATAGTCGAGAACTATCTTCGAGTCTGTCCATAAGAGGTTCTCAATGGTTTCGTAATCTAATTCCTTATTCAAGAAGTTACTGACTTGAACTGAGACGAGCGCTGCTTGAAGCTCTAATCTCGGAATTGTTACGGGTTTCAAGGGGGCAACTCTCGACTTCCCCATCACGAGTGAACAATGAATGTTGTCCTTACAATCGACAAGCCTTAAATAGGAGCTTTGTCCATAGCCTGTCAGGCTTGCATCCGAAAAATGGTGAAGCTCAATCTTCTTAACAGCTCCAAAACTGTCTGGTCTTATCTGAAGTTCATCTAACTCTCGAAGTTCAGAAAGCCATGATTCCCACTTTGGTCGTAAGTCATCTTGTAAGGGGTCATCCCATTCTGTTCCCTTCTTACACATTCCTTGTAGGATTCGTTTTCCTCGAAGTACGAAAGGGGCAAGAAAACCGAGTGGGTCGAATACTGAGGCTACCGCAGATAATATTCCGCGTCGATTAGAAGTATGCTCCTTAACAACAGGCGAGAAGTGGAATGTGTCTGACTCCACACACCACACAATTCCCAGAGCTCTCTCTATGGGAAGTTCATTGAAGGACAAGTCTAGATCCTTGACATTCTTGGCACGTTCTGATATGGGTACAGATTCCATTGTGGTTCTGTCATTCGATATGAATTTGTGTAATTGAAGATTTCCTTCTGCACACAGGTTGCGAACAATTAATTAGTTGAATGGCTTCTTGTGAGGACTCTAAAGTTTCGAGTCCATCGTCTACATAGAAATTCCTGGAGACAAAGTTGACTGCTTTCTCTCCGTATTGAGGATTATCCTTTGCCACTTGTTTAAGTCCATAGTTTGCACATCCTGGCGAGGATACAGCGCCGAAAACGTGAACTTTCATCCTGTATGTGGCTGGTTTGGAGTTGAAATCACTATCTTTCCACCAAAGGAATCGAAGATAGTCTCTATCATCTTCATTTACTCTAAATCTGTGGAACATCCGTTCAATGTCACACATAATAGCCACATTTTCCTTTTGAAATCGGCAAAGTACACCAATCAGGGGTTTCATCTGGTCTGGTCCCTGCAGCAAGTGGTCATTAAGGCTGGTTCCTCTAAATCGTGCACTGCAGTCAAATACGACACGAATCTTGCCAGGTTTTTTAGGGTGGTACACACCGTGATGGGGTATATACCATGTTGAGCCATTCTCCTGCTCTTGTTCATTAACTAACTCTGCATCTCCCGCTGTGATGATATCTTGCGCATGAATTGCATGTAGTCATTTTGTTATTTAGGATTTGACTTGAATCGACGTCTAAGGTACCGCAGTCGTTGCTCTGCCATCGATTTATTGTTCGGAAGTGGTGGTTTGTCTCGTTTAAATTGAAGGGGTATGGTATAGAAACCATCCGTCTATTTGGAGATGCTATTTTCAATGATCCTCATGAAACGAATGTCCTCCTGTGACATGGTAACAGCTTCAGCTCGGGTTACGTTAAAGTCTGATTCGAGTATTTTCACAATGTCCGTAGGTTCGATGAAGTGTTCTCTTGCTGACGTTTTAAAGGCATAGCAAACGTCCTGCGGAAGATGCCCGTCCGTGTTGATACTGGGTTGTATGTTATCTGGTATTGTCTTCGTAAGTATTCAATGAGTTACACTGAAAACATCTTTATCGTCCTCGGACTGTGTTAGTTGTCCAACGATGCTCCATCCGAGGTCCATTTCTACTACAAATGGCTGATTGCCCTCCCCGGTAATGCAGCTGCGAGGTGCCAGGGCCTGTGGGCAATCATAACTGATCAGTAGACCTACTTCGCATTTCTTCAAAGGCTGTACGAGATGAGCAATTTGTCTGAGATGAGGCCATTCGTTGGCAATATCAGGAGTGGGTATGTGTGGTTCCTCTACGGGAATATAATCAAGTGAATATGTTGTTGGTAATGGTATCACTGTGTGTGAATCGAATCCACGAACTCTGAGGTATGAATATCGTCGACAAGTTACTGCTCTGTTGCTTGTCGTCATAGTAGTTAATCTGAGATAAGTCGGTTCTGATGCTGTGTTCAGCTGTTGTCCAACGTGGTTGAGTACGAATGTAGTATCTGTCTGGGTATCCAACAGTGCATATACTAATATCTCTTTATATGGTTCCTCATGGCTTGATATCCTCACGGGAACAATCATTGACAAAATGGGTTTGCCTTGAGGACGAGTGACGCCATAGCAACCGGCTTTCTTTGTTTCACCGTTATCCTCCTTGTCAGGATCTTGCACTTGAGCAACATCATCAGCTTCGTTCGTGCTGGGCTTTGTCTTTGGAATGGACATTTTCTATTCACTGTGCAAGCTGGTTGGATGCTTCTTACACCATTTCTTACACTTGCAGCGAGCAGGGCAGTTCCTATGTGACCTTTACCCAAGCAACCAAAACAATAGCCACCTTTCTTGACAAAATCTTGCCTTTCTGTCATTGGCTTTGCTTTGAATGCTTCACATTCTTGGATGGTGTGTCCATCTTTCTTACAGAACTGACATGATTCAGCATCTGTTGTTGGCTTTGATAAAGTGGATAAAGTGTGCCCACCTGGTTTTCGCTTTCTGGTCGTGCCATTTGAAGTTCCTTGTTGATCCTTGTCCGTTGATGGTCTCAGAGATCCAAGTGATGTTAATGGATCACAAGCAATATCTACCTCTTCCTGTATGAACCCAACAAAATTCTCAAATGGCGGATACGTATTTGTAAGTTTCTTTACCCTTGCGACCACTCAACTCCATCGAGTAACAACTCAATCGGGTAGCTTTTGGAGCATTTTTCTGTTTTTTCTCACATCATTCAAGACTGCTAGGTCTGGTATATCTTTCATGGCTACTTGACACTGCTTGAGAAAGTCTGAAAATTTTCGCAATGCCATGCTGTCCTTGCCTGAAATTCTTGGCCAGGTTTCTATTTTGTTTCTGAAAGCTTCTGTTACTGTGAATGGGTTTCCATACCTTTCATTGAGAATAGCCTTAGCTTCTTCGTATACCTGTTCGCTTCTTAGGAGAAAGGATCCTCCTACAGCTTCTTTGGCTGGGCCTCCTAGATATTTTTTCAAGCAGTGGATTCTTTCAAGAGGTGGTACGCCGCGTAATTCAAATAAGGTGGTAAAGGATGATAACCAATCTGGATAGGCTAACGGGTCTCCTGTAAATATTGGTGGTTCAGGTGTTGGCAGTCGGCTCAATGATACAGATGAAGCCAAATTCTCAGCCAATACTTGTAGGCTGTCCTTGTTTAGCGTTGTATGTTGTTGTTTCCCTGTTTGATGGAATAAATTGTCCTTACATTTGTCTGAATCAGCAAATGTTGGTTTGGCTGGTTCTGTCTGTATAACTGGTGGAGGTGCTGTGTAAGTTTTTGCTGGTGGGCTCATTGGTTCAGTTTTCACAATGAACGTTGGAATTGTAGCTGCTGGCTGTGGTGGTGGTGGTGGTACCGATGAAATTGGTGGGACTGTCTCAATCACTGGGGTGATATCAAGCAATTCTTCTCTCTCACAGGCTGCTACTTTGGCTTGCTCGACACGAAGTTCTCTCGGTATCCTCTGTCACTCTAATTCTCGTGTTTTGCGCTTTATTTCTGCTTCTGCTTCAGCCTGTTATCTTTCCTCTTCGGCCTGTCGTCTTTCCTCTTCGGCCTGATATGTCTTCTCTCTGTCAGTTTCATCTCAGCTTGACGGGCCTTCTCTCTGAGCTCTAGTTGTTGTAACTCTTCTTCTCTGGCAGCTTCCTCTTCTCTCCCTCTCAGTTCTGCTTCAAGAGCAGCTGCTCTGATGGCAGCTGCCTTTTGGATCGATAATGTACTCGATCGGTTTGATGACGTTGAGTGGGAAGACATGTTTGACTCCGTACCGTGACAAAATATTTGGCCGATAGAGAAAACACTCTCAGTTTATGCGCGTTCAAGGAGACGTCTTGCATGAAAGATGACTTTATCAACACTTGAAGTCATGCGGTCAACAGCTTTCAAAATACCTTCGGCTGGTGTTGGTGATATAGCCCGGATCTGATCGTACTTTTCCAGCATTTTAGTGTGACTTGCCTTAATTTCTTTCAAAAATGCATTGAGGGATTCCACAGACTTCTTATTTAATAGCTCTGGATGAGTGACATGTGGTAACAATTGGTCATGTGATTTCCAGAAACCTTTTGTGAGAACGAGCAACTTGCCTTCTTTTGCTTTCATTGAAAGTATGTGAACCCGTTTTGATCTATGTAATCCAGGATCGCTTGCCGTATCTAATTTTGCAAGTTTAGAATCCATCTCTGGAACCTCAGAAAATAAAGAAGTCTGAAAAGTTTGTGCTTACCTTCATTGCCTGTAGGTGGCGCTGTTCCATTATTCTCTGCCATGATTGTATCAAGTTAGTGAGCAAAGAGCCCGATTAAGATCAATGGCTGGAGTGAAATTTGATCTATGTTTGCTGCCAAAATCCCAGGGGTATGTGCACGCAGGCAGCTAAGTGATAAATTTTGAGAGTGGCCAATATCAATTTACAGAAAGGGTAAAATCAGACAATATGGATTTCAATGAATGAGACTCCCAGTAATACAAAAAGATTTGACACAATTGTAAAATCCTGAGAATGTTCGTCTAATGTGTCAAACGTAAATGTACTGTTTAGTATATCCACTAAAAGGGGCATCATATGGAATGCAACAGAAAATATTTAAAGTTTGCAGTGTCTTAGTGTTATCAGTCTTAATGTGCAGAAAAGTTACACTTGTAACTGTGTAAAGCAATAGAGTTCTATGTTGCTTTGATGTCAGAGTTCCGAGGTGATCAAATGTCAGTTCACTGGAATGCTTCAGCTGCTAGCTGGTCGTGGTCCTCAACTTCACGGCTGAATGTTCATTTCTTATAAACAATGGATGACTTGTGCAGCCAAAGTGTCCATGGCTACTACATTGTAGAATACACAGTCGTCTGGTATAGCGGATGTAAAACCACTCAGCAATTCAAGGTTGTCCACTGGGCGTCTTCGGTTTCATATGGATGAAGTTTACACACAATCCCACGACGAGTTGCATGCTTTCGAGTTGAATCTTTAGATCCGAGTTTTTACTGTGATTGCCAAAGCCTTATCGAATAAAGCAAGTCTGAGACGAGTTCTTGTATACTGATCTGATGTCAATTCTTGTTTATTACGGTGACAAACACTAAGTTGTACATAGACGATTGTACCGTTGAAAGTGATGTCTACACGTTTCGAAGTACCAGAAATATGCTTCGACTTTATAGATCATCAGGCCATCAGACCTTCAGACCATAACAGACCATAAAGACCGTAAAAGACCGTACAAACTGGAATACAATGCGAAAATACAATGTGTCAAAAACATACTAATTAAAGTACAATCACAAGAAAGCGACAATGATTTCGTTGAAAACTAATTTGCAAACGAAGTCTTGTAATTTGATCAGACAAAGGATCGAACAGTCAAGTGTATGGATCATATACACTGCATTTGTCTGGCTAATTCACGATGAAGTCAAGACTCAAATTAGTAAATTCTGAGCAAAAATATACTCAAATTAGTAAATTCTGAGCACAAATATACTGTAGGAAAAATTCTATTCATAACAAATACCACATGAAATGTATATTTACCTCGCTGGCGACCTGTAAGGCCTTTGAATCAGGACGATTCTAATACGACGAGAAAGTTTGACGAGTACAAAGTTTCTTCAGCTTTCTCTGTCCCGTAGTGGCAAAAGCGTAGGAATACAGTACAAATCCGAAGTAAACCACGTGTATCATCTTTGACACGGATTAAGTTACGAAGTACGACAATCTGTTTCTGAAAAATTCTTATTCGATTTCAAGCATCAATTTCTGAGTAAAAATGAGAATCTAACACATCGAAACCCATATCGAAAATATAACTAATTTCTTAGAGGCGGCTTTGTCTGCAAGGAAAGGGGTGAAATGGTGCTTGCCTGTGCAGCGCCCTCAACATGACTGCCCTGTTTTCTTTCGTTTTTATTGATGGAATAATAAAATCTACCTATCTGACGATCGCGTGTATGCGTGAAACTCGAGTAATAGCTACCAAACATACTTGATGTGTTCTCATATTTATTGTATATATATATATATATATATATATATATATATATATATATATATATATATATATATATATATATATATATAATGAGGTTATAACTAAATACTGCAAAGGGTGCATAGGATCATTTGCGCAGCATATCCCCAACGCGAAGCGCAGGATGATGACAAGCGCCAATGTCCGAGTGCATCCTTTGTGGTATTTTCGTGACAACCTTACTATTACACATCTTTAATTCGTGAGTTGGGCATCAAATTGTCTGAGTATTGACCGTTTTCGTGCAATGATATCATAGCGCAAGTGTGGAACGCTATCGTGGATGCTCTTCCGGATAGATTGTGCACTACACGGACAGAGCTCGAGACATCTTTTGGTACTTGTCCAATAAGCCCATTTACAGTTCCTCGGGTCAGCGTTCTATATTCATGATGCTTTGCGAAATTAGCGGCTTCGAGGTACCACTTTGACCGTTTCGCCTATTCTTTAGCACAGGCCTAATATATCCAGATACAATTTTCGCGTATATTTAGACTCATTCTGCGAGGAAATGCGAGCTTCGCGGTAATATTTTATATGCCGGTGTATTTATAGCTGCCTGATGCAACAATTTGCAAATTGCACAACAATTTTACGGAAATTTGCAAAATGTATGTGGGATCGCATACGTTTTCATCTGTGTTCAGTGCGGTTGTAGCAAGCATTCCTGATTTTGCAAAATTAGATTTGTGAGGTTGCAACGAAAACCTTACAGGAGACACCTTCAGTAGTCCGTGGGCTGGAGGGGCTAACCGTGCACCCACTCCCCCTAAACCTACTACATGGGTATTTTTTTGTTTTTTGGGATCTGCTGAACTAGAAAAAAGATGTTAACATTTGATATTTTGGGATGCACTACCAGTCTGCACTGGTTTTTTATTTGTATGTACCGCAAAAAATAGCGAAAAATTGGTACGGGTAAGGGGTACTATATCCTCCCCTGAATTGAGTAAACAAGCATGAAATAGCACAAACCTTACATTTTTGGAAAGTTCAGATACTGCTCTTATTGAGGAACACCAACTTTAGCAAAATTAATTTGTGTACATAGAATAGGACGACTTTAAAGTGGCACTCCCACTTGGTAACATTTTTAAAGCACATTTTTTTAGTGCCAACGGTCGATATTTGACGTGGCGACTGCGCGCGGATCGCGAGATATCGATAAAAACATGTCCTCAAAAAAGTTAAAGTTTGAATTCCTGTGGCCCACCTGAATTCAGCTTCCGAACATCGAACGTTCGGCACTGGGGCCATTGTCAACTAAGCTATGGAGTACGAGTCTACACTGACGCTGCTGTACGCCACAGTACCACTTGCCTCGGTGATCGGTCATGCCCCGTTGGAGAAAGCTGAGTCTTACTGACTTGGTGATAAAACGGAAAACAAATTTTTGCTGATTCCACCCGAATTCGCATAGGTGACTAGCCCAGTTACGTGCGGTTGATACATAGTGGCCACCGCATAGTATGCATAGACGCATACCACGCGCGGCGAACCACACGTACTGCGTGGCAGACCACAAAATGTAGTCATCGGAGGCGGCTAATATTTAACACGTAAAAACTGATGTTTATGTGGTATTGGTTAAAAATATAATAAAAATGATTTAGAATAATGAAAACGACAAAAGCTAACAAAAAGTTTTCAAAAACTGACCAGTGGTAAAGGCATAATGCTGTATATAAAGTCTTCGCAGTTGGAGGTAAAATTGCGTCGTTCGAACTTATTATGGACTCCCTAGAATATCGTCAATCAGTACAACAACAAACCTTCGGGGGATTTTGCGTCATAATTAGAAACGATCGTAAAACTTCTGGATGTAAAAAATACGCTCGGGAAATGACATGCTTTCATCGATATCTCGCGATCCGCGCGCAGTCGCCACGTCAAATATCGACCGTTGGCACTAAAAAAACGTGCTTTAAAAATGTTACCAAATGGGAGTGCCTCTTTAAAATGAATATTTTTTGACAATTTTGAAACTTTTTACCCAAAATACCATGTAATAATTGTGATTTACTTTTTATTAAGCAAAGTTTTCACAACGTTTTGTGTTTAAATTATTTATTCCGACATATTAAACAAGAAAAAAAGTGTTAACATTAAATATTGTAACTATACACTACTTCTCTGGAGTCAATTTTGAATTGCGTGTATCTGTATGGGGTGTGCAAAACCTAGGGGTAGGGGTACAACATGCTTTTCTTGATGAACTAAACTGGCTTGAAATACCATATACCTTATAGTTCTAGAAAGCTTAGATACTGGTCTTTCTAAAATGCATAAGGTTTAAAAAAATATGACGTCATAGAATTGGATAACTTTAAATCGATTATTTCTGGTAATTCAGTACTTTTAACAGGAAGAAAATACGATAACTATTCTTTTCTCCCAATGAAGCAATCAAACAGATTTATGGATGTTATTTACTAATTGCAACGTGCTGAAGAAGAAAATAAATATCAAAATTGGGTATTTACAATGCATTGTTGTCTCTACTCACTAAAATTGCAAGTTTTGCTACATTGGTATATCGTGAATGGGCATTTTATCGTTATGCAATGAACTAATGCACAGCCTTAAAAAGACGACTTTAAAACGCGCACACATAGTCATATTGCCATGTTCTCTTTAAAGTAAATAGATTGTTGATGACTACTACTGTCCATTTTTATGATTTACTTTTTAAATAATTGTTTATAAAATAATTTTGATAGACGTATTTGGAAAATTGTCTATGCGTCCTTGTCTTACTTATACAGCAAGCATTACTAACAATCTCTTAGGCCTTGGGCTAGAGGGGCGCTTACGTGCATCTTCCCCCCCCCTCCACCCCACAGGATAACAAACCTGTATTTTTCAGAAGCCTTGGGATCCCTACAATGAGAAATAGGATTTTAACAGCCAAAATATAGGGACTCAATAGCTGTTAAGGTCATGTTTTGAAGGGTACCGCAGAATCACGATTTTGTGATCCACATGGATTTTTGTCAAACCTGTCTTCATGTACGTCTTCCGCTGAGCTTACTGTTTAACATGATCTGTCTTATGGGTTATTATTAGAAAGGTGATTTCTTCTTCTTGAAAATGGTATATAGCACTATGCAATATCTTCTATAGTTTGTTATCCTGTGGGGTGGAGAGGAAGATGCACCTAGACGCCCCCTCTAGCCCAAGGCCTAATAGATTGTTAGTAATGCTTGCTGTATGAGTAAGGCAAGGAGGCATAGACAATTTTCCAAATACGTCTTATCAAATTTATTTTATAAACAATTATTTAAAAAATAAATTATAAAAATAGACAGTACTAGTCATCAACAATTTATTTACTTTAAAGAGAACATGGCAATATGACTATGTGCGCGCGTTTTAAAGTCGTCTTTTTAAGGCTGTGCATTAGTTCATTGCATAACGATAAAATGCCCATTCACGATATACTAATGTAGCAAAACTTGCAATTTTAGTGAGTAGAGACAACAATGCATTGTAAATACCCAATTTTGATATTTATTTTCTTCTTCAGCACATTGCAATTAGTAAATAACATCCATAAATCTGTTTGATTTGCTTCATTGGGAGAAAAGAATAGTTATCGTATTTTCTTCCTGTTAAAAGTACTGAATTACCAGAAAAAATCGATTTAAAGTTATCCAATTCTATGACGTCATATTTTTTTTAAACCTTATGCATTTTAGAAGGACCAGTATCTAAGATTTCTAAAACTATAAGGTATATGGCATTTCAAACCAGTTAAGTTCATCAAGGTAAGCATGTTGTACCCCTACCCCTAGGTTTTGCACACCCCGTACAGACACACGCAATTCAAAATTGACTCCAGAGAAGTAGTGTATAGTTAAAATATTCAATGTTAACACTTTTTTCTTGTTTAATATATCGGAATAAATAATTTAAACACAAAACGTTGTGAAAATTTGGTTAATAAAAAAAATCACAATTGTTACATGGTATTTCGGGTAAAAAGTTTCAAAATTGTCGAAAAAATTCATTTTAAAGTCGTCCTTTTCTATGTACACAAATTAATTCTGCTAAAGTTGGTGTTCCTTAGAAAGAACAGTATCTGAGCTTTCCAAAAATGTAAGGTTTGTGCTATTTCATGCTAGTTTACTCAATTTAGGGGAGGATATAATACCCCCTACCCCTACCCATTTTTCGCCATTTTTTGCGGTACATGCAAATCAAAAACCGGTGCAGACAGGTAGTGCATCCCAAAATATCCAATGTTAACATCTTTTTTCTAGTTCAGCAGATCCTAAAGAAAAAAAAATACCCATGTAGTAGGTTTATGGGGGGATGCACGGTGGGCCCCTCCAGCCAACGGACTACAGGACATGTTTCCTTCAACTAACGTCGGATTGGTGATGTTCTCTTCTACAGTCCAATGATTGCCGCTTTGTCGTATCGAGTTTTACATCTTTGTTTACATGAGCGGGGGTTCAATCTCTCTCCTAGTCAAAAAATTTGTTCAATAAATTTTGTCTGTAGATATTAAAATCACCCGTACTTTTTGTATGTAATATTTACGTGCTCAGTGCAGTTTCTACATTCAATTTGACAGCAGTAATATTATTGTATACCTTTGCGTGAATTCCCTTATCAAAACAAACAGCCGATTATTGTGATCAACATCCGCATGTGTAAATAAATTAGAACGACACAAATTTCCTCCAGATTTCCATAAAACAGTAAATAATTGGCGAACTGTTATATTCAACAGTTTTCAAATCGAGTGACATATACAAAGTCACTAATGGGCTTAACTTTTTCGACAGAATAAGTCGGATAGCTAGCAAAAAAGACTCTTGCTATAGCAGACCTATTGTAAAGAATAGGCGATACGTTCAAAGTGGTACTCTAGAAGCCGCTAGTTTCGCAAAGCATCATGGGTATAGTACGCTGGTCTGCGGAAATGTACAGGGGCTAAACTGTCCAACAATGAACGCAGAGATACTGTCGGAAAGATAAAGGCGTCTTGAAACAGTAAATGCTCTATGGAACGTCCGTACGGCCTTTTTCAGCGCATGAAAAATTCTGTTCTCCTCGATGTTACATAAAAACACCCGGAGCAGATACATTTCGTAATGTTCAACATCTCTTGGAGAATATCCGGCCGTCGCGGATACATATATGGTGCGTTCCACAGAAGGCCACAAAGCGATAGCGATTACATGAATACCGCGGCGTTCTCTTACATACAAGGCAGAGACAGAAACAGCATCGTGAAGGGAAGAAAACAAATTCAAAAAGGGGTCATCGAAAGTCCTAAACAACCACACTGATGTCCAAAAGTGTAAAATATTGCCCGCGAACGTCAGACAAAGGATCATACAACAGTCAAACTTTAACAATGATGGCCGATGATTTATCGTCCGATGAGAGCATTTGC
Source organism: Ptychodera flava (assembly GCA_001465055.1). NCBI lineage: Eukaryota > Metazoa > Hemichordata > Enteropneusta > Ptychoderidae > Ptychodera > Ptychodera flava. The sequence continues at coordinate 14,216 of LD345315.1, read as the reverse complement.
AACGATACGATGACACGCAATGTTTTGGAACAGCCCTCGACGACAACAGCGCCTCAGATTATATGACGTTCAATGTCTTAATCTTCAAGTTTTCTCAAATTCTCTTCCTTGACATTGTTGCCGCTGACTGGCATTTGCCTATGTCAGCCAAAATGACTCCATGTAACACTTTTCTTTTAAAAGGGGAAGCAGTGTAATATATGCTAATATATTCATGTAACGACGTATTAATTTATTGCGCATGTGCAGAATAAAGTAATACTCTCCTCGTGCTTGAGACTAGTGAACAACGGCCCCCTTGTCTCTCTGTACAATACGTAGTACATATACTAAAGTATTCACATCAGAAATGTCGTAAAGAGCGAAGGCAAACTGTTGTCTTAGAAACGCTCGGAGTTGAGTCCCGTCAATCTATTTTCAAGGTGCGTGAAGTTCGAAAAAAATATCGGCTGACTGCATCACAGCATGGATTCTCTTTTTACCCCCATGATCACAGTTATTGGATATCTATATCTACATATAAATGCAGGTTTTTTACATGTAGTTGTGTTGTCAACCGATGTTCCATTCGCTATGTCACTCATTATGCCATTTATTATACTTGAATTTAGCTGGCCAGCAAACAAAACTAATTTGCAGTGTACCCAGTTTCTCCGAAAACGAGGAAGAAGCAAAGAAGGAAGATGATCAAAAGTCGAAAGATACAGAACGTCTACCTGATGGAGGTATTTAACTTACATCATTTGTTTGATTTCAAGAGTTATTATAAAATACTGCAAAGGGTGCGTAGGGTCATTTGCACAGCGTATCCCCAACGCGAAGCGCAGGATGATGCCCAGCGCCAATGTTCGAGTGCATCCTTAGTGGTATTTTCGTGACAACCTCATTATTACACATCTTTAATTCGTGAGTTGTGCATCAAATTGTCTGAGTATTGACCGTTTTCGTGCAATGATATCATGGCACAAGTGTGGAATGCTATCGTGGATGCGCTTCCGGATAGACTGTGCACTACACGGACAGAGCTCGAGACATCTTTTGGCACTTGTCCAATAAGCCCATTTACAGTTCCTCGGGTCAGCGTTCTATATTCATGATGCTTTGCGAAATTAGCGGCTTCGAGGTACCACTTTGACCGTTTCGCCTATTCTTTAAAACAGGCCTACTATATCCAGATACAGTTTTCGCATATTTTTAGACTCATTCTGCGAGGAAATGCGAGTTACGTGGTAATATTTTATATGCCGGTGTATTTATAGCTGCCTGATGCAACAATTTGCAAATTGCACAACAATTTTACGGAAATTTGGAAAATCTTTGTGGGATTCGCATATGTTTACATCTGTGTTCAGTGCGGTTGGAGCAAGCATTCCTGATTTTGCAAAATTAGATTTGTAAGGTTGCAACGAAAACCTTACAGGAGACACCTTCAGGACATGTTTCCTTCAACTAATGTCGGACTGGTGGTGTTTTCTTTTACAGTCCAATGATTGCCACTGTGTCGTATCAAGTTTTACATGTTTGTTTACATGAGCGGCAGTTCCATCTGTCTTCCAGTCAAAAATTTTGTTCAATAAATTTTGTCTGTAGGTATTAAAATCACCCGTACTTTTTGTATGTAATATTTACGTGCTCAGTGCAGTTTCTACATTCAATTTGACAGCAGTAATATTATTGTATACCTTTGCGTGAATTCCCTTATCAAAACAAACAGCCGATTATTGTGATCAACATCCGCATGTGTAAATAAATTAAAACAACACAAATTTCCTCCAGATTTCCATAAAACAGTAAATAATTGGCGAACTGTTATATTCAACAGTTTTCAAATCGTGTGACATGTACAAAGTCACTAATGAGCTTAACTTTTTCGACAGAATAAGTCGGATAACAAGCATAAAAGACTCTTGCTATAGCAGACCTATTGTAAAGAATAGGCGATACGTTCAAAGTGGTACTCTAGAAGCCGCTAGTATCGCAAAGCATCATGGTTATAGCATCATGGGTTTAGTACGCTGGCTAAACCGTCCAACAGTGAACGCAGAGATACTGCCGGAGGGATGAAGGCGCCTTGAAACAGTAAATGCTCTATGGAACGTCCGTACGGCCTTTTTAGCACATGAAAAATTCTGTTCTCCTCGATGTTACATAAAAACACCCGGAGCAGATACATTTCGTAATGTTCAACATCTCTTGGAGAAGATCCGGCCGTCCCGGATACATATATGGTGCGTTCCACAGGAGGCCACAAAGCGGTATCCAATACATGAATACCGCGACGTTCTCTTACGTACAAGGCAGAGACAGAAACAGCATCACACCGATGTTCAAGAGTGTAAAATATTGCCCGCGAATGTCAGACAAAGGATCATACTACAGCCAAACTTTAACACTGACGGTCGATGATTTATCGTCAGGTGAGAGCATTTGCAACGATACGATGACACTCAAATTCTCTCCCTTGACTTTGTTGCCACTGACTAGCATTTGGCTGTGTCTCAAGAATGACTCCAGAAACGGTCTTTGTAATATATGCTAATATATTCATGTAGTGACGTATAATGGTAGTGCGCATGTGCAGAATAAAGTAATACTCTTAAATGAAAAGCTACACTGGCGATACAATTTCCGTTAGTGGAGAAATTTCGGTCGAAGTGAGCTATGAAAGTCAGCGTGTCAACTTGCCACTGATAATAGTAGATCACCCTGGTAAACCAACATTACTTGGGCAAAACTGGTTGAAAAGTTGAAATTAAATTGGGGTAAGATTTTTACATGTGTAGCTGAAAAAGCTAACAAAGAAAGCGGTGATTGTATGACCGGTAATACGAAATACAAACTTGATTTAGTCTTACGTAAGTACAGTAATGTGTTTTCTGATAGCTACGATGGTATGCGTGGGCACAAAGCTCACATCTGTGTGAAAGAAGGCGCCAAGCCTGTGTTTCATAAACCTCGTAGAGTTCCATATGCGCTCAGGGAAGCAGTGGAAACAGAGTTACAAAAGTTAGAGGAAAACGGTGTAATTGTTAAAGTGGACCACTCTGAATGGGCGAGTCCTATTGTTGTTGTTCCAAAATCGAATAAATCTGTAAGAATATGCGGAGATTATAAAGTCAGTATTAATTAGTTGAGGATGAGCAATGTACTCTGCCAACTACTCAAGATTTGTATGTTCAATTGTCAGGGTCAAAGGTATTTTAACGATTAGATTTGACGCATGCATATGCACAATTGTCAGTTGATGATGAAAGTCGGAAGTACTTAACCATCAATACACACGAAGGCCTGTATGCCTATACTAGGTTACCGTATGGTGTGAAGTCAGCACCAAAGATTTTCCAAAATAAGATGGATTGTATCTTACAGGGTATTCAGAAATGTGTATGTAAACAAGATGATATATAATGTTCATGAGAATCTTGATATTTTAGAGGAAGTCCTGAAAAGATTAAGTGATAACAATCTTCATGTTAATTTGTCGAAATGTGAATTTGTCAAAGCCAGCACTGTATATCTTGGTTTAGAATACAGTGGTGAAGGATTGAGACCTGTAGAATTGTCATTGCAAGCAATTAAGCAGGCCCCAATCCAAAAGAACGTCGCACAGTTGCGATCATTTCTAGGTATGGTACAATATTACCATCAGTTTTTACCGAATTTAGCCACAACTTTGCAGCCACTCCATGAATTGTTAAAGAAAGGAGTTGACTGGAAGTGGTCTGAAAAATGTCAAAAAGCGTATGAGAAATGTTAAGCAAAGTTAAGTAGTGAAACTTTACTTGTACACTATGATCCAAATAAGAAGCTAAAATTAGATTGTGATGCTTCAAGTTATGGTGTGGGAGCTGTTCTCTCACATGTATTTGAAAATGGTGATGAAAGACCAATAGCGTATGCCTCTAGAACTCTGAGCCCGAGTGAACGTAACTATGCCCAAATTGAGAGGGAAGCACTTTCACTGATATTTGGAGTTAAGAAGTTCCATGATTTCCTGTAAGGGAGGAAATTCACTTTGGTTACGGACCATAAGCCATTGCTAGCAATCTTAGGTCCGAAATCATGTATTCCTACCATAGCAGCAGCAAGAATGCAGCGATGGGCACTGACTCTGCAGGCATATGACTATGATATAGAGTATCGTAATACACGAGCACACGCAAATTGTGATGCGTTGTCAAGACTACCGAACCCAAGCACACAAGGTGCTGAGGACGGTCTATTTGCTGTTATCGTAATTGATGAGAGTTTCCCAGTTGTAGCTGATGATAATACTATGGAAACCAAAGTTAATCCACTTCTTAGCAAAGTGTATGATCTTTTATTGAATGGTTGGCCCAGTTATTTCAAAGATATGTCTGAGGCCCTTAAGGTAGCTACATACCTTTTAGACACTTTCAGATTTTTATTTTTTTCTCAATCGAACACGTCCCAAACCACAATAAAGTATACATTTTCTGAAAGCCCTGATATAGAGCTATCCGACCAAGCATAGTACACGGTCATTCTTTGCATAAGAGTCACGTGACAAGAGATTTGCTGAACCTTCCAAAAACCGTTTTTTCCCGCCTTATGCAAACACGCTGCAAGATTTCCGGTTGGAATTTCTTCATTGACAAGCCTTGACAATATCCTTCAAAACCGTGTCTGGGATTTTCTTTATACGCCTTTGTTTTTTTTAATGCGCTCTTAAAGGTGTTAGATGAAGGTGCTTTTCAAGGAATTTTAATTATCACGCCATATAATTTTAATTATCACGCCATATAATTTGAATGGAGCCTCCGGGAAAAAATCGCAGACACGGTTTTGAAGGATATCGTCAAGGCTTGTCAATGAAGAAATTCCAACCGGAAATCTTGCAGTGTGTTTGCATAAGGCAGGAAAAACCGGTTTTTGGAAGGTTCAGCAAAACGCTTGTCACGTGACTCTTATGCAAAAAATGACCGAGTACTGTGCTTGGTCGGATAGCTCTATATCAGGGCTTTCAGAAAATGTATACTTTATTGGGGTTTGGGACATGTTCAATTGAGAAAAAATTAAAAATCTGAAAGTATCTAAAAGGTATGTAGCTACCTTAAGCCATTTTATCGTAGAAGAGATCAATTGTCAACAGAACAAGGTTGTATTTTATGGGGTACTCGAGTGGTAATTCGAAGTTTCGTGAAAGGTTGTTAGACGAGCTTCATCGGGAACATCCTGGAGTATGTGTTATGAAAGCACTTGCCCGTAGTTATGTATGGTGGCCAAGTATTGATGCGGATATCGAGAGTAAAGTGAAAGCATGTTCAGTTTGGAGTAAGACAAATGCCAGCTAAATTACCTTTACATCCGTTGGTATGGCCAATGAAACCTTTTCAAAGAGTTCACATTAATTTTTGTGAAGATAAGAAATACTATTTCTTAGTTCTTGTTGATTGTCATTCTAAATGGGTAGATGTAAAACCTATGAAGAGTATCACAGCTGATCACACTATTGATTTGCAAAACATGGTCTACCTGAGCAGTTAGTTTCGGACAACGGTCCACAATTCACATCTGATCAATTTGGATTGTTTATGAAAAAGAATGGCATTTAGCATATTAAAGTAGCTCCATATCACCCGGCATCTAACGGCGCTGCAGAGAGAGCAGTGAGGCTGGTAAAAGAAGCCTTCACTAAGCAAGTCTTAGAAGGAGATGCGTCTTTATCCCTGAAATGTAGAATAGGTCGATTTCTGTTTAGATACAGAACTACAACTCACAGTACAACAGGTATAAGTCCAGCTGAGTTAATGTGCAAACGTCACTTTCGTACTAGATTGCAATTGGTAAAACCCAGTCTTGCAAAGCGAGTAGAAAAGAAACAAAAAGGACAAAAAGAGCAGTTTGATCATCATAGAAAACAAGAGAGATATTTTGAAATTGGTGTTATAGTGAGAGTGAAAAATCCTAGAGCCGAGTCAAAACTTGATAAATGGTTATTAGGCTCTGTAATTGAAGTCAAAGGACCTAGAAATTACATGGTCAAAATTGGGTCCACGACTAAAATGGTTCATGCGGATCATATGGCGAAAACCTATGAGGAAAGTGAACCAGAGTTCAAACATATGAGTGTACCAGTGGCCATTGAATCAAGGGTGTACGTAAGGGATTTCAGCCCACAGTCAGTAAAAGAAATGCCTAGAGCAAATCCGACTGAAATACCAAATGTAGTAAAGCCTAAAGAAAATACTGCAGTTAATGGTACCGGTAAATCTGACAAAGTAACACCTAGTCAGTAGAGATCAGTTAAACCAAGTGAAATTACTGAACCAGTTAAAAGATCAAATAGAGTTAGAAAACCAGTAGTGAAAAAAGATCTATAGATTTTGCAATGTAGTTTATTTGTAGAAATCAGGCATGTAACACTTTTCTTTAAAAGGGGAAGCAGTGTAATATATGCTAATATATTCATGTAATGACGTATTGCTAGCAATCTTAGGTCCGAAATCAGGTATTCCTACCATAGCAGCAGCAAGAATGCAGCGATGGGCACTGACTCTGCAGGCATATGACTATGATATAGAGTATCATAATACACGAGCACACGCAAATTGTGATGCGTTGTCAAGACTACCGAGCCCAAGCACACAAGGTGCTGAGGACGGTGTATTTGCTGTTATCGTAATTGATGAGAGTTTCCCAGTTGTAGCTGATGATAATACTATGGAAACCAAAGTTAATCCACTTCTTAGCAAAGTGTATGATCTTTTATTGAATGGTTGGCCAAGTTATTTCATAGATATGTCTGAGGCCCTTAAGGTAGCTACATACCTTTTAGACACTTTCAGATTTTTATTTTTTTCTCAATCGAACACGTCCCAAACCCCAATAAAGTATACATTTTTTGAAAGCCCTGATATAGAGCTATCCGACCAAGCATAGTACACGGTCATTCTTTGCATAAGAGTCACGTGACAAGAGATTTGCTGAATCTTCCAACAACCGGTTTTTCCCGCCTTATGCAAACACGCTGCAAGATTTCCGGTTGGAATTTCTTCATTGACAAGCCTTGACAATATCCTTCAAAACCGTGTCTGGGATTTTCTTTATACGCCTTTGTTTTTTTTAATGCGCTCTTAAAGGTGTTAGATGAAGGTGCTTTTCAAGGAATTTTAATTATCACGCCATATAATTTGAATGGAGCCTCCGGGAAAAAATCGCAGACACGGTTTTGAAGGATATCGTCAAGGCTTGTCAATGAAGAAATTGTCTGTAGATATTAAAATCACCCGTACGTTTGGTATGTATTATTTAAATGCTCAGTGCAGTTTCTACATTCAATTTGACGGCAGTAATATTACTTTGTCATAAACATCCGCAAGTGTTAATAAATTAGAACGACACAAATTTCTTCCAGATTTCCATAAAACAGTAAATAATTGGCGAACTGTTATATTCAACAGCATTCAAATATATTGACTTATACAAAATCACTAATGAGCCTACCGTTTTCGACAGAATAAATCGGGTAATAAGCAAAAAAGACTCTTGCTTCAGCAGAACCATGATAAAGAATTGGCGATATGTTCAAAGTGGTACCCTCGAAGCCGATAGTTTCGTAAAGCATCATGGGTATAGAACGCTGGTCCGCGGAACTGTTAGGGGCTAAACTGTTTAACAGTGAACGCACAGATGTTGCCGGAGGGCTGAAGGCACCTTGAAACAGTAAATGCTATGTATATATATTTTATTTTAGAAATTTGTCTAATATTACACCATCTTTGCTTACCATTTTTAAAAATTTTATTCAGAATTATACGATGCTGTTGAAATGTTATGATTAAGAATCAGTGCATGATAGTATCGTATGCCATATTGTTCAAAACATTTGAACATTGTTCATATTTGAATGAAAATATGTGATCTTGTCTGTAGTTTCTTCATTACTGAAACACTAGTAATAATCTCAGTTTGTCACTTTTCCTTGAACAAAATGAAGGTTTTCGATTGCTTTACAGGGTCATTTAAAATGTGCCCTGATACAATTTAATGTTTATGAAGCCTTAAGCTCACGAAAAAGTTAGGGGCATTTCAAAAGTGCCCTGACTCAAAAGTCGTCAATTAGACAAATTTTAAGCATTTTGTCTCGTTTTTTTAGTACATTTAAGCAAAAATGAATTTTTTTAATGAAAATGAATCCGATGAAAGAGGTATGCAATAATCGTTGTATTTTCCGAGTCGTAAGGCTCAATGTGGACGTCACGTACGGGCAATCGCTAACCGACGTCGTAGTGTGCCTTGCGATCCCAGTTGGCGATAAACCCGAAAGATACACTTCAATATGATATAGAAGGCACAAGCAGAGAGTCATTCGACAAACAACGATAAATTTCCTTTATCACACAAAAAAGTCGGTTAATTTTCAACTGGAATCAAACTTATAGCGTAGGGCTGTAGCGGGGACATAAGCTGCTGAGCCGTAGTCTGAACTCTGCAGCGCTGTGGAATCTGCTGTTTTTTGAAAGTTGATTCGGACAACACTCACAACAGAACAGAGTTTCTTTCAATTAACAAAATTAGGATGTATCTGCTGGCGATATATGTGTCACGGCAAACATCGAAGTGCGTAAGACAAAAACATTGACGACCGAGATTTGAATGCATTGACAAGTTGACCTACACTCTGTGTGTCATCGAATGGAATCTTACGGGCTGGACAAGATTGTAAACTTGTGATATTTTAAAAAGCAACGGCATCTCAAAGAATGAGGAATACTCTTTCTATCGTGTCGTTGTATTTACTTCATAAATAAATTCGTAAATATTCTAAATAACTCAAAAATACTATGGCTATCTGTTACTAGTGCGGTGAAAGCTATGTCCGCCGATGGCCGCCTTGCCTTTGCATCGGTCCAGCGCGAGACAATAATCGACACGTTCACGTGACCAAATCCGTATGTCTGTTTGGTGGAGATACCATTTGTGGTATCAAAATTTCAACTTGATCGGATGTATGAATAAAGGTATACCTCGCAAAGTTTGCACATCTCCTAGGCGACGGGCCGCTTTACTCATTAAATTGAAGAAATCCACGTAAATAAAACACGAATCGCGACAAAAATCCTGCAATTTGCTACAATAATTTTGATTCACTGACATCAAATATAATTAAGAAGACCGTTAATGTAATAAATATCAAATCCCACATGGATCTTTTCTCTGTTTGACGTCATCGTATACTCATGCTTTTTTCGAAGCAGCACAACTTTTATATATATATATATATATATATATATATATATATATATATACATACATATATATAT
>LD345314.1:117098-129786 GCA_001465055.1 Ptychodera flava | reverse complement strand
ACAAACGGACATACATACATACATACATACAGACTGACGACGGACGCCGGACGGATACCCATCCCAATAGCTTCTATAGACTATAGTCTATAGTAGCTAAAAAACCCTTCGCCAGATGTTTAGGTTCTTTACACAGTGTTCAAAATTAATGGAAAATATCAACCTGTCACCAGGACTGGTAACTTCAACAAGTGACCTAGTGGCCGATATACTCCGCTGTGTAATGTAAATAAAAAACTTTTATTGACACATGAATAGATGAAGAAGGTGGAAATATTTGATAGCTCATTTCAGTGGCATGAAAAACAAGTCATCGTTGATGACACAGTCCTCACTTGTTAAAGGGAACTAAAATTGATTACAAGTCTTGGAGGGGATAGAGTCCTGTTCATTAATTAGGTCTGTGATTTAAGATGAGTTCCATTTTGGTGAGAACGTAAAACCTATGTGGGCTACAACGCTTATTATAAAAAGTCATTAAATAAGTCAATTAGTAATTAATCAATAGGATGCTGCCAAACATTTTTGCATTCTATTATGACACTGACATTATCACGTGTACCACATTTTATACACAATACCACAAAGTATCAATGAATTGTATTACAGCACTGTGAGATCAATATCTGTACAAAGTTTCATCAAGTTTGATGAGATGTTTCTGAACATATCACTCTAATTAGGAAAGTTCAGTAAATATCACTATAGGGAAAAATTGTGAGACTAGAGCGAGAAAATGACGCTGTCTCGCAATCAGTGAGAATCTGTTCTTATTGGTGAGAAATGCACTCCTTGTCGAGAATCAAGTGTGAGAACGAATTCTCACCAGTGAGAATGGAAATTTTCACAAAGTACAGTTAGAATTGAAATTCACTGGCGAGAATCATCAAGACTCGCCGTTCATTGGTGAGAATCAGTAAGACTCCCAATTCATTGGCAAGAATCAGAATTTTAATTCTCACTAGACTTGGTGAGAATTTCCAGTCTCAATTGATTCTCGCCAAGGAGTGCATTTCTCACCAATCTCCAGAGGAGATTAAAATTTTCTCACTGACAGCGGTGAGAATAAGAACAGATTCTCACTGATTGCGAGAAAGCGTCATTTTCTTGCTCTAGTCTCGCAATTTTTCCCTATAGTGTATGTAAATTAACAATTACTTAACATGACCCTGCATAGAGTCTTTCTTCAACATTAAAGCAATGAGAGCTCTACATCTGCACCAATTTTCATGAAATTTGATGGACCGTTTCTCGATATATCAGCCTAATTACAAAACTTAATTAAATTTGCAATTCAGCACTTAATTGACATGATACTACTACATATCTTTGCATGCCACAGCATAACTGGAAAATCAACATCTGTTCCATGTTTCGTCAAATTTGATACAGCATTCTCAACATATCATACAAATTAAGAAAGTTCATCAAATATGCAAATTAGCAATTAATTGACATGATACTGCTTAATATCTTCACACGGTATTACAGTACTGAGAGATCAACATCTGTACCATGTTTCATCAAATTTGATGCAGTGGTTCTGGAGATTATTTCCCATGACACTGCCTAATGTCTTTGTACACTGTTATGAGACAGTTGTACCAAGTTTCATATAATTTACTGCAGTATTTCTGGACATATCACCTTAACCCTTTTCCTGCCCGTCAGTATCACTTCCTCATCAGCCAAGTCAGTAAAAAGTGGTATTGAACCAAAACATGACGTATTTTCACCCACTTGGCTTGGTCTGTTATACCATCTATTGTCACAAAAAATCAAGTTTACAGTATTTATCTTTTCAGTAGCTTTCAAATATACAGTATTATGTTAAAATACACCGTATGGAATATGTTGTGTTTCATTAATGTTAACCATCTTGACCTGGTGGTGAGATATGGACTTGGCAGGAAAAGGGTTAATTCCAAAAAATCAAATATGCATATTAGCAATTAACTGATGCAATACTGACATATCTTATTGTTTGCCATCAGAGATCTGTGCAACAAATATCTTTACAAAGTTTAATGAAATTTAGTGCAATTGCTCTACAAATAGAAAGCTTTTTTAAAAGTCATTGTCAATGACATAGTCCCCGCTTTTTTAATAAAATGGCCCTCACACAGCTATTTTGGATTGGATCACAAACAAATCAACATGCATATGTATGACATAAGGAGTAATCCTGGTACAAAGTTTGAATGAAATCGCTCCTGGCACCTCTTAGATATCTGTGTGAACAGACAGATGCGAGCACGCACGCATGCATGGTCATGACCAAACCTATAAGTCGTCCGGACGATGTCCGTGAGGACTAACAAAACATCATAAGGTACAGCATCAAAGCTCCCTCTGCATCCAGAGAGCAAGTATAAACTGTCAATCCTCGTTTGTTACAATATGAAATCACATCATTTGCTGAGGCTGCAGCAGTGGCAATTTCTCTACCTGTAACAAAACTTTACCGTAAATCACTAAATTCATGTTGTCCGGAAACATGGAGAATATAAAGTTCAAGAATTTTTGAAAATGTACAGGACATGGTCAAAGGTCTGTAATGTTTTGGTACTGCAGGATCAAGTGTTGATTTCTCTATCAGATGTATAAGTAAACCTTAAGTAAATAACAAAGGAACAATACCAAATTCAAAACATATAAAATACATTACACTTATATCATAAATAGCCTTAGAGTTAATGGAATATTTCAAATGTTCAGACATTATACCATCTGCTCAGGGTGCGTAGCCAGATCGCAGCTTCTTTATGTATGCAATGAGCATAGATTCAGACATAACAAAGTCGGAAAAGGAAACATCCATTAGGCTAGTGCATTTATCTTGAACCTTAAAGGCCAGGGACTCAATCTACTTGTTCTACTCTTGTTACAAAATAAGTCAAATTTCGGGAAAGTATCTGTACATTTTCGATATCTGTGCAGCGCAAATGTGTAAACTGACACTGCATCCATCATCCATCCATCCTAAAAGACCATGATCAGTTTGCGACAGTATAAACCACTCCCCCTCTCTCCCTCCCTCCCTCTCCCTCCCTCTCTCTCTCTATCCTCTCTCTCTCTCTGAGTCATTTTATGTTTTATTTTGCCGACATTTATTTAACGGTTTACGATCACTGTTCAATGTTGATGTCGATTTTGATTTATGAAGTTTACCGGGTAAACCTCGTAACTTGAGACATGTCATGGCTTGAAGCTAGTTATCACCATTGAAAGTCTGTAAACGTTTTTGCTTCCGAATGGACGTATTCAAATGCACAGGTGACTTTATGCATAAAATAATGAATGGCAATATGAATTTCACCATAAAGAAAGTCTATTTATTTACCATTTCACAAAACATCTCATCAAATATGTGCCTTGGCGAACGGGCCATGTTTTTGTACATTTGTTAGAAACTAATGACAATATAGGTTAGGATATTACATATATCTGTCAAATTTAATAGGACAGAGTATTGAAAATGAAATTACTTTCATCGGTCGACTAAGAAGAGAAAAAATGAGTCAGTGAACATGGAATCATAGACTGGAGAATTGAGACTATCTATGGTTTATGATCAATTGGAACAAAAATTTTTTGATTAATTGACTAATACAACCGGCAATGAAATTTTATTCAACTTTAAAAAAAGTCACCGCCTTTCCTTGACATCGAATTCCATGGCAATGGAGCAACACACAAAGTTGTTTAGGTCCTCAAAAATCTTCTAAAACAGCACTACGATAATAATAATACTTTTCACGACAGCAAACAACTAAAAGAACTTGAATCTGTTCTGTTCAGTGAAAGAAACAATCAAAAATAGCAGCGTGTCTTGGTACGACGTCTATGCAAGAACACGCTATGGCTCAAGTGACATACTGACACTGCATCCATCATCCATCCATCCTAAAAGACCATGGGGCATCATGGGCCAGTGGCTAGAGCAGTGGACTCACAATCACAGGATGGTGAGTTCGAGCCCTGGCATGGCGCCATGGTGTTGTGTCCTTGAGCAAGGCACTTTATTCCTCATTGCTTCTCCCCACCCAGGAGTGATGGGTACCTGGTAGGACAGTGGTTGTAATGTATGTGTTTAGCTCTGCTGCGCTTATTGGCTGCACATGTGAGCTGTAGTTTGCTCCCCAGGGAGTTGAGTGGTATTATATTAGGTCCAGTGACCAGGGGTAATAATAATTGTAAAGCGCCTTGAGCACATGTTCTTGTGGACATGTGCGCTATATACCGTAAAAACCCGATCAATTCGACCACCCTATTAATTCGACCACCCTATTTTTTTCACAAAACATAATTTTATTGGCCCCTTTCAATTCGACCACCGACGGAAACTGGGACTTTTTCAATCCCTATTAATTCGACCGAATTACATACCCTTCAAAAACTTCCTTCAGTCGGTGAATGAACGATATTTCAAGACATCGAAAACCACTGTTACGAATACGATTAACCATGGGTCAGACAAAAAGGCAGAAATGAGAACTACAAAGGACTTTGTAAACGGCTTTCAGATTGGTTTTCATTGGGTCACATGATTATTTTCGCTGAGTGCGAAACCTCAGTGATTTTAGTGAGCTAGATCTCAGTCGCCGCTTTCTAAATATGCGTGAAGTTTCAGCGTGTGTGAAGTACCAACCCTCTAGTCTCTGGTTTTGTAACTATTTTCTTACCTTAATATCAAAGAAAGTCAGAATAAATTACCTACTTTCTCCCTTTCTCATTGTCTTTTCCGAATTCTTACCATCCCGTGTCGATTGAAATTTACAGACTCTTTCTGTGTGTGAATCAATATCCCTTCCTAATTTGACAGATATTATGTTCTAAACCACATGTTGCTTGTTCCTAAAACACATAGACAGATGTGCCCCGTGCACTAATAGTAGGAGTTTGCGAAATCTTTTGCGAACGCTGAAAAAATTGCTGAGGAAAAATCGATGTTACATGTCGGCAAATACGGCCGCCGCCGCCGCGCCGTGCGTTCTTACCAACTGGGAACAGACTAATATTTTCACACGCAAATGGGGACAGTGTCAAGGAAAGAGACAGACAACGACTTATTTTTTCAAGCTGAAGAAAATGCTCTTTCTGGTTGTTTTAATGACTCAATCGAATGTTTTTGTTCCCAATTAATAAATCATAGACAATCCCAATTCTCGGTTTATGGCAATTTTTGTCGACCGATAAAAGTCTTTTTATCTTCAATATTCCACTCTAATTTCACCTATATAATATCCTAACCTCCTGTGACTTTCCTTCTAAACATTGATTTGCCTTGTGCACCAAAAGAGATGTTGTATTTTATGCCAAACGATGAAAAAATATCTGAAGAAATAACCATGTATCAGTCAGTACGGCAGGCGAAACCCGGACAGCCATACCGATTGGGGACAGAGCAGAGTTGATCGAAATGCAAACGGGGTGTTATTATAAGAAAGGCGGTGACCTATTTTAAAGCTGAATAAATGCTGTCTCTGGTTGTGTAAGTCTGTCAATGGAAATATATATTTTGTTCCAAGTTGATTAATCATTGGGGGATGGCAGTCTCGATCTCTCCTTTATGGTTCGATATTTAGTGACTTGTTCCTTCTCATTTTTGTCAATCGATGAAAGCATTTTCGTCTTCAATATTCAATCTAACATTGACCGATGTTATATCCTGACCTATAGTGTCATTAGTTTTGACAAACGTGCAAAGACGTGGCCCATGCGCTCGGTTGACAAGATATTTTGCAAAACGATGAAGAAATATTTGAACACGTACGGCCATACTGAATGCATGGGGGCCCGGGAGACATCGATGTCAGTCCTTCCGGACTGTTTACATGTAGCTTAGGGGATATCAAAGGAGATGAATCAGTTAGTTGAATAAAACATAACTTTTTGGACATAATTTATGTCTATTTTGTCAATGTCGGACTTTCGATTCGATTGAGAAACCAGAATCACCTACAGAGATGTCTGACGCACAATGCCGAATAGTTTGTTGTGCTACTGTCGGTCTCAGTCGTGGTGTCTCTCCCATAAAATTTCGAAGTTATAGGCCTACACTTGTCGTTTTGATTCACAGGTAGCGGTACACCGATGACCAGATATTGTATGTTCTTACATATATAAAACTAGTCTAAGCAATTTTACGACACTGCACTCTTTGCCATCGTGTCTCCCAGTGAACGTCCTTGAACCTATGGACGTGACCATTGTGTTACTGTGACCATTGTGTTACTGCGCCCATTAGAGTGTAAACGCCTGCTCGTTCCCAGCAGAGTACTTTTTTAAAGTTCTGTACATCCATGTACACTGTGTATTTAAGCCCTAAATCCATTTAATTCAATTATGGAAAGGTATTAGTAAAGAATAAAGGGTCGTTACAGTTGCTAGAATTGCGAGAAAAACGTCCAGTACTTTTACAGTTCTGTGCTTTCCGTCCCCGTTACTCAAATAGAATAGTCCTATTCACAAGAGCTATTGTTTTAAATCACGTCCAGGATGTGCTGTTGATTTTCATTCTTTCGTGCAATTTCATTCGTTTGAAGCAATTATCCTTTCATTTGACTGCTCTGTGGGACTCTTGTGGATATGTATTTTGGATAAAAAGGAACTCTACAATGAAAGACATAAACTTCGACGGTGATAGGTATATGATATCGGTTCGATGTCCGAAGATATATAGATTACAAGTTATTTTAGAAGTTCTCAAAACCAGTAAAAATAATTCTGCACGCCACTTATTGATGGTGTCTTAAAAATTGTGAACGTCCTTGAATCCGTGACCGCGACCATTGTTTTTGAAGTGTTCGACGGTCGATGATCGGTAGATTAATGAAGACATGTTACTGAACTATCGTGTGATTGTTAGCATGGTTAGGTAATAGACGGTGTAGTCTGTTGAGGCGATACGGCGAAAGTCCACGGCCCAAGAGAGCATAAGATGTACATCGCATGCTTTCTTACAACGAACGAGCCGTCGGTTTCCATAGCTACTGCGTGAAATCCGGCCTCACCGATGTCCCTGTCCTGATTCGGAGAACAACTTTCAAGCTGCATGTTGAGATTCAGATGTCCGATTTTTTTCATATTCAAAAGGCTTATTGATTTACAGAGAACGCCCATCTTGTTTTTAGGGATGGCAATAGAAAATTCAAAGCCAAATAGCCAGTGGGAAAAAATTTGACGACTCGCTCTCACCAACGGTTGCAATGAAAAAAAAAAATCGAAGTCTCTGAAGTCGGTATCATTGTTCCGCAATGTTTATTGTTGGTTGTATGGCCAGTTGAAAGTCACAGACTTTCTTCACGGTAAAATTCATATAATTGCCATACCACGAAGTTCCCTGTGCATTTCAATATGTCTATTTGGAAGCAAAAGCGTCATGGACATTCGATCGATGGTGATGAACTTTCTCCAGGCCGTGACATGGCACCAATTACAAACTTTACCAGTTTTCGATACGAAAGATGTAATATATTATCAGCGTTGTTCACAATATGTTTTGAGTCTGATATCGAATATAACAGGAAAAAGCTAACGATTAGAGCGACGATAGAGACCATGCCTGATACGGAAAATTGACATCAACTACTTGCATTGAGCAGTGACCTGAAACTTAATAAGATATCTTATAAGATATCTTATAAGATATCTTATAATAAGAGTAGAACAAATCCAAAAGTGTTGGTTGAAGTAAATCTTCAGATGTTGGTTTTCCAAAGTTAGACAATACTTACAGAAATATGGTCGTCATTAGACTTGGTTCAAGTCGGTGAATTTAAAAAAAAATAAAATCATTTATAATAGTTTCTCTTGTGTCTCTCCTATTTCGTACAAACCTATCCGGAATTTGGCAGCTCACGCCAGGTTTTCCCAGCGATTCACTGCGTCACGTTTGAGTCTGCGCAGTAGTGAGTTAGTTTCTGCCGGATTCATTTCTGTGATTCCGGGTGAAACTCCACTGTATAGCGTTCACTCCACTCATTGCGTTTACCCTACTCATCGCGTCCACTCATGCGCGCGTTTCACATGAATGCAGAATACAAATCATTGCGTTCACTCCACTCAAACATTCACAAATCACAGACTTGAACCAAGTCTAGGTCGTCATAGTCTTCGCTTAAAAACTATTATCTTCAACACAACGTTTCTTATGATCGGTGATGTCATTTTTTATTATTTTTACAAACTTTCAATGCATCAAACGCCATTAGACTATTAGACTATCTCATCTGCCTGTCAGGGAGTTACAATATATTTCCATGGGCTGGCACACGATGTCAACTTACGCGTCGTCCGTCGAGCGGGCCGGTGGCAGTGTCGCAGATCGCTCCGTCTGTAATCGCGGCCACTTTGATTTTGATGTGACACCCACGTGTGTTTTAGGTTTTCTTTGTTCCCTAATTTGTCGACCTCACAAAATTTCACAGTCCATGCTTTGAAACAGTCTCCACATGGCAAATAAGTCTCGCATAAATTTCATCCTCGTCGTTCCGATTAATTCGACCACTAAATTATTTCGGCAGTTTTGATTTCCTATTAATTCGACGGTTTTAAAATCGTAATTTGTTTTTTCTGGTCGAATTGATCGGGTTTTTACGGTAAGAACCCTATATTATTATTATTATTATTATTATTATACTACGGGAGGGCACAGGCGCTCAAGCTGGGTAGTCTGCGAAATAGATCGCTTTTCGGCTCAATCTGTTGTTCCTGTTGTCGATATGGCCACCACCGTGACTGCAACCTAAATGAGTACTCTGCCACAGGATTACCATATACTAAACCAAAATCGTTGCCTATTACGTGTTACAAGACAATCATTATTCCACCAGTTATTTTTCGTGAAATGGCCTTTGAAACGTTGACTGACTATCTGAAATAACCTTCTTACACGAATTATGCATGATATTAGCAACATCATTACACATGGTATCTACAACTTTATATGCTTCATCTCTGCTCTTAACATCATCAATATTACAAGTCTTTAATGAAATCGCCTGAATTACATAATTACTATAGGCAGAACATATTCTATGTCATCAGACCAGTTAACAGCAGGATATTTACAGGTTCTATCAACGTTTGTAGACGAAAGTCGTTACTTTGCTCATCATGGTGGCCAGATTCTGCTACATGCAAATTAAGTTGTGTGTCCAAAGTAGCTTGTTATGGTCAAAATCAACATCCTTTTATTTGGCCATAGTTTACAATTCAAAGTCACTCGATGAGTCATCATTAATTTCCGCCCCTTCAATGTTTACCTTTTGTATTATGCAATGCACACATGCAGTGTTCGCGCTTGGATTTTTTTCAAATTAGACATGGTCTGCTGCTGTGGCTAATTCATGCAAAAAAACATAAGTCACAGCAAAAATTGATTAGCCAAGCAAATATTTAAGTCAAAACACAGTGATGTGCAACTGATGTGACTCTGTTATTCAAAGTAAACAATTTTGGACGTCACTGGAACATTTCTGAACACACTTCATGAGCAAATCATTTTTGAGTCACAAACTCACTTGTCCCCGGGCAAGAAGGCAAAAAAATTGCTACCCCAGCCTGTTTCAACTGGCGTGCCTGTGACTTGTGGTTTCACTGCCTGCTCTTCAGCTGCAAAATGTGAGGAAAATTTGCGTCTGACATGAAGATTTTTTACCTAAATTTACGAAACTTATGTACCAAAAACTATAGCAAAACAAGTCATCGTTGATGACACAGTCCCCACTTGTTAATGGGTGCCTTGATTACAGGTCCTCAGAGAGGATAGAGTTCTCTTCATTAGGTCTGTGATAAAAATACTTTTGAATAAATTCGCTTGATACATGTCTGAGTAGTAGTTCAGGACATGAAAAACTCGTAATAAAATGGCCACCATTAAAATGGCCACATGGTGGCCATATTGGATCGAATTACAAAACAAATCAATGTGCATATGTAAGACATAGGTCAATGTCCTTGTACCAACATTGATTAAAATCGGATGAAATATGCCTGAGTTATGGCTTTGTACATGAAAAAATCATAACAAAATGGCCGCACAGCAGCCATATTGGATCGTATCACAAAACAAACTGACATGCTTATGTACGACATTGGTCAATCTCCTTGTACTAACTTTGAATAAATTTGCTTGATACATGTCTGAGTTATGGTTCTGGACATGAAAAAACGTAATAAAATCGCCACACGGCGGCCATATTGGATCGTATCACAAAACAAGTCAATGTGCATGTGTATGACATAGGACGATGTCCTTGTACCAAGTTTGAATAAAATTGGTTGAGATATGCCTTATGTTATGGCTCTGTACCGGTATATGAAAAAATCGTAACAAAATAGCCGCACGGCGGCCATATTGGATCGTATCACAACACAAATTGGTGTGCATAGCTATGACATTGGTCAATGTCCTTGTACCAACTTTGAATAAAATCTGTAGAAACATGCCTGAGTTATGGCTTTGTACATGAAAAAATCGTAATAAAATGGCCGCCTGGCAGCCATATTGGATCATATCACAAAACAAATCGACATGCATATGTATGACATAGGTCAATGTCCTTGTACCAATTTTGAATAAAATCGGTTGAGATATGCCTGAGTTATGGCTCTGTACATGAAAAAATCGTAACAAAATGGCCGCACGGCGGCCATATTGGATCGTATCACAAATAGAATTGACGTGCATCTGTATGACATGTGAAGTAATCCTTGTACCAAGTTTGAATGAAATCGCTTAAGGCATCTCTGAGATATCTGCGTGAACGGACGGACGCACGGACGGACGGACGCACGCACACACGCACGGACATGACCAAACCTATAAGTCCCCCCGGACGGTGTCCGTGGGGACTAAAAATACCACAGACTTTTTCTCCTTATCTTTGAAGATATGAATCAGTTATTTTTTAGCGTAGAGCATGACTGTTTACACATGATATAACCTGCCGTATCTGATCTGATAACAATACTATGCTTTTGTGCTTTCCTACACCCACCGGAGCTGTGAATACAATAACCCTATGCATTGGAAGCATTCTGCTCCTCGATACCCATGTAATAATTGCGGAAATAAATGAAATTACAACAACAGCAACAACAACAAAACACACAAAAATAGCATGTCATGCAATCGAAGTGTCCGATACAACGGAATGTTGCAATTCAAAAGCATGGACGGTCATGATGAGTGGACTATTTGTTGAAAGGGGTGAGCAAATATCACGAACGTTTACGAACCCATTACGTTTGATAAGATTACCTTACTGATAAAAGAAAGCAATAGAGTATAACAAAGTAATGGAGAATGGAAGTTCAAGTGACGGAACTGCAAGTAAAACCAGACTTATTTGTGGTATTTTTAATTTATTTTTTGATGTCATATCTGCCATAGCTGTAGGCCAGTCCGGTTATCTCAACGTTGCGATGGACATTATTATCTTTCTTGACAAGAGAGATTTCATCTGTCACAGCAGCACGATCCAAATGAATGATCCTTTGAGGAATTTCACACATGACTACAACAAATTTCATTGCTATATTGTTTATTTTTATCGTTGAAAGGTCTGTGTTTTTGCGTGCTACTACGGCCTAATCACAGTGCTTACATGTACTGCAGTCCTCCTTCAGTTGAATTTTTTGCGGAGCTTGATGTCAAATCATATGGTTTGTTTGTCTTTTTTCCGATAGTAAATTCAAGCTGCAATTTCTTAGAAATTCGTCTTGTTCATCACAGAAATGCATAAATTCTTTGAAATTGAACTTGGATGAGGAATTTTATGTCAGTCGGATATGTCTGTCTCTGTGTTCATTTTGCGGCAATGCGTTTCTACATGTCGTTTGCTCCTGATCTACTTTGCTACTCTCCTCAGCTGTCTCCTACGTTTAATACGCTAGCCCATCAGGCTAGTAGAGGTATCAAAAATTACTTGTCCGGCGTTAAAAACTGCTAGCTGAGTTCGGGGTAGTGAATTTGCTAATCCCTATAAAATATATACATTCCCATTCTGGTGAACGGAGTATTCGGGTCGCTTTCAGCACCCGGAAGTAATAGTGTGGAGGCGATCGTAGTTGAGGAGGTATGTACCACCCCAAATGAATAAGGAATACGAGTGATTCTGAGACTCTCAGTTCATAGAAGAGTCAAAGTGTGATCACGTTTGCGACTGTAATTGAGACTCGCATTTCGCTCGGGGATGTATATTTGCGAGTGAATTTGAGACCGTGTCTGAGACTCTCATTTAACGTACAAACAGCAAGTGCGACTGTTCTTGTGACTGACATGTGACTGACTCACTTCCTAACGTAATGTGGAAGGTCCGTCGTTCGCTTGGCATCGGCACATGCTGGAGAACCTGCCAGCTCAAAAGTTCACCCTTGTTCAGCTCAAAAGACATGACGAATATCGGAATGTTTCACAACAGTCTGAACGGACGGGTGGGATCTGATCGAAGCTAAAATGTAACCGAGCTTTTATAGAAAACACTCATCTATTCATTTTGATTTTATAATATACATACTTTCCTAAAACAACATGCACCCTTATAAAACTCACATACTTATTTAAGTTATCCGTAAGTCTGTAAATAAGTCTGTATATAAGTTGTTTTTGTGGCAGATACCTACTTGTTTCGTTACAGACTTGTTCCTTTTGTCTATGGCCAAAGTTAGGTCTGTACAT
>LD345314.1:43143-53509 GCA_001465055.1 Ptychodera flava | reverse complement strand
CATACAGACATTTCCCTAGCCTATAAGAATAGCTTCCATTGCCATATATACATATGGCTATGGGAGCTAAAAATTCCATAAAATTTGCAAATTAGCAATTTATTGACATAATATTGACTAATGTATATGTGTGGTGTTTAGAGCTCTGAGTAACCAACATGTGTACAAAGTTTCATCAAATTTGGCACTGTCTCTTGAGAAACAAAGCTTGTTTTCTAAAATCACTAATTATGTATATTATTGCTAATTACTCATGCCAAGAACAAAAACGATGGACGTGCATATGTATGCCAACAATTCTTGTACAAAGTTTTAAAAGGAATTGGCAGGCATATCTGAGATATCTGCTTGGTTGGACGGAACGCATACCATAAGTCCTCTGGACTTTGTCCAGGGACTGGAAGAGATCATAGTATTGAGTTAGAAGCAAGATGACTGTTCTCAACAGTAGTTTTTCAATCAGAAAAAACTATTCCATGAACTTTCAGCAGTCACAGGTGGCAACTTCTATATAACAGGTTCATCACTGCTCACTTACTTCACTCACCTTGTAGACTAAGTAAACTTTTTCTACTAACATTCTGCTTGCCAAAATACAAACTAACTTTTATGTATATACAAGTACTACTCTCTGACAACGTAGTGGTCCTAAAAAGGACCATTTCTGATGTTACTCTGTGAATTAATCATCAGTAACACATCAAGCTTACAATGGATTTCATTAAGAATATGGCCTGCATGATATCACCATTAAACTTAATATCGTCCATACGATAAGAATGAGGTGACATTGTTTGAATATCGTACTTGCTTGATTAAAAATGGAATGTTTGCTGACAACTACTCACATGGTGGCCTGAGGATACGATAAAGCTAGTTCTGAAATGCAAGCGTTTGCCTATATTTGGGCCAGTGTGCCTGGGTGTGTTATAGCAACTAATTATTACACAAATGTAAGGGTTTTTTTAATATAGCATTACACAAGAATACGCATGGCTCGAGGTATATACAAATTTACAGATATTTTTTGAGATATCCCAAATTATAACATGCTTAGCTGGAATTCGGAAATCTGATTGGCTGGAGCTTGTAGCCGAAGTGTTCTCGTTCCCATTTTATTTACATTGTACACATCATCATTAGCTGAATTGCTCACTGATCACGGTGTTTCACATCAATTGTATGCGGATGATACGGGGATTTACATCTCGTTTGAGGTTGATGACTCTGCACCCGCCATTGCTCAGATTTCTGATTGTATCAGGGGTGTGCAGTTTTGGATGTTGAGTCACCGTTTGAAGATGACTGACAGTAAGACGGAGGTCATCTGCTTTGAAACGAGGCATTCCCTCTCCCGTCTCAGGCCTGTGGATGTTGCAATAGGCAGCTCCCTTGTGAATTCGGCGCCAGTTGTCAAAAATCTTGGTGTTCTTCTTGATAGCCAATTGACGATGGAGCGGCATGTGACATCCACATGCAGGAGTGCATACTTCCATTTACGGAATATAGCTCACATCTGTAAATTTCTCCTACGTTTGCCACTTGAAAGGCTCATTCATGCTTTCATTTTTTCTAAGTTGGACTATTGCAATGTATTGTTTCTTGGGCTTCCCTTATGTTTACTACGGAAACTACAGCTAGTTCAAAATAGCGCGGCTCGCCTATTGTCTGGCTGCCGCAAGTATGATCACATATCTCCTGTTTTAAGATCACTCACTGGCTCCCAATCGAACGTAGAACTGAATTCAAAGTCTTATTACTGGTTTTTAAGGCACTTCATGGTCTTGCGCCCATCTATATTATTGACCTTTTAACACCCAAGAGTAATACGCGCCATCTACGTTCTTCAGATTTGGGCTTGCTTGAGGTTCCGTTTACGAGGTCTTCATGATATACAAACGGGCCTTCAGCCATGTCGCTCCGCATTTATGGAACGATTTACCGGCTGATATTAGAATGTGCAATACCATCGATTGTTTTAAGAAACGTCTAAAAATGCATCTTTTTCGCAAAGCTTTTAATTTATTGTCTCTTTAAGATTTTATACATTTTCCTGTGCCTGCATGTTTTTTAGTGTCAAAGGTTTGTTTATTTTTTACATTTGTGAACCGTTTAGAGCATTTTATGGATTTACGGCATAGAAAAATAAAATTATTATCAATATTCTCAACAAGAAGACCTGCGCACTGCGTAACATTTTTGAGCTTGCGCAAATTTTGAATGCCGACTTGGGAGCTCAACGCCGCAATGTCGAATAAGTCAACGGCTTGAGATTGATTTTGATTGTTAAATTTTAGTCTAGTGCAGCTCTATAAACCAACAAATGAAGAGTTTCTATAAGCAGCGGAGGCTATGTAACAACAAAACAATTTTTTAATTTTTTTGAGCATGTTTTTGAAGTAAAATTCTTCAAGTTTGATGTCTAATCGCGATATCGATGCGTTGCGTAACCGTATTATGAATTCAACTGTGCACGCGCGCGTTCTGAAACGTTCTATTTTAGAGGTTGTATGAGGCTGGGCGCTCCTGAACTCTCGTCCCAACTTCGGCCCTTAAAGTAACGACATTGTCCAATTATTTTTAACTTTAGCATATTATAATAAGGTTATAAACAGTGCGCTCGGGTATTTGGTTGCGGATATAAGACCTCTGGGGTGAAAATTAGCATATTTGGGTGAAATAATCACCGAGCGAAGCTAATTTTCACCCAGAGGTCTTATATCCGCAACCAAATACCCTCACTCGCCGTTTATAACCTCTAAATAGGAGCATAAAATGGAGTAGACACTGCACAATTTGTTAACATACGGTACAAACATCAGACTAAAGTGCATTATTTGGTTAAACAATGGGAAATGCTTACGCTAATGGGGTATAATTTGAA
Source organism: Ptychodera flava (assembly GCA_001465055.1). Classification (NCBI taxonomy): domain Eukaryota; kingdom Metazoa; phylum Hemichordata; class Enteropneusta; family Ptychoderidae; genus Ptychodera; species Ptychodera flava. The sequence goes on along the minus strand of LD345314.1, from coordinate 50,625 downwards.
AAGTAATGAATGTAATGTATTTTTTAACATTTCATAATTACCTTGTAAACAAAATCTTCCAAGGTTGGAGAACCTTTGATAAGTCTAGTACACCTCAAAACCTGGAAAAAAAGCAATAACATAGTATTGTTTGCACAAGCATGCACAGTTCCAAAAGTTTCCATCATTGACCTCAGACATCCTACAACAATACCACTACCAGTACATCATATATGCAACACACTAAATTCGATTTTTCATAGCGAGTATATCAGTTAACTACACCATGATTCCAAATCACAAAACCAAATTACTTAAGAGAAGTCGAGTCATTGTTAATGACATAGTCCCCGCTCGCATTTCGTATGCAATGGGAGAGTTTATGATGGATTGGTGGCATGGTGGTGGGGCTGTTGGATGTGGGTTATATAATTTTTTGGGGAGCTTGTTTGAGCTTGGACATTTGTTTGTAATGAATTGAAAATCAGATTCTCTATTGATGTCAGCATGTATAAAATGATGTGGAAGTTTTGAATTCTCTACGCAAATTGTGATAGTCAGGCTATGAAGAGAAACAGATGTAATATCGAAAGGTACGGTTTCAAGTGGTTAGTCTGTTATTGTGCAAACCAAATGTTGTAAATGATTACCAAGCCTAGTCAAAGAGTCAACAATAACTAGCATCGCATGTCCATTGTAGTGTAGATAGCCTTCATCATTTCAGCTATGAGAATCAAATACATAGAAAAAACCATTCTGCTTAGATAATGACATGCCATATTCTTTGATGATAAGGATTGCCTTTGTGGATGTCTGAAAAGCAGTGTGGAGAGCAGAGTATAATGTATAAATGATATTATCGATTGTACAGAAGTTCAATCAATCAATCAATGAAAAACATTTATAAAGCGCCAGGATCAATAACCATGTTATTTTCAAAGGCGCTGAGTTTTTAACATCAGTGTTCATGCACTTTGGCAAATAAATGAGTCTTGAGTTTTTGTTTAAAAACTTTAACACTTTGGGCCAGTTGAATGTCAGAAGGTAGAGCATTCCAGAGTTGTGGTGCTGTGATGGAGAAAGCACGTCCACCATACATTTTGAGTCTGTATTTGGGTACACACAGCAGGTTCTTAGAGTTGGAGCGTAGTGAACGACGGGGTTTATATGGCTTGATCAGATCCTGAATGTAGACTGGGGTCAGACCGTTGAGAGCTTTGTAAGTTAGCAGGAGAATTTTGTAGTCAAGTCTGTACTGAACAGGCAACCAATGAAGACTGCAAAGTACTGGTGATATATGATCTGTTCTTCTTGAACGGGTGATGATTCTGGTTATCCCCAAAATAACCCAACATGGATGAGGTTGGATCTCAAGCAAAATACCACTGTCCAAATAAAAGCTTGTTTTCAAATCTGTTGCCTGTAAATATGCACATGAATCTCTACAATGCCTGTGTGGATACAATTTGTCATACAACCACTTTCCTACATAAAGAATTGAATCAATACCAGTTCTGTTCCAAAAACACGTCAAAATTTTTAAAATATGCTAAGGCTATTAGGCTATTTGGCATGCATGTGCTGGTATCAGCAGCACAGAGTGAAAATGTAGGTGACCCTGATGCAAATTGCCTTAAGTTTAATAACCTTTATCATCACTGCCTTAGTACATACTGGTGCAGTGTCAGGGCTTGGATTTGTTTCAATATCACCTCCCAAAACAAGTAGTGCTTACCTATATTGATTACACAAAAAAATTTAGATGATCTATGTTATAGAAAAATACTGTTGTTGTGCCATTTTTAAGATAACTTTACAGTGAACACAATGAAAACAGCCAATTGATATTCTGTACTGCTGCAACAAGAGACTTACGATTGTGAGATGGTTTAATGTCGTGTTAAAGATATTTGTGAAGGAAAATATCAGATTCTTTCTTTTCATAGCTCACACTGTTGTACATTTTACTTTTGAAGAGTTTTTACACAGGAATTATACTGGTATGTCTTTGTTTCTTTGACTTTGTTGGTGTTATCAGTCAGTAATTTGTGTTTGGCAAGGGACAAGTTATATCAGTGACGTGTTTCGCAACTCCTTGTTTCAACTCCCTATATACCTATATACCTAGCTATCATATGCCTTAGTTTTTATGCCTTAGTTTTTATCTTCTGTTATGCCTTGTTTTTGACTTCTTGTTTTTGGCCTTATGTGGCAAAACTCAACAACGATTTCCAAGCTTAATTGACACAGTATTTTATATAGCTGTTTCAAATCAAACTGATGAAACAATTCCCTTCAGACAGAAGTGACATTGTGGTATTTGATGCAAAATTATTCTAAAATATGCAAAAAATTGAAGTCTTTGTAATTTAATACTTGTGACAATGACTACTCGGCTTACACTGCACTGCATGGCCGGCCGGCCTGAACATGGAAATAGAACACGTGCATGTGCTTGAAAGTGAAAAGGTTCATTCACAGTAACGCCACAAAACAAAAGTGACTTTGATTCATCACTGTCCTTCTCTATGATCAGACCATAACTTTCCAAGCAACATTGTATCTACACATCACAAAGCGTTGTGCCAATACAGTTACGTGTATTTGTTATGGTTGATGTCACTGGTGTAGGCTATACTGTTTACGGCCCGAGTGATCATCTAGAGTCTGCCGAGTGGCATTCCCGAGGTCCCATTAGATTTTGACTGCAGTCTACTTATTTGTCTAGCCTTGGAATACACTTAGTCTGTAGTAAAAGAGTTTTTTCTGTGAACATGAAGTCTTTATACTGCTAAGGAACGTACATCACGGCATGGAACCTGCACATGGCCGCTACACTGTACGCTACGGCAGATCAACGTCTGAGAGACGTTGATGTTGAAGAACCCCAGCTCATTGTTTTTAGGTAACAGAGCATGCGCATCTAAGGAAAATTTAACCCCCAACTGCTATGGAAAAAACTATCAGCAAGTTTGACTCACTTCATTTGTACGGACTTCGCAGTAACTTTATGCAAACGTACGCATTTTGGACACATTTTACTCAAATAAAAACCCACTTGAGTACAAAGTTTATGTCAAAAGACTCCCAAAGAAGTATAAAAAATTTACCGCAATGCAACAGAACATCAGAGGACCATGGTCATAAAACATAGAAGCGAGAATGTCAATGGTGGAACATAGTACACCAACGTACAAATTTCGAGTCGCCAGTCTGGCGAATGCTTTGACAGTCTGAGTCACCAATGAGTCATTTGCCGTCTGGCGAGCGGTAGCACGAACACTGCAAAGGTAATTTTAGATTCTGATTCAGGGGTTGTAGCTCGTAATAGTCCAAAAATGTGAATCCTTGGTAGCCAAATTGGGTATTTTGTAAAGACAACAGGCGTGCATAAATCGCTTTAGAAATGACTGAGAAATGGGTGCCGAGAAATGGCTGGTTACAGATGACGGCTGGACATGACTTCGGATTCGCATTCAGAAAATACGAGCCTGAATACCAGATATCAAGGGTAATTTAGGATTCAGATTCAAAGGATGTAGCTCTGAATAGCCAAAAAAAGTGAATATTTGATGGTCAAATTTGATTTTTTTGTGGAAAAAAGTGGCGTCCATTGAGTGGTCATAGGGTACTAAAGGCCAAGTTGTTCTAAAATCGCTTTAAAAATGACCGAGATATCATTGGAGACGGATGCACGGACGGACGGACAGGACCTAATATACTAGTCCCCTGCGCTGCGCGCACGGGGGAATAATAAAATCATCACTTTGATAAAATAAGAAAGACAGTTTAACAGAGCTTCATTAAATTCAAAATTATCCATGTTTTGATCCTGCACAGTAGGTCTTAATCAGCATGAAACAAGTCATCGTTGATGACACAGTCCCCATTTGTTTAATGGTTACTTTGATCACAAGTCCCAGAGGATAGAGTCCTGTTCATTAATTGGGTCTGTGATTAAAGATGAGTTCCATGGTGGTGAAAACGTTAAAGCAATGTGGGCAGCCACTCTTATTACAAAAGGTCATTGAATAAGTCAACTAGTGATAAATTGCAGCTGGATGTTGCTTAACATTTTTGCATTCTATTATGATACTGACAGATTATCACGCATACCACATTTCATACACAATACCGCAAACTGTGAATGAATTGTATTACAGCACTGTGAGATCAATATCTGTACAAAGTTTCATCAAATTTAATAAGGTTTTTCTGGACATATCACTCTAATTAGCAAAGTTCAGTAAATATGTAAATTAACAATTACTTAACATGACACTGCATTGAGTCTTTGTTCAATGTTAAAGCAATGTGAGCTCAACATCTGTACCAAGTTTCATGAAATTGCATGAACCGTTTTTCAACATATCATCCTAATTACAAAAATTCAATACATATGCAAATCAGCAGTTAAGTGGCCAATAATGGCATACAGAAGGAACAGAAATATAGGCGATACACTTATAAACGCCAGGCTTCACAAAAGCTACAATAGCTCGAAGTCAGATTCACATGTGGCCAACACGAACACAACAAGACCAAACCATACACATTCTAGCTTCCCTACTTGAACAACAACATAAGTGGAACAACATACCAACACATAAAAAGAATCAACCATTCAACATGTCACACCAATCAAAAATGAATTTTAAGTGACTGATGAAGAAAACTCTGTATTCGAAACGTAGCACCAAAGGATCGCAGTGTCACATTAGTCTCTCTGCTTCAGTGCGGATTAACATCAAGACACGTAGATTACGGGTATGTCTCGCCATAGCAAACCAACATTTTACATAAAACAGCCAAACATGATATACACTTACAATATACACAACACAAGTCATTGTTGATGACACAGTCCCCGCTTATTAATGGGTACTTTAATTAAAAGTCCTCCGAGAGGATAAGAGTCCTCTTCATTAATTAGGTCTGTGATTAAAATCACTGTGATACAGATGGGGCTTAATGGCTGAGAATGAGTTCCATAGTGGTGAAAACATAAAACAAATATAGGCCTCCATTCTCATTACAAAAGGTCATTAAATGAGACAATTAGTAACTAATTCACAGGATGTTGCCAAAAAGTTTTGCATCCTATCATAACACTGACAGATTATCACTGGTACCATATTTCATAAAGTTTGATGCAAAGCTTCTGGACATTCACCCTAAACAATTAAAATCATCATGTAAATGCACATTAGCAATTATAAACAATACCGCAATGTGTCATTGAATTGTACTTATAACACTATGAGATCAACATCTGCACCAAATTTCATCAAATTTGATGCAGTATTTGAGGACATATCACTCTAATTAGGAAAGTTCATTACATATGCAATTACAAATCCATTAACATGACACTGAAAAATGTCTTTATTACATGAACTGGCCTGTATCTCAACCTGTGTGATGTACACCAGCACAGATAAGAAATCCATATTATCCCTGTTGTACGTCATCAGCTGGAACTTTTTTCCTGCAATGGTACCGTTCATACATGCGCGCACGTCGTGACACAGACCGATTTGTCGTAATTGATGCCGTACTCTCATGGCATTTTGACAAAAAGGTGGCCTAAATCAAGATATGGAAACATAGAAGGCATGTACAACGAAATTTCGAGACGCTAAAGCTTTAGCTATTCCCAAGAATCGAATGAGGATACCGTCGATTGTTTTAACGGCTCAGTAACATCACGGCTCGAGTCATAAGGCTCAATGTGGATGTCGTCCAACCTGGCAATCGCCAAACAACGTTGTACCTGGCGATCGCCAAGCGACGTTGTACCTTGTGATCCCTGCTAGGAGATAAACCCGAAAGATACACCTCAACAGAATTCAACTGTATAATAAATGAGTACTGTATAATCTTCGGGATAGCGACATAGAAGGCACAGGCATAAAGTCATTTGACGAACAACAATAAATTTTCTTCATCACACAAATTATTCCGTTGTTTCTCGATCGGAATCAAACCTGCAGCATAACACATAAGATGTCGACCTGTAGCCTTAACTCTGCAGTGCAGCACTGTAGAATCTGATGTATTTTGAAAGTTGACTCGGACAAGTAACAAAATTGGGATGTACCTACGGGCAATATATGTGTCACAGCAAACATCAAATTCCATAAGACGAAAGAATTGATGACTGAGATGGCCACTGGCGGCGGAGACCGGTCACGGCAGTGCCCACTACAAGCGAACACTCTGTGTGTCATCGGTCTGAATCTTTCGGGCTCGCCAAGATCATAAACTTGTGATATTTTAATAGCCACAGCATTACTAAGAATGATAAATACGGATTCGATCATGTCGTTGCATCAACTTCATAAATATAATTGTAATTCTAAATAACTCAAAATACTGTGGTTATCAGTCACTAGTGCGGTGCTATGTCCGCCGTGGCAGACTTGCCTTGGCATCGGTCCAGCGCGAGACAATGACTGACACACGCACGAGACCGAATCCGTATCTGATTGGTGGAGATACACTCAGTGTGACAGTTTTCGGACGACCTCAGTTTTCGGACATTTAATGACATGCTGTTCGTTGAACTCACTTCGCTCCGTATTGATAGCGTTTTACAAGTCATGCTACCGCATATTAAGTCAGGTGACGCTGCTGTCCCGATTTGGATATTTTTTAGGTAGAAGCTATTTCGGGTGTTACAAACTTGGCGAAGTTAGCCACACCGTACAATACAAGGTGTCGAACGCAACAAACAGAGACAGCCCTGTACGATATCTGAGCGCTGTACACGTCGAAAAATAGCTGAGTCGTCCATGGATTAAACGTAACTAATTATCACGAAATATTTCCATATAGTTTTCTAAACACACCAAAATTGAAAATCGGGATTTGAAGTTTCAATATATTAGCATTTAGCCCCTATAATCATATTCCAAATACGACGTCCGATTACTGCGATAGCAGTCCGATTACTACGCACTCAACATGGGTCAAACATTTGGCAACTTTGACCCCCTAAATGCCACTTCTGTCGGTGTTAACAGTTTGAGGATAAACACAATAAAGTTTCGAAAGGTATGATAATAAGATTTCTTAGTGCTCGTCATTTATGAAATGGCTTTGGGCGAAATTCACTACCCTGTCACACTGAGTGTACCATTCAATGTATCAAAATCTCAGCTTAATCACATTTATGAATGAAAGTATACCTGTAAACATTTGCATATCTCCTTGGTGACGGGCTACTTTACTCATTAAATGAAACTAATCTACGTAAATAAAAGACAAACTCGTGATAAAAATCATGCAATTTGTTACAATAATTTTGATCCATCCACACGGAAAAACAAGAAGACTGTTCATGTGATAAATATATAATCCCATGGAATTTTTCTCTGTTTGACGTCAACGTGTACTCGTGTTGTTAGCGAAGCTGCAAAACTTCTCCCCTTCCGCTCAAAGTTGTACAGCTCCATGAAAAATACTCGTATACGATGATGACAAACAGAGAAAAATACCGCA
>LD345314.1:29440-42522 GCA_001465055.1 Ptychodera flava | reverse complement strand
CCCCTACATCTACCTGTACACCAAATACTGAGACAGTAGCTTTGGCAGTATGGGAGCCTTTGTGTGTGACGGACATACATCCGCACATACCCACAAATATACAGACATGCAAATCAATTCAGCTTAGACGATAACCTCACATTGGTATACCAAATGTGAGTAAAAATACCATTGGATTATATATAATTATTCACCGTTAAAGCAATATGAGCTTAGCATCTGTACCAAGTTTCATGAAATTTGATGAAGCATTTTTTAACATATCAGCCCAATTAAGAAAATTCAATAATGGACATGATACTGCTACATGTTGTGAAACAAATTGATGTGCATTTGTATGACATAGGTCAATGTCCTTGTACCCATTTTGAATAATATTGGTGCAAATATGTCTGAGTCATGCCTCTGTACATGAAAAAATGCATCAAAATGGCCACCAGGCAGCCATTTGCATTGGATTGTGAAACTAATAGTCATGCATACTTATGATATAGGTCAATGTCCTTGTACCAAATTTGAATAAAATCCGTTGCTTCGGACAAGAAAAATTACGAAAAAAATCATAACAAAAAGGCCACCAGGCAGCCATATTGTATAAGTTTGGGAAACCAATTGACATGCATATATATTACATAAGTCAATGACCATGTACCAAACTTGAATAAAATCGGTTGCTGCGGACATGAAAAATCATAACATGATAACAGCCAATATATTTGATCTTACCGTAAAAAAATCAAAGTGCATATGTATCACATAAGTCCATGTCCTTGTACCAACTTTGAATAAAATCAGTGCAGAAGTGCCCAAGTTATTGCTCTGGACATGAAAAAAAATGAAAATGGCCACCACACTGCCGTATTGAATCATATCGTGAAACAAAACTAATGTGCATATGTATGACATAGGTCAATGTCCTTGTACAAACTTTGAAAAATACCGTCAAGGACAGTGTGCTCACATTTGGTTTGAATTGGTCCATTCAAGAAATATTTAAACCAGGAAAAACAAGAATGACAAAAGCAAATATGGTCTCCAACTTAGGTAATGGAGGTCATGTTTAGGAACATGCGTATCAACTTCTGTAGCAATGGAACAAGCAGATCCTAAATACATAAGCAAATGTCAACAACAAAAAACAGACAGAGAAGGCTTGATAAAAAGAAAAGGTGGGAGTGGGTTAAAAAATCTAGAAGGGATCTGGTAAAAAAAGTAATGCTACCTCATCAATCTTCTAGACCCTACCCCCTCCTGAATATCAAATGTTCCATCCCTTGGCATTACATAATGCCAGATGACAGGAAATGTATTTACAACCTTTTTAATTAATGCGATGAGTGTTATCATTTTAATGTAAAGAGCACTTAAGTTAGTTACAGATAGTGAAATGCCTTCCACTGTGGGCGGTGATTACAACATCTAGAATTATCCTGGATCCAAATTTCTCATCAGTTCTTGTATTTCTTACAAAGAAAAGTTGCAAAAATTGGTCCGCAATGAAAACATTCATGTCAGCTTTGTTTTCTGGATCAAATTTTCCTACAAATTGATACCAAATATGACAAAATTATGTTCACAGCCTTCGAAACTGTCTCACAACATATCCTGGGTTGGTGTAGTCATTTAAGGTCACAAACTGAGAAAATTACCTAAAATATACAAATTTGGGGGGGGGGGGTTTCCCAACACTTTGAGCAGAAAATTTATCTGATAAGATCCCTCGGGACTTGATACCAAATTACAAAGCTATCAAACAAGTAATTTTGAGAACAAGTTTTCTTGACCAAAACTGTCAATATTATCTTAAAAATACAAATTTATATATTTCAGGACAATTTCCACATATCTAACTGTTGTCATCTCTGTACGTCTGTGTACCAAATACAAAAGCTGTCTGTCTATGGGTTTCAAAAAGAAAATACTGTGTAATTTTTTTTGACCAAAAATGACAAAATTGCTCCAAAATAGTAATTGTCCCAATTTTGTCATAATTTAAACAAAGTAGAAGAGTAACACCCTTACAAAGATCCAACCCAAATTTGAGAGCGATTGGGATGGCGGTTTCAGAGAAGAATAAGTTTTACTGAAAATGAGAAAAATCACCAAAAAATTCAGCAAAAATACAAAATTAAGGATATCTTCACAATATTCGTACAACTGTATAAGGTTCACCTAAGGTACTTGCACATAAATTTTCAAAGCAATCAAAACAGCGGTTCTCGAGATATTAATTCTTGACCATTTTCACATTTTGTAAGCTCATTTGCATAATTTTGGCAATGCAGACTTCATTTGAACAAAATCCCATCTATAGCCCAGGATGCATCCACACACCAAATACCAAGCTGAAACTTGCAGCGGTTTGCGTGTTTTTGATGTTGACGGACATACTGTACGTACGTACGTACATACATACATACATACATACATACATACATACATACAGACAACATCCACTTCAGCTTATACAATAAACTCACATTGGTATAACCAAATGTGAGCTAATAAAATCGGTTTAGACACGCCAGAGTTTATGGCTCTGGACATGAAAATATTATAACAAAATGACCACCATGCGGCCATATTGCATCATATGATGAAACAAATCAACATTCATATGTATGACATCAGTGCATGTCCTTGTACCAACTTTAAACAGGGTTCGTACACCTTGGGACAAATAAAATTCCAGGGCTTTCCAGGGTTTTTTGACCAGTTTTCCAGGGCTATTTCAACTAAAATCAAGTAATTTTCCAGGGCTCTTGATCATGAAAACAAATTTATACTCGACTTTTATCGACACACCGTACCTATCTACTGCTTTAATTCCTGAGCTTTTTCTTCTAACTGTATAGCTACTGATTGTATTTCACTTTGTTTTTCTCTTTTGCAGTCTTAGAATTTGCAGTCCTAAGACTATTTAACTTTGCAACAAAAGACATTTCCCTGTAGATTCAGCTTTCTTGGAATATTTATTATCAGATTTGTTAAGTTCAACTACATCAGTCTCAAGTATCTTCATTTTCCAGGGTTTTCCAGGACTAAATCACATTTTTCCAGGGTTTTCCAGGGCTAAAATAAAATTCCAGGGTTTTCCAGGACCGTACGAACCCTGTTTAAATAAAATCAGTTGATACATATGTCTGAGTTATGGCTCTGGACATGAAAAATCGAAACAAAATGGCCGCCAAGCAGCCATATTGAATCATATTATGAAATAAATCCACATTCATATGTATGACATTGGTCAATGTTCTTGTACCAACTTTGAATAAAATCGGCCGAAACATGCCTGAGGTTATGGCTCAGGACATAAAAATTGTAACAAAACGGCTGCCATGTGGCCATATTTGATCATATTGCAAAACACTTTTTCATGCACGTGTATGACAAAGGTTGATGTCCTTATACCAACTTTTAATAAAATCGGTTGAGATGTACCTGAATTATGGCTCTGTACAAGAAAAATTCGTTACAAAATGGCCGCTGTGCAGCCATATTGGATCGTAGCACAAAACAAATCAACGTGCATACATGTATTTATGACATAAGGGGTAATTGTTGTACCAAGTTTGAATATCACTCCAGGCATATCTGCGTGAACGGACGGATGCACAGACGCATTGATGGACGCACGCAAGGACGCACGGACATGACCAAACCTATAAGTCCCCCGGAACGGTGTCCTTGGAGACTTATAAGACACAAAACACACACAACCCAAATATAAACGATGTGTGAAGTTGCTTTCCCTTTACTACCTACTACCTGTAGTGTAAGTTCATTTTAGAAAGTACTGCAGTCTATTTCTTACCATCCCTTCTTCTGCTTTCTTTGCTATAAGTCTCTGGTTGAACATAAAAATGTTCCTTCATTTGCAAACTTGTGTTATTTGATGGTATATTGTCAATTTTATTTTTCAATTGATAATTTTCTCTGGGTGTTTTGATGTCAATCACTGAGAGTATTGAAAAATCTTTCTGACCGTTTCTTTGATGTATTTACGTGGCAGTTCTAAATACACAGGCTACCTGAAAACAAACTTTACATGGTAAAATGAATAGTCCACCCAAAATTTAATCAGCTTTATACAGGTTTATATTTATGTCATAAAATCATTTATCATTACTTTTTGCACAGAAACAGCGCGGCCATATTGTCTACTTCCTCGCAAAGCATGCCGGGAGAAATGCCCGGATGATGACGTAAAGTTTTCGTGTTTTGGTGCATTGGCTAGGGGGTCTGATCTAGGGAGTCTCATTAACAGCTTATGCCTGCCTGTAAGTGTTATGGACTTACCAATAATGGTGCGCAAGATTTCGAGAAGGCATTCTGCATGATTCGCAACCTGAAGTGAAAACACCGCCTCCAGAAATTGTTGCTGGTAAAGATTGGCACTGACATAAATTTTCAAAATTATAAGCACAGTGCATGTTTTTACATATGCGAATGCCGTTTCCAAGAGAAGGACTTTGTCGGCAGTTTGACGATCCCTAATGAAATTGGGGTTAGGAAAAGACTTCAAGATGATGCTGTACCACAAAATTACACTTGAAAGCAAATGCATTGGTAAAAAGGAAGGCATCAGAGAGACTTTCCATAAAAGAAAGAGGTTAATGGTTTAAATATTTATGATTTTTCTGAACCGCCGGAGAGTTTTTTGGGATCATCTTTCCTACAAATAGTTTACTTGTCTTAATATTCTTGTTATTTTGATGACATCGCATTGGTATTTAAAACATAATAACGTTTGCGCGATCAGTTGAAATCAGAAAGTTTTATTTTTGCTCGCGAATGTTTAACTGCTTCAACGCAACCAGCACCCATGCATCCAACACCGGAAACGATCCGTATGTTGAAGGTCATCTGGAACCAAGAATTGGTTAAAAAGAGTTCGAGAAAGAAGAAGATACGTTGATGACAACTTTTACTGATGTCGGAAAAAATTCAGACATAAGCCTTTTCTTCCTTTTAGAAAAAATAGGCACGTCAAAGTAAACTTTATTATCGGGCAACCGTGCTGTGAGTTGAATTTTTTCTACGATACCACGGCAGCAAGCCATATTTTTGTGGCATCGAAAACAATAATGAGCAATTTGCCACTAAATTGTAAATAAAAACAAGAAGCAGTAAGTGAAGTTGGTTACTTCGTTGCTAGTGCGGAATTAAAAGGGATTTTCCCGAAATAACTAATCACATGGATTTCATAAAATGGTCCAAAATGAACAATGTTTTATATAAGCACACTACAAGACCGGTCGTATGACCATGTTGGATTGTAGTAAAAACGAGGCTCTCTGTTGTAAGGTTTCTAGAAATTTCCACGTAATTACACAGCGCCAAAGATCAGCGTGCATCGTATCATAATTTAAACACACCACTCAACCTCAGCAGCACTTATAATAACATCATTGAGCTAAAGCCTGAAAACTTTAAGTTCCAGAGTGGAAAAATGGAATCAGATACTCAATATGTGTGACCGAATATATTTTATGTTTCTTAGTCAGGCTATTCAGACACCGTTAAGCTTACTCTTGTAGCGTAGAGTAACCGTGATTCAGGGTTTTTTTTCCTCAGAGCTGCTTTCTCTCCATACTGCTATATAATAGTACATGACTTTTTAATTTTGCCATCTTCCCACTCCCGATCTGTCAAAGGTAGTTTATTTCATTCCTTGTTTCTGTAATTTTTCTCTACAACTCGCGAGGTCATGGCTGTAACTTTTTAGTGTTGAATTTTTCCCGACATTTTTCTCCGAGACCGGCCGCAAGGTCGTGGCTTTCAGGTTTTAGACTTTTTTCAGTAATTTTTCTTCACGACCGTGAAGAAAAGTGGCTTTCAAGTTAATGAATGTTTTTTTTTGTATTTTCTCTCAACGATCTGTCGCCAGGTTGTGGCTGTAAAGTGTCATTGATTTTTTTACATTTTTTCTCCAAGACCGGTTGTGAGGTCGTGATTTTCAGATTTAGACGTTTGTCAGTAATTTTTCTCCACGACGGATTGCCAGGTCAAGGCTTTCAGTTGTTTTACTTTTTTTCTTTTTGTTTTTTTCATGACCGGTCGCCAGTTCATGAATGTAAAGTGTTGAATTTTTTCTGACTTTTTTGTCCACAACCGGTGGTGGAGTCGGGGTCGACTTTCACGCTTGTGATTTTTTCGGTTACGTGATCTCTTCCTACCTCTGTGGTGGTTTCTAATTACCGGTAACTTACGTTTAAAGTTCAATGTGAGTTGTGAGAACGAGAAAATGTCAGTGTGTTTTATGACTGTACTTTGAAAGGATAAATTGAAATTTCATTTAGTGCCCTGGAGAACATGAAAGTGTGTATGTATAACTATTGTGTGTTAGATGAGGGACACTCCATTTAGAGTCGGACAGATTAGTCGTTTCTGGTTGTCCGCTTTGTCTCTCCTCCCTCTCCAATGGGGAACGGTGCTTGGAATTATCTCGTCATTCGTTCATTCTTTTTCTATATGTAACTGAAAAACTAGCACTTTGAATTGGCAATTTTCGATAACTATTCTTTGTCATGTAAAGAGTTATTCATATTTTAAAACCAGCGTTGTAATGGCTAGACAGGCGGAGCAATGTCCTCATACAGTTCTCTTTGGCTGTTTGTTATCCAACATCTTTTTTTTCAAGTGATAACAGCTAGCTTGCAATGCTGATCAAAATGTTTTGCCCAAATATACAATCACTTTGGCTAAGTTGAGTTTGTTTTGTCACCAGGCAATATCGAAGATGTGTTCAGCCACGGTGGGGGACCTTAGTTCAGCTCCAAACATGGCCTCCCATAACATTGTTACTTATAAAGGAGCTACCAATAGAGCCATGCTTGTACAGCTTCCTTCGGTAAGTGGTGGAGCCATGTGCCCTTCTTTTACTTCTGAATTTATCAGTGTGTCCGTGTATTCATTGGAAACACCAAGTTTGAAATCCTGGAGTTCGGTATCACTGAATTCCGGTTCAAAGTTATAAGGTTGGAGACAAAGTGTAATCCATGGGGCAGCAGCCCAAACAAACGTACGGTAGAGCGGACCCCCTAGCGATACCCCCTTACTTCCTCAACAAAACACGAAAACTTTATGTCATCAAATGTCAAGCCTCTCTGAAGAATTCCGATAGGTAACGCTTCCATATCGCTAAAATGGCGTCATACACATCGGTTAGTAAAACATTAATTTCTAGGAGAATAAACAGCACATTTTTCATCATTTCATCATATATGTTACAAAAACAATCCTCTTCAACTTTAAATTTTAAATACAAATTTGAAAGAATGATTGTTGTTCCAGAGTAAACCATTACCATCAGTAATAAAAAAAAAAGGAAATAAAAGAGTAATTTCAAAACTTGAAGAACATTTAAAACATTAGAATTTTAATTTTCTCTATAATTGCTGGGAAAAAGCATGCGCATGAAGCCAGGGTTGAATGGCGCCCTCAATGCAACCATTAAATCGGAGACACTCGAATGGTCAAAGGTCATTGTATGTCTTGCCTTGGATCTGCAATTACATTTCATACTTTTACAGTTAACTTTTGGTCCTGTTTGGCCCCGGTTGAGTATCAGAGACACCCATTTAAGATATTTTTGGCCCCATTTGGCTTTGTTGGGTCCATTTTGGCTCAGTCCTTTGTTAGGATACGCCCCTGCAGGCCCAGCAATATTTACATATGGCATCCTTTTTTTTGAAAATTGCCAAAGGTAGGCAAGAAAAAAAGCCCCGTTAGGTGAAAACTCAAAGGGTCAATAGGGGTTGGCTGACAGTTTGACACAATACGTACCATTAAGAGTTGAATTATACTACATTGACTGGGTTGACCATATGATTTTCATAAGAAAAGATCCAGGGGAAAAGTGTATACATTGGATGTTTTGCCAAATTTTACAAAGCATTAATTTCTCAATCAAAAAATCAAGCATAGAACTAATGAAAATTTGTAAAAAAATATCATTGCCTTGTACATCAGGCAATAAAAAATTGTTGGCAATAGAAAATACATAGTGACACTTAAAATTGGTTTGAAAATTGAGCTTCTTAACCACGGTATTGCTAGATGGCTGCCATTTTTGAATCTATGATGAAAGTGGTGAATTCTGGGATATCTTCGAGGGCGGTGTGACTTGCACCATAGATGAGCACACTGTGCTCATGTTGTTTCAAAAAACTATTAGTTTAATTATTTTATCACAACATCAATATGCCTATCATGGCCTCGGACTAACCATATTAGAGTAAACAATATGAATTAATGGCATAACGTCACAGGTCAGGTCATTCTTAAATGACCTGGAGAATTTTACATGTAATGACTCAGAATGATGAAATGTTTTTGTGGAAGCCATCTAGTAATGTTGCCACCAGAAATTCAAAAAGCTCATTAGCAGATCTACAGATACGCGTAAGATCAAATCAGGATCTGATCCAGTAATGTGTTCAACAATAGAAAAGATGCACTCACCAAATTTGCCTAATGATAGCTACACCTGACAATGACTTGAATGTACAACATACAGAGCTCAGAGATAAGTTAAAAACCTTTTTTCTGAGCTGACTACAAGTCCTGTATATACGCTGTTTGCATATTTTTATCACAAGCTTAAGATAGAGGTTTTTTGTGCTTTTCCAGCATTGCTTTTCTGCGAACAAATGTTACTAAGCGAATTTAAAGTGTATGTCCCGCATAAATTCAAAGTTAATTTTGCTTAAAATGAGCAATGCTATATGATTTTGCCATCCCTAATTTATCAAATAAATGCATCAACCCAAGGAAACGACGCGGTTAAATATTATTATAATAAAAATGCAATATGTTGTGCGACTTTGAAGTTGGCTGCCATTCGGGCCGTTTCGGAATTCGCGGGCATTGCCACCGGAAATGACGTAACTAATAGAATCAATCTCATGGTCAATTATATTGTCACAGAAATCATAGCTATAATCTCTGTGTAGTCAGCGATTGACCAGTCATTGGATAGAAATTTGACTGTCTCCTTTGTTTCATACTAAGCTCTGCGACCTTGCATCACATTTATCCCTTTTCCTGCCAAGTCCATATTTCACCAGCAGGTCAAGATGGTTAAAATTAATGAACTCAAATTCCATATGGTGTGTTTTAACATAATACTGTAGATTTGAAAGCTGTTGAATACAAAAATACTGCAAACTTGATGTCTTTGGACTTAAGATGCTATAACAGACCAAGCTAAGTGTGTAAAAATACGTCATGTTTTGGCTCAATACCGCTTTTTACTGACTTGGCTGATGGGGAAGTGATACTGTCTGGCAGGAAAAGGGTTATACGTTGTTTGTCTGTAGTGGAAATGATTGTGCCGTCTCTGGCTCTGAAACTTTTAAGCAAACGAATGGATGATTAGAACAAGCAATCTATCGGCGAGCAACACATCGCGACCGAATCACTCGCTGTAAAACAAATATGCATACACCGTCCCTCCCGTGGGTGGAGGGACGGTGTATGCATGCATCGTGTATCAACCTTGAAATAAACATTCACTCTGTGACATGTCACAGGCATGTAGGATGCCAAAGACATTTTGTGCATTTACGTTTAAAACAACCTAGACTAAGTCGACCGTAAGAAAGGTGGTGTTGAGACATATTTCAACTGAACTCAGTGGCTGCTTTTCCCAGTAAAATACGTAACTTTCACAAACTCTCTCTCTCTCTCTCTCTCTCTCTCTCTCTCTCTCTCTCATGTGTCAATATCGGGTGTGGTCTCTCAGCGTACCATCATTCTAATTTGTGTTAAATGGAAATGATCATTGCAGTTTAATCTTGAAATTGGCCAAACGTCGTAACTAGACACTTGTCATGGTCTGGAGCAAGTTACCAGCTTGTATAAAAGTCGGAAGGTTTTGCTTTCGAATTGGCGCACGCGTAAAATACTGAACGTGTAACTAAAACTCACTGTTGAAATTTTTCTGACTTTCAAAATTAAGCCGGTTGTACTGTCAACAATAAATAAGACAGAGCAATACTGCCGACCTCAAAGACTCCGCGTATTATTTCAACCTTAATACCAATGCAGCAAGGCGAGAGTATGAGTCTAAAAATATTACATCATGGTATTTGGCTTGAATATGACATCGACCCGATGAACACGTTAATTCGGACACCTGAACCCTGACGCTACCCCTACCCTGACGCAAAACCTGTTTGGCCAGAAGTGTGAGGTGGTGAAATCTCCGATATATATCGGATATTTACCTGCGATTTGACAGCTAGAATCTATTATCGTCCAGTATCGAAGCTAGAGTCGGTCCTTGGAAGTCGGGTTTGGCCAGAAGTGTGAGGTGGTGAAATCTCCAATATATATCGGATATTTACTTGTGATTTGACAGAATCTAGTATTGTCTAGTATCGAAGCTAGAGTCAGTCCTTGGAAGTCGGATTTGATCAGAACTGTAAGGTGGTGAAATCTCCGATATATATCGGATATTTACTTGCGAATTGACTAAATCTAGTATCCTCTAGTATCGAAGCTAGAGTCAGTCCTTGGAAGTCGGGTTTGGCAAGAAGTGTGAGGTGGTGAAATCTCTGATACATTCGGATATTTACTTGCGATTTGACAGAATCCAGTATCGTCTAGTGTCGAAGCTAGAGTCAGTCCTTGGATGTCGGGTTTGGCCAGAACTGTAAGGCACAGGGCAAGTCATTCTAGTATCGTTTAGTATCGATATTTGTGGCGAAGGGAAATTCGTCTTGGTGTGACTGATGGACAGACAAGCAGACACGATGTGTTCTGTAATTCTGCTACAACACACACATTTTATTCTGTGGTTCTACTTCTATATATACAGCAAAGCATAGACCCTCGACAAAAACGGGACAGGCAACTGCTGTGGGGTTTTTTTTGTGCGATCTATCTTGGAATATATTAAGTTTATTTGCCAAGCAGTCCACTACAACAATACTTCGTACTTAACACTGAATCTCATTCACGATCAAATTCACGTTCTGAATATTTACACTTTGCTCTTGCACGGCACGTTCCGAGTAATGACACAGAGAATTTTAAGGTTTTTTTGATACCAGTCATGGTGAATGTTCTGGTAACGATGAAGATCACAATTATTCTCGAGGGTCTATGACCAAAGTTAAATGTCAAAGTCAACATAAAATAAAAAACAAAAGAAAGGTCAGATTGCATGTTATGGCTTCATTTAACAAACAAATAAACTAATAGATAAACTGACGCTGTGAAATCGTCATTAGTATGTGTACAGAAGCCTGGATAATAAACAGAAAATATACTATCTGTTTTGCATTATTTCTGTTGGATTTCCATTCCCGACAATATTAGAGTCCCCAAATCGCCGAAAAATATAGGGTAAATATCGGAGATTTCACAGATCCGGCGTGCCGAGGCACAGGGCAAGTCATTCAAGTATCGTCTAATATCGATATTTGAATCCCCAAATCACCGATAAATATTGGGTAAATATCGTCGATTTAACAGACCAGGCGTGCCATGGCACCAAGCAATTTATTCTGGTATCGTGTAGTATATATTACAGTCCCCAAAAACGCCGTGAATATCGGCGGTTCCACAGGCGCAGCTTCCCATGGGACAACCGCAGTTCATTCTAGTATCGTCTAGTCACAGTCGCTTGATGGGCTATTCAGCTCTGGGACTATTCGCGCCATAGACGAGTGAGTGTACAGAAGCGAGAGGTGTTTATTGCTTCTGTACACTCGTCTATGGGGCGAACAGTCCCAGAGCTGATTGTAAATATCCGTTATTTAAAAATTGTGCAAAGTCGCGCCTTCATGTGAGTCGAGAGACACTTGAAATTTTGAATGACGTGATCAGTCGTGTGTCATTGTCATGGCATTAATTTCAATAACGATAATCGCCCGACGGGCTTGTCTCAAGTTTAAAAGCTTTACAAGAAAGTGTTTTTCAGTCCTGACAGTGTATAACCTAATCATGGCGATGACTGATGTTTTAATATTTCTGCCGGTCGCACATATAGCGTTCGATTTCACTTTGACAAGCACTTTGAATGTGCGATCCCTGCTCGATCAGTCAGTCGCCGATTTTTAAAATCAGCCAGACATTATATTCTTAAAGAAACTCAACGATGTAAAGATTACAAAATGCCTCATTCATAGTTTTACGCTGTTTGACAATTTTTTCCCGTCAGGGACGTCATGTACTTTAATAGCTGTTCACTCATATAGTGAAGCTTCGATCGATGCTGTAGCTCCATGCATGCTCATACACAGGGCTGCGATCGTATCGCCCTTTTAGAAGTGACTTTGATCACGTCTTCATTTGATCAAGGTGAATTTAGTACTGATTTTCGAAAGTCTCAACCCTCAAATACGCTCTCACTTCGATTGTGAGAGCCCCCACTTCAAGCCCTCACATTTGCTCGCACTTCGATTGTGAGAGCCCTCACTTCAAGCCGTCACATTCGCTCGCACTTTGATTGTGCTGGCCCTCACTTTGGCCCCGCACTTGTCGATTTCCGGCAACCTTACATACCTCTCTAAATCAGGAAAAAAGATCAGACCTCTAGCAGTATTGGCCAGCCAAGAAATACATATGCGCATAATAAATGAGGTAAAAGATGTGACATCTTAAGGTCTAATATCCTATCAAAATTGGAGGGTATAGAACTTGTAATTACTGAGATATGCATATATATGTATAATCAAGGTCAAAGGTCATCGAGGTCACATGACATTTTGAAAAAAAAAATTATATTGCTAATTAATCCCTATATGCCAAAAAATCAGACCTCTAGCTCTATTCGCTTGCCCAGAATTAGATGTGTGCATAATTAATGAGGTAATAGACATCAAATCAGGTCCAATAATCATTATCATTCAAGGTAAACCGTGAAATTTACCAGGTCCAAGGAACATATAGATGATGACAAAGGCAATGGGGCCATCTTGAACCACAAAATAGTGGTGGTACCAGGTGTCCGGAATGGGTAAGTGTACCCTGCCAGCTAGCCGCACCCGTCAAGATTGACCCAAAGCGACAAATCCATTGTTATTTGGTGAATTCACCAAATTACTTTTGTGAGTCAAAATTTGGTATGC
>LD345307.1:7539-21565 GCA_001465055.1 Ptychodera flava | reverse complement strand
ATTGTGCGGGCACATTTTGTTCAGTGCGGGCACAGTGCTCGTAAAGTGCTCGCAGAGTGCTCGTAAAATGCTGGCACTTCACACCCAATTGTGCTGGCATAATGCGCTAAGAGTGCTGGCATTGTGCTCGCAAAATGCCAGCACAATGACAGGTTCTGCGTGGACTGTACTGTATGTTGAAATGTTGTGTTAATCCATGCTTGTCTATGTCAGTTAATTGTTTGTGCCCTTGTCTAGTCAAATTTCAGGGTTTCACTGTCAATGGATTTAAAAAACTGATCAGAAAGCACCTGTTGGTGTCTCAAGATCAATGTTGCAATATTTCTCTTCTCATTGTAACTTTCTGTTTATTTTAGGTTGTGCAATTTATACTGGTCAAGAAACCAAAATGGCTTTGAATTCAAAACAGAAAGGTCTAAAAATCTCTATTATAGAATCGTAAGTATCCGTACATCCAAAAAGGCTATCTGTGATTTCATCATCAAAATTATATGCAAGATGAGTGATCATTCTTGCTTAGTTTCTTATACTTAATTGGATCATGATACTTTGCCCAAGATTGTGTCAAGGAAAATGTACACTAGATTTTCTTAAACAAACATCGCTCAGCATTTATAAAATCTAATGTTCTCAGAACAGTGTGCTATATATCATTAAATAAAATAGATTGAGACACAAAATGGAAAGTATATTAAGTTCAATTGTTTTGATGTACCGTACATGTACATGTAGCTAAAGATATCAAGCCCACTGATGCAAGTTCCTATTTAGTGTGCTGGTTTTGCTTTGTTGAACTTCAAGAAGCATTCAGGAGTTAATTTGACAGTTACATATTTGGATTTGTTGAGCAATTATTATCTCTGTTGACGCAAAATCATTTCTGTATGATTTCTATCAATGATTGACAGAGAGTCTGCCATACATGTATGTTATGACTTCAGGGTAATTTTGAAAAATATGAAATCTGCTTGTGCCTTGTAATGATATCCATATTTTCTTTGATTTCTTTCAGATCTATGAATGACTGTTTGATATTTTGTTTGTGTTGGTTGATTGTTCAGTCCTGTTTGTGTACCGGTCTTTACTATTGGTTTGAGAGCAGAGAATTCCGAGCTCATCTCTGGTACTTGAGCAAAGATAATGGCTCAGTTACGGTGGGTAATATTTGATTCTATGATATATAAACTTTATAAGGTAATATGCACCTTTCCGACAGATATATCAGACTCTAATGCACCTCGTCAACAGACATTCAGACTCTCAAAGCTCTGAAACTGGTGGAATAAACAAATTTTGATGAAAATCAAACCTTTAATTATTCCCCACATACAGTTAACACAAGGATGGCGGCCATTTTGAATTTCAGGTGTTAAGAAATATTGGGTCATTTGCTTCTCTTGTGCCAAATTGTACATGGCTACCCCTGATTTTATTCATGATATCAAAAGGGAAAGGCGTAAAGTTTCTTCATGAAAAGTTGAGCAAAAGTCTCAGTCTTTCAATAACAATTTTCAAATTTTGTGCATTACTTGAAATGGTTGACATGGATCTCTGCATCTTCTGTCTTCTATACTGGGTTTTATATTCACTTTACTGAGCTACCGGTATATCCTAATCAGAACTTGAATTGTATGATAGCATCTTTGTTTGATTAGCATGTTGTACTATCCATACTTTTGTTCAGAAATATTCATTCGTTCCATAGTTTTTGCTTGCTCAGTGAAATAACTCTAGATTTATTTTGCTTTTGCCAGGCCGGTGATGTCATCGAAAATATTCTGGCTTTCCTTGTCCTGTTCAGTTACATCATTCCAATATCACTATATGTCACCCTAGGTAAGTTGACAATCAGAGACCAGAAAGGAACATATCTTTTCCAGCCTAGGTATGCTTACCTTTTGTCAGTTTCCCCAGGTCTGTGCCAAAGTTCCACCCTGCAGCTTGTGTTGTGGCCAATTTTGATGTTCTGCTTTTATGCAAGTTTCACTGAAAAAGAGGACCTGCCTTGTAGAGTGCGATATTTGATTGAAAATAACCGTGTTTGTCTTATAATGATAACATAACCACACAATTATCAAGAGTTTTTATTTGCAAATTAAAGCTACGAAACGATAATGCAAGCCACATAATGTACATTGTGATACAAGATGAAAAAAATTAGAACACTTTTAAATACTGAGTATTTCACTATTACCCAATACATGTGCACTGTGAAATGTACATCGACAAGGTTACATATTGTTGTATCTGTGTGTCATAAATTTCACCAGCCGTATCTCTGTTTCTTCCATCCAGAGTTACAAAAGTTCTGTGCAACAATGTTTTTCCCATGGGATATTGACATGTATGATGAGGTGAGTTTCCAATCAGATGATTTTATGCATTGAAAGATGTTATAAAGAGCCGGTCCAAATGCAGCATACCAATCTGACATGTTATTATTTGCTTCCAGACACAATCAATATTCTATAACCATTTTCCAGGAAAAAATTCTCAAACTCTTGACAATATTTTCAGTGTTTCTATAACACATATGCAGTGTGGTTTCCCAATCTGTGTATGGACTGTATGTGGAGTTTCCTGATTCTGTCAAGAATGATAAAATACCCAGTATTTGACTTGTAGGACACCTTTGTGATAATTTATCATGTTCACACATTAATGCAGTCCACCATAGAAGTGCAGATATTTCTTATCAAGGTTATATTGACAAGCTAAATACTGAGTATTTCACCATTACATGGTATATGTGCACTGTGCACTGTGCACTGTGAATTGCTATGATAAAGAACATTAAATATTTTTGAAAGAAACTGGTCTTGATAAGTTTTCTCATGAAAAAGTCAATCTACATGGTAATTCAGTGATGTAAAGAAATTGAAATCCATTCTTTGAAAATCAAAACAGAAAGTGAAACCAACTGTATGACATTTGCCTTACCAAAACATCTTTATAATTTCCCTACAGCGTACTGATGAACCGGCCAAAGCAAACACCTCAGATTTGATTGAAATGCTTGGACAAGTGGAATATCTGTTCAGTGACAAGACGGGGACCCTGACTGAGAATGACATGCAGTTCAGACATTGCAGCATTGATGGTGCTAAGTACAGTGAAGTGGAAGGAAAACTTCAACCCATCGACACCACAGATGATGGAGAAATCTTCATCAGTCCGGAAGATCAGGTAGTGCCACAGTTAACTAACGTCACAGTCTGATGTTGGAATGGTTACTTGTAGACATCACCACCGAAACATTTCCTACCTACCAGTTTGGGCTAGTGTTAGGTTAGATTATAGACTTGGTTCAAGTCTGTGATTTGTGAATGTTTGAGTGGAGTGAACGCAATGATTTGTATTCTGCTTTCATGTGAAACGCACGCGTGAGTGGAGTGGACGCTATGAGTGGAGTGAACGCGATGAGTGGAGTGAACGCTATACACCGGAGTTTCACCCGGAATCACAGACTTGGCTTTCTTGCACGATCTGCGTTGCTATAAATTATTCATGAGATGATGTTTTCTTTACTCATATATTATTCATAAGATGACATCACTGAATTTTACATATTGGGAGGAATTACCAATTGACCCAAACGAGACGTGCATAAAACTTACATGGCGTTGTTGACAAAATGTCGAGTGCGATCACTCCCACAAAAGTCAGCACGACCTTTGTTGTATCACCGAAAACGCGTGAAAATATCTGTGTTGTTTGTGGGGCCCATGATGTTGCAAAATGCGAAAATCGTCGCCGGTTATTCAAGGATGGAAAAAGATACCGTCCTTACAGTTGTAGCCTGTTCTCTTACGTGCCCAAAGTGATGAAAATCAAAACAATGTGGGGCGACTTCGTATGTCAGTGATTTTCCGCTGCCGGTTGGTGCGCAGACGAACACATCTTTTCCCTCAATGTAACTCTCAACAAGCTTTCTTTGGTAATCTCGCATGATTAGCGATGGTCGACCGATCAGTTGTAAAACGCGGTTGATGTACGAACTTGATGCCATTATTCGCCCAGATATAAAACGTACTCGATGTCTAGCTTTGCACAGAGATGACAACAAACTTTTTAATGCATGCAGAGGTTTATTAGCATGCGTTCTTCTTATTGGCCAGAATAATGGCAGGGGCTGTCAGTCATTTTGTATTTGTTCAACGTCACTGTGTACACAGTCCGTCTCACCGCCTGTACTTTGCAAGAAGTCCAAGTCGGTGAATCCGGCAGAAACTAACTCGCTACTGCGCAGACTCAAACGTGACGCATTCAATCGCTGGGAAAACCTGGCGTGAGCTGCCAAATTCCGGATAGGTTTGTACGAATTAGGAGAGACATAAAAGAAACTATTATAAATGATTTTATTTTTTTAAAATTCACCGACTTGAACCAAGTCTAATTAGATTAGGTTAGAGACAATTTGCCCTCCTGGCATCGGGCTAATTGTCACCTGCTTTCAGGCACGTTAACCCATGTATTCAGCCAACAATATATATTGTCACCCAAGAGGTTTAATAACTGTCGGCTGCAAAATACTGTCACTTGCGGGTTATTAGCTCTGAGTCTGAGTACAGCATGGGGAGCTTTTGGGATCGGGTTACATATGTCTATGGATATGTGCGTGCGTGTGTGTGTGTGTGTGTGTGTGTGTGTGTGTGTGTGTGTTCATCCATTGCAAAAGCTTGAAACCCATGTTTGTGTCGCGTAAAAATGTTGTGTGAAGATGCATCATAGGTTGTCGATGGTACTTTGTTCAATTAATAAGTTTATCCCAAAAATATGCAATGACTTCAGAAAATTTGAAAACGGTAAAAAAGAAGAAACTCAAGAACTACATGTACTGGTCCAGTTTTTATGAATTGATACTTCTGGTCAATTCAGGTACATCAGTAATTGAAAAAAGTACAGCATTTTTTATTTAAATTACTTTGGTATTGCTATTTCTTTCTTAAGGTCAAGATGCAAGAATTTCTGACAGCCCTTGCCTTGTGTCATGTCGTCCATGTCCATCAACCCAAGAAAAATGGAGCAGTGACAGAAGTCGATGGACCAGTCGATAATTCTAGCCCACCTGTCTTAGAATATCAAGCCTCCTCACCTGATGAGAAAGCACTTGTTGAAGCTGCTAGCAGGTGGGTATAGTTTTAACCTTTAGCCACCAACCTTTGGTATCAGCCTGTTGTTTAGGAGTGGCACAGTTGGGCCTGTCCACTTTGAAATGGAGGCAACAGGGATGGGCGCTGCTTCCCATGGTGAGAGCCGGAGAAAATTTCCCATCATTATATTCTGAACCTAAATCTCACAAACTAGAAGAATTGAGTATCTCAATCATCTAACCCTTTATATTGGTACAGTTCCATTGATTTCAAGAGGATAGGTGGACATGCATACCAAAAAATAGTAGTGAAAGACTTTTAAGATGGGATACTCCAGAGCGATTTGCCTTTATAACAATGGAGGTACATGTACAACCATTCTTTGGTTCAATACAATTTGCATGGAGTCAATTTGAAGCTTGTCCAAACCTGTGTTCCATATCATGTCCGAATGAAAAGTACATCTTTTGATGCAGTACTCTGGGAGAAAGATGCCCAATTCATATTACAGTTATTGGTAAATTCAATGCAAGTAGTTTGTTCAGTTCCACAATCCAAATATTTTGAATTACATGATCTCAGGTTTGTCAAAGAAAAGCTCATGTCTAATATCAATAACAGCAGACCAGATCTCCAATTGTCACTTTTAGGGCCAGTAGCTGTACAGTAACTTTTGATGATTTTTAGCTCACATTTGGTATACCAATGTGAGGTTATCGTATAAGCTAAATCGGTTCATTTGCATCTATTTGCATGTCTGTATGTCTGTATATTTGTGGGTATGTGCGGATGTATGTCCATCACACACAAAGGCTCCCATACCGCCAAAGCTACCATCTCAGTATTTGGTGTACAGGTAGATGCAGGGGTTGAGATGTGAATTTGTTCAAATGAACACATCAGTGTCAAAAATGTGCAAATGAGGTAAGAAAAAGGGAAATCCTGCAAATGTGCAGGAGTGATGGCATACCAGTAAGAAACAGGTCAACTCCACTGATCTTGACTCATTTCCTGTCATTGTTTATGAACTGTTGCATATTAACAGACCAGCTGCAACCATAGACAGTAGATGGGGGAAGACCGTCTATACTAAACTAAGAGGGGCTTGTTTCTGCTATGCATGTTGCTAAAGTTGACCTCCAGTACCTAAAGTTAGACCTTAATTACTTTTGTCATTCTTGTTTTTCTGGTTTAAATATTTCTTGTTGTTTTTCTGGTTGTACTGTGCAGAAATCATTGTCATAACATCAACGTAGAATTTTCCTCCACTGAACAGAAAGAAACAACATTTATTGTTGATCATTGGTAACCCATACTGGTATATACCAATTCTGATCAAATTTGAGCGACACCGTATAATTGCGGTATTTTTTACTCTAGTTTTGTTGTGCACGTCAGTTGCAAGTTCTTGTTCTGCTCTCAGCATTTTGTTCAGTTTGCCAGCAGAGCATGTTCTGGTGTAAAATGCAGTTATTGTTTACATTCGAATTGTATTTTTGGAGCAGAATTCACTTGTCAATTATCACGGTGTGGTCTACACAATGTACATGCTGAGTTGACAATTTGAATACTGTGTGTCTTAATATGCTTGACCTACATAGTATAGTTGGGAGTAGAACAAGAAACTGGAGTTGACATTGAAAAAAAATTAATGAAATAACCATCAAATAGTTACAGCTATTGGCTATGTAAGTCACATATTATTTTTCCCTGACCTTACAGAAATGGAGTTATCTTTACTGGGGGTACTCAGGAATACATGGATCTGCTTGTTGATGGTAAACAGGAACGCTATCAATTGCAACACGTACTTGAATTTGACTCAGACAGGAAAAGAATGAGTGTGATAGTGAAAACACCAGATGGTAAGTGACAACAGGCATGCAGTTCTTTCATAACGTGTATTGGGTCTTTCATAACATTTATCACATGAACTGGCCCAGATTATGACCTGTGTGATGTAAACCAAGACAGATAAAAAATCCAGAACTTTTTTCTTCACACATCTGTGCACAGACTGGTCTTTCCCGATGGATACCATATAGTCTCACAATAAAAGGTGATGTGATAAATTTAGATGTGGAAGACATATATTTCACTGATTTTTTGTTGCAAAGTAAGTTTGTCTGTGTTCTTGAATAACTGCCACATTTCTATACAACATGTCTTTGAATGAATGAATCAACAAATATTGGCCATCTTATGTTGTGCATTCAAGTCAATGGCATCATGCTTGTTTATTTTATGATCACTATGTGTATGTGCAGAAAATACTGCATTTTTTGCTCACGTGTCGACACACGTGGGCATATGTCGCAGCGATGTCTGTCTATCTGTGTGTCTGTGTGTCTGTGTGTCTGTCTGTGTACTCAATATCTCAAAAACGGCTCATCAGATCAGAATCAAATCTGGTACAGAGATTCAGTTTGCAAATGGCAAGAACTGATTAGTTTTTGGTGGGTGTGGTTTGCTTACTTTTTGCTCATTTGCATAATTAATGATTTTAGAAAAAACTGATATATATTGACAACGACTGCACACAATTTGATGAGATTCGCTACAAATGTTGATCACACCAAGATACATCAGCTTTGAAAGATATTAGGGAGTGACCTGAAAGATAATTACTAATTGCATCTTTAATAAAACTTCCTAATTAGGAGTATATATCTGGATTTA
This sequence comes from Ptychodera flava, assembly GCA_001465055.1. NCBI lineage: Eukaryota > Metazoa > Hemichordata > Enteropneusta > Ptychoderidae > Ptychodera > Ptychodera flava. The sequence continues at coordinate 13,793 of LD345307.1, read as the reverse complement.
CTTGATCAAAATTGACAAAACTTGGTATGCATATTGAAGATACTATGATTTAACGTTATTGAAAGTCATTAGGCATTATACTTCATCCAAATCCCAATTTACATATTTAATGACCTTTTGAAATTAAGGCTATATATTTGAAGTTACATGACCAAAATTGATGAAACTTGCTTTGTACATTAAAGATACTATGATAGAATATGATTAAATGTCATTAAGCGTTTTTTCATCAGCCAATTCCTAATTTGCATATTTTATGAACTTTCCTAATTAGGGGTATTTATCTGCATTGACGAGACCAAAGTTGATGAAACTGGCTATGTACATTAAAGATACTATAATAGAACATTATTGAAAGTCATTAAGCATTTGAAGTTTAGCCAATTCCTTATTTGCATATTTAATGAACTTTCATAATCAGAGATGTTTATCTGTTTTGACAAGACCAAAGTTGACGAAACTTGCTATGTACATTAAAGATACTATGATCCATCCAGCTCCTAATTTGCATATTTAATGAATTTTTGAAATTAGGGATATATATTTGAATTTACATGACCAAAATTGATGAAATTTGCTATGTACATTAAAGATACTATTATGTAGGCTAACTTTATTGAAAGGCATTAAGCATTTTTGCTTCAAGCCAATTCCTAATTTGTGTATTTAATGAACTTTCCTAATTAGGGATATACACTTTGATTTATTTGATCAAAATTTGCATAACATGCTATGTACATTGATGATTATACCAGGTTATATCAATATTGGAGGTCATTTCGCATTTAAGTTTTCTTGTCAGCTAATTTATAGTTTGCATATCTAATGAGCTTTCAAAGTTTGGAATATATAGTTTGAAGGACTTGACCAAAGGCAATTACACTTGCTATATAAAGTGGTGATACAATGACAGCAGTCAAAGAAATTAATATTTTTTTCAGCTAATTACATATTTGAATACTTAATGACCTATAGAGTTACTCTGTGGTGAATTAGGTTCATTATGTTGATCATAATACTTTCAGTGAAGTTGAGTGAGTGAGTTCCCAGCTTATACGATATGCAAGAGCATGCAGTTCATATGGTGATTTTGTAGAGAGACATGGCCATCTCTCTTTCAAACTGTTAAATCAAGGTTACACCAGAGCAAGACTTGTCTCTACATTCAAACGCTTTTTTGGCAGGTATCACAAGCTGGTAGTTAAATACAATATCTCTCTTCGACAAATGATCACTGATGGCATCGGTGACATTGGGCCTTAGTTAGTGACCACTACCTATCTGACTTACAGATTGATATATGGCGGGTGCCACATGTGGGGCAGGATGCGCTTACTATTTTCGAAACACCTGACATCACTTCTTGGTCTTTTGGCCAGAGGTCCATATATCTTTCTTTCATGAATTTGACTTTGTTTGTACCGTCTATTTACTGTCTGTTCTGTGCTGTTTTGTGTCTATGTTTACAACTATTGTCTTACAAATTTTGACCTAGTGTTATTGGATTATGGATTGGTATGATTGCGATTATTTTGCAAACATGTGGCAAAGGTTCAAATTTACACATAACTGCAATATATAATGAAACACGTGAGCATTTACAGGTCATATCTGGTTTGTACTTTTCCGAGGGGGCGCCATTTTATGAGTGCGGCACCTGTTAATTATTTAACCTGTTAAAATGCGTAGGCATAGTCCAAATCAGCGAGCACTGACACTTCTATGCATGTCCTGGAGTTAGCACATTTACATGAACCAACTTTTGCTTGAAAATAAAATCATGAAAATAATGCATAAAATTTGCATCTATTGAGGCTTTAGGATAGGTTGTCTTTCAATACTTCACTTAATCTTAGAATTTTGGTCTTGCAGTACCATCTCTCATCTCTTTATATCATACTGTGAGACTTACTGATGATAATGCCAGAATTCTAAAATTTATGCTTGAATTCTGATCGTTTGATTAGCATGCAATCATAGCAGTAAGCATCTATGATGTTCTGTTTGTGAACAAAATGTGAGTGAAAAGAGTAAAACAGGTTGAAAATACACAAACACGAATGTGCTCACCAGTGATTTGTAAAATCATTCAGGAATTCTTAGTAAATGACTTTAATGGTAATGGCAAAAGATGATATGTGCATGAAATCTCTAAATAACATCACTTTTATGTGTACAGGGCGTAATCTGATGATCTGCAAAGGTGCAGAGACTGCGATATTAGACAACTGTAAAAGTGGCAATAAGAATGATGCCATCGAGCATCTCACTTACTATGCTATGGTAAGTAACTACATCCTTATCAAGTGAAGCTCATTTCACTTTCTATGCTATGGTGATTAATGAATCACAAAAAAGTGCCGCATTCAAGTTCTTTTCGTTGTTGCCATGGTAACATTGTTGCCATGGTAACAAGGCCCCTTTGAATTTTCAGCAAATGAAAAATTTGTGGAATCTTGTCAGCAGAAATAGAAGTCATGATGATGCCTCAATGCCTATCTGACTGGTCGCTACAATTCACCGTTTGTATGTTGTTTGGTTACAATTTGCAGGATGGACTCCGAACCCTATGCATCAGTCAAAGGTATCTCACAGATGAAGAGTATGACGAATTTGATGCCAGGCTCCATGATGCAAGGACAGCATTGAACAACAGAGAAGAAAAGGTAGAGTTGATACCTTGACGTAAATCCTGTCTCATATTTTCAATACTCTGAAAAGAGGCGCAATCACCCATTCCTCTGTGCCAAATCACAGGGGGTAGCAGATAGGGACCGCTACTGACTTCAAAGATCCTTGTTACAGCCTGATGTAATCAAATATAAACCAGAGTGCGTAAGATTTATTTAATGTGTCAGTGATGTGGATGATGACATGAGAGCATGATACCGTGACTTAAATCCTGTCTCAGATTTTCAATACTCTAAAAAGAGGTGCAATCACCTGTTCCTTTGTGTCAAATCACAGGGGGAACAGAAAGGACCGCTAATGACTCCAAGGATCCTTGTTACAGCCTCATGTAATCAAATCTGAACCAGAGCGCTTAAGATTTATTTAATGTGTCAGTGATGTGGATGATGACATGAGAGCATGAACACTGCAAATTGACTATCAGGATGCAAGTTATTAGATAATCCCCCATGGGAATTGTGTACCTGTAACCAGTGTACAGGTGCACACAGATCATATGAAATCAGTGTGTGATTGCTGTAATAACTTAATGGTGCATATCACAGTCATTAAATTCTAAACATGCTGTGAAATTTAAGTGTTACAAACCCTAATATTGCATTACACTTTGATTTGTTCATTCCTTGAAGTGGTGCTTGAACTCAAACTGTCATCTAATTACTTGAAGAGTGATGTTAGCATACATTCATCAGAGGTGTATTGATGAGTATTGTTTGAGTAAGCCAGAGATGATAACTGATCATCAATGCAGAATATTCTTGTATGGTGGATAATGCACAATGTATGAACAGTATAGCATTTTGAAAAATCGTGAAACAGATGAAAAAAAATTACAGCGTGTCTGTAGTGTACATGATTGGTGAAGCATTTTGAAAAATAGTGAAATGGATAAAAAATTACAGTGTGTCTTAAAAGTATATGAATGATGTAGTATTTCAAAAAATAGTAAAACAGATAAAATAAAAAATTCTGTCTGTACGACTCTTCACAGATGTTGTACCTTGTGCATGCTTGCTTACTGGTGCAGTGCCCTGCACAAACTGCTATACTTGCGAAGATTTCACTAGGGGATAGCACTTTGGAACCGATGTCTATACATTTCTGCATAGTGTCAGTTAATATGAATGTTCACAACAGTGGCATACAACATATATGATATCAGAAAGTATGAAACAGAAATCACTTTTGCACCACTTTCAATCATTGACAGTGTTTGTAAGAGTGTTTGGTTTACTGGAATCTATGCTGTGTACCGTGAGCATACAAATGTATGCCCTTATATATCACTCAGCACCATAGTAAGATTGAAGATTTCAATGCATATTGTTATTGGTTTATTTCTGTCAGCTGGCAGATGCGTTTGAATATGTTGAAAAGGATCTCCATTTACTCGGAGCAACTGGTGTCGAAGATAGGCTTCAAGAGGGCGTTTCAGAAACCATTGAGAAAATGAGGCAAGCTGGGATCAAGGTAAGAATTTCAACAAAGATTGGAAAATGTCGGATATTTTGTGTATTGATACGGGCAAGAAAGGCATATAGAGACAAAGGGGGATGTAAAGTCAGCTTGATTTGTAATATGCAGAAGGGAAATTATGTAAATGAAGCAAATATGTCATACTCATGTGAATAGTTCATAGGTCTTTTGTACCACTATGTTATACATAGATGTGACTGGACAATTTTGTGAAAGTATTTCATGAGACAACTGATGTTTCTCAAAATTTCTAGACAATACTACACATTTCTGCTCTTTAATTAAACAACATTACATGTTAAGAGTATAAGAATTGCTTTTTACACTGTTAGGAATTTCAAATGCGCAAGGCGGAATAAAAGTAAAGCCTAAAAATTTAAGGTTCTTATCATTTGTAAAATTCTGAGCATGGGTATATTGTAAATCAAGATATTACCCAATATTGCCGTTCCTTGCGTCGTATCAGCATTCATGTCATTTGTACTGGATCAGACACTTATCTACTTCACCTTATGTCTGATGCAGCACAAATGGCACTCATGCTGATATGGTACAATGTAGGAACAAGTGATATTGAGTAATAACCTTCAGGTATACTAAATGAATGAACAATTTTGAGTTTGTACAGTGCTGGTACTAAAAGTGGAAAACGTATGTACATGGTTGGGATATCATGATGTTAGTTAATATGATAGCATTTACACTTGTGTACCTAGGGAAAGCTCTTTAAAGGGAAACCTAAGTCCAGCGACATTGACCGTTTATCCATTCCAAAATCACCCTTGAATAAAATGCAGCTCAAATTTGCAACATAATTGCACGCGCTGACGACTACGGCGCGATGAAAAGAGAAGTTGAAGTAGACGACATTTATGGAAATGAGCGCGGAATTCCATGGGCGCGAAAGGGCTCATGTAAGAAGCGTGCATGACGTCATCGGCGATACAGACGATTGTAGCTTGCAGCTGGAGGAGTACTGTGTACAGTTCAGCGCGTTCGTAAGACGACTATGGAGATTTCGGACAGTGATATTTTTGACATCGAGTATTACTTTTCCCTGACTGAAATCAAACCATACTTATTTGAACCAAGATATGTAATAATTGGAAAGCATCTCAAAACATCATTCATATCTTTGTTGTTTGTGTTTTGTGTATGATTTAGCGGAGGGAGTCACTGTGCTTGTACTGACTGGATTGGAGAGACTGAGTGACCCTGCGATCCTTCAACGCTACGTTTCTAAAACAGAGTTTTCTGTATCAGCCACTTAAAATTAATTTTTGGTTCGTGAATGATACGAAATGATTGACTGATTGTATGTGTTACCGTGTAAGTCGAGCTTGGCCAGATCTTTAAGGTTGCGAAATCTCCGATATGTATCGGAAAATATTTATTCGCGATTTGACAAATTTATTATAGTGTCGTCTATTTTTCGAAGCTTGTGTCGAACTTAGGAAGTCGGGCTTACTCAGATCTACAAAGTGATGACATCGCCGATATAATGGGTATTTGCCCGCTATTTAAAAAAATAGTATCGTCTTGTTGTTGTAAGGAATGTATTTCATACAAGACCAGCCTAAACTCCCGATGATTTCCGATATGTCCTCTGTTCAAGTCCCGATCGCCAATTAAAAATGTTTACATGTAAAGAATGTAATTTGTGCAATGGCCTCCCGAGTCCCGATGATACCCGATCGGCCCTCTCGACGAAGTCCCGTATTGACATTTAATGAAAAAAATGCTTTACATGTAAAAAATGTATTTCGTGCATTAATAAATCTAATAATGTAAAACATACAGTATTCTTGACTACCGGCCATGGATGCTATTTTTGAACTAAGAGTCGGACAGAGGTATTCGGGTGGTCAGATCTGTTAGGTGGTGAAATCTCCGATATACATCGGATATTTACCAACAATTTGACAAAGTATCGTCCAGTATCAGAGTTAAAGTCCTAAGTCGCCGATATTTATCGGATAAATATCCGTGATTTCGTAGACCCTGCGTGCCGACACCACACAGTGCAAATAAATCTAGGATCGTCTGGTAAGCTTATCGATATTAGCCTAGGAGTCCCGGCGCAATTG
>LD345306.1:64415-87259 GCA_001465055.1 Ptychodera flava | reverse complement strand
TTGGTATGATGGGACACCTTATGACGCCACATATTGTACCTCATTAATTATGTGCATATCTAATTTTGAGCAAGCCAATAGAGCTAGAGGTCTGATTTTTGGTATATTATGCCCATATATAATTGTGGGCAAGCCAATAGAGCTAGAGGTCTGAATTTTGGCATATATGGATTAATTAGCAATACAATGGTTTTTTTTTTTCAAAATGTCACGTGACCTTGATGACCTTTGACCTTGAATATGCATATATATGCATAACTTCATAGATTTAAACATATACACTCCAGTGATACTTCTTAATGACCTCATTTCCCTGCCCCATCAAGACTAATACTCCTATTACAAGTGGGGACTATGTCAATGTCAATGACTTGTTACTTCTATACAGAATATTATCTCACATAGTGAGTGTCTGAATATTATTCTGAATTGTATTCCAAAGCACATTCTGAAAGGACTCTTCTGGAATATACAGAATATTATCTCACATAGTGAGTGTCTGAATGTTATTCTGAATTGTATTCCTAAGCACATTCTGAAAGTAACTCTTCTGAAAATTTCACATTCTTTGCCACTGCACCATCTCCCTAATACATACTGGTGACCCACGGTGTCCACTCAAGTCTCACTTTTATTTCCTGTGTAAAAATTCAAGCATAGAACTGTAGTATCAGTAACGAGGTTTTATAATCAAAATTATTGAAAAAAAAAATCAGTGTTAGACTTTCAAATCACTGATACAATATGCAAAAGAACTGTGAATTGTAAACAAGTAACCTTTCAGAGTTCTTCAAGAAAATGACAGCATATCATCTCAAGATAGTTTGCTTTGCTATAGGTTCGTAAAATTGAAAGAAATAGTGTTTATTTTGTCTCGTAAATTCTGCTGAAAATTCAATATATTTTGTGCTTCATTCTTCAGAAGTATCAGCTAAAGTTGAATGCAAAATAGAGCCATCCATGTGGACAGAGAGTATGAAAGCTGCAGCAGAGAAAGGTCTATGGAAGGAGATATATCTAATGTTGAATGGTGGAGGTAATGGATCATCTGTGGGAGATGGTGGTCTGGCAAGGGGCTGTGATATGTCTGGTGTATCAATCCAAGATTGCCTATCATCAGGCCACACGGATAGATATATCAAGAAATATGATATTGTGAAAGCACTTCTGGAGGTAAAATTATCCTTAATCTTCACAGAAACTGTTCTATCTTTCCAAGTTTGTTCCACATGGACTCATAATTTTCATCAAACAGGCGCTACTGTGTTTTGCTTCCTTAGATGAACACATGATAACTTTTTTCAACTTTCTGGAAGTCTAGTTGAAAGTGTCATGTATGCAGAATTACAATAGATGTTTGTGATACCTTTGAATAACAACTGTAACTTCCAGAAGTCAAATCAAATAATACAGCTTCATTGTAGTTCAAGGGACGTAATATTCGGTATCTAACAAATTCTGGATCGTCCTGTTAAAGCTCAAGTCAACCGGACAGTAATTATTATAGTGTACTCTTCCTGTCAAAATAATAACAATCAAATTCAGTTTAAGGTAGAGCGCACCTCGGGGACACAAATTTGGACTCTCAAGCTTTTACGATTCTTTTCTGATATACCACTTGTGGGGGTTCATTTTAGTTTTTCGAAATTTGAAAATTTTATTTTTCTCCATAGAGTTAACACAGGAATGGCGACCATTTTGAATTTTAAATATCAGTAAATCTTGAGTTATTTGTTTCTCTAGTAGCAAAATTTGCACGGTGACCCCCGATTTTTATTCTTGAATTTGAAAGAGAATGATAGGAGGATTCCTTAGGGAAAATTTGAGGAAAAGTTTAAGTCTTTCACTTTCGAGGCGCAAACTACCTTAATCTATGCTGAGTTCAGAGCCAAATTGTCTGGCTTGTAGCCAATGAATGTAGATTCACATCAATTCTGTATTTGTTTTTCATATCAAGAATGGCGCTAATCCTGATGGGTTTGATGACAACTCAGTGAAGCCACTTCATTATGCCATAAAAGAACTTGAAGATAGTCAACTGGCCCAGCTACTACTAAAGCATGGTGCAGATCCGTCATTCCTTAGCCTGGAAGATGGAGACACGCCACTGCATGCAGCTGTGACTCTGACATTCCAGAAGAAAGGTGTGATTTTGACTTTAATACAAAACAACTGATAATGCTAATACATTTGTTCATTTTCCTCACTAAATTTTATCACATGTACATTAGGCCGAACAAAAAAAATTATGCTGTTCAGATAACCTAACCTACCGTATTTTTTATCTGCCAACCCTAAACTTTTTAGAGCTACGTAAATACAGATTAGAAGTGAAAAAAAGAAAGAAAAAAACCTGTAAAATCATGCTTTCGTTACATGGCATTTGATTTTTGCCTGAAGGAGGATGTCTTTTATGTGTTTTCCTTTTATATGTATGATACATTTTTCTGGAAATGTTGTGGCCAGTGTTTGACCGTCCTGAAGCCCTGAAAAATGATTATTTAAAAATAAAAATATTTTGGAAAAAAAATTCCTGCCGTCCTACCTACCCTACTTTGTATTTTTGAAAAGCATGTTATCGGAACAGCACAATTTATTTTTTTTGGCCATAGGTGAAAACATTTTTGAACAGAGTTATATATTTCTTCATAAGAAATAGTGCACTTTAATATAATAATGTAAACTTGGCGGAAATTAACCACTTTTACCATCATTTCAATTTGCAAATCACAATGATGAACACTATCGTAGTATTAGGATCTGTGATGTCATGGTGGCAGAAGTTACCACTTTCCCTGCCAACCTAAGTTTACTGTTGAGTGTTGGATAGAATTACCATTTGGTTTTGTCTGAACACTAAATTTTCAAATGACTGTTAACAGTGTTTCATCCAGGATGGCATCAACAGGGGGGATTTTTCCCCTTTACTAGAAAATTTAGGGGGTATTTCACCAGTTCATGTGTTCTACTTGTATCTCTAAGCTGTGACTGGCACCATTCCATGGGGGCTGGTCCCCCTTCACAAATTACAAGGAGGTGCCAAGGTATCAACAGAGGGGGAATCACCCATCCCCCTTTCAGGATGAAACACTGTGTTAATGGTTATTGGTGTTGGCATCCTTGTTGTTTCAAGCATAACAGGCACTTTCTATGCATAGTTTTGATGCTGTGACATTTTCAGTGCATGCATTTGCTTTTGTACACTTTATTTTAAGGTATAGGTATTGTCATCCCTAAAATTGTATGCCACATTCAGTAAGACCCAACTTTTTTCAATTGATGTCTGTTTGCAGTACAGTTTCTAATAATGTTGTTATTAAGTAAGTTTCCCAATATAATTACCGAAGTATGCAGAGATACAAGACTGTTATGGCAATCATGCTAACACAAAGTCAAAAATCTATCCAATATTTCAGACAATGCATTTGAAATCTTGAAGACCTTGCTTGAGATACACAAACAGGATCCAAGTGGCCATCCAAACTTGGATCCCTGCATCCAGGACAAAGGAGGCAACACATTGTTCCACCTTGTCATCCAAGGAAAATGTAACCACATGAATCTGACTGCAGTCAAGCTGCTCAGGGAATACAAAGTGGATCCACAGATCAAGAACAAGCAGGGCAAAATACCACTGAACAGTCTGAAAAAAGATGACAGGAGACTGCCATTCCTACAGATGGCCGCTCAGTATCATCAAAATACCAAGTCCAAAGGGAGCCGAAACAGGCAGAAAAAGGGAGCTCAAACCAACTGCAAGAATGAGGAAGTAGTGAAGGATGGCAGTGAGAAATCTGCCGACGGCAAGGCTGGCGTTTCAGAAGGAATTTCCAAAGAAGAGATGAAAAAACGGGTTGCAGCCAAGATAGAAGAGATTCCAGAATTTGTGGTCAAACGGGCCAGGTTTGATACCGGTGTTGAAAAGAAAACCAGGAAAACAGAACCAACAACAACTGGCTCAGGAAAAACGGCCAAAAGTGCAGAAAACTCTGTAAATAAAGGTATCTACAATTTGTTGTATTCTTTTGTACAAAAACATTATTTTCTGCAACTTCAAGTAATTGTTTCATTATTGCCATAAGTCTGAAGACTCTTATACCTCAGAAAATCACTAGGTAACACGTTATGTATGTCAGGCATGTACAAAATAGCTGGCAGCCAGTAAAAACAACTTGCTGGCTGTCAGCTAAAATTTCTGGCTGTAAATTAAAAAGTTAGATTAAGTTAAAAAAATTAGGAAATTTTACGCAAACTTTATGTACACATACGGTTCACTACTTGTAACCGCCTGTAATTTTACTTTTGCCACCTGTAACCAAAATTTTCTAAATCGCTGTATCTATTATGTTATGACCATTCTAAGATCTAATTTGTGTCAAAGTATACTCAGCTGTTTCCATCTATAAAAGTTGAAAGTGTACCACAAGAAATTCATTTCCTCATTGTATACATTGATAGAACCAGCAGAGATACCGGTAGATGAGAAAGATCTCGTAACCATGGATATTGATGACAATGAAGGAACGGATGAAATGGATGAACTTGATCCTTCTCTGTTTGATGACCTTGTCTGGGAAGTTGAATGCACATCAGCAGTGTGGAAGATACTCCGTGATAAAAGGCTGGAGCAAGGAATGAAAGTCCGGATAATCAATAAGATCCGACTGCTAGCTTCAGGAATCTGGAGACCAGACCTGGCAAAGAGATTGGAAGGTGCTGCCAAACAATATGATATCCTACTGTTTGAAGCCAAGCTGACCAAGGCTGCAAGAATTCTATGGGAGTTAGCCATAGCATTTTCTCCAAGATGCAGTGAAGATCCTGAGAGACGTTTGCAGATAACAGGTGTGTACTACTGGTATGGTTATCAAGTCATTTAAATTTCTCCATATAGACATTGTTTTGTTAGTTACATGTACTACAGAACACATTTACCGATATGTCTATAGAAACTATTAGTATTGGTATCTGTGCAGCATCTGTCATCAGTCATGTATGTATGTATGTATGTATGTATGTATGTATGTACTGTATGTATGTATGTATGTACATGTATGTATGTATGTATGTATGTATGTATGTATGTATGTATGTACTATGTATGTACAGTGTATACATTATATGTATGTATGTACATGTATTTCTATATCTTGAGAACTTAAGTCAGTGTTGCAGCCAGGATGTGCCCTAATGTCCCAAAAAGGGAACTCGTTGTCCCGCATTCACGCGTACTGTGGGTCACCTCGGATGTATTTGTGAGTAGACTGTGTTGGGTGTAGTCTGAAAGTAATATCTGTTACTGACGATTACCTTTGATTTGCATGATTATTTTGAGGCTTATAATTACTTACTTTTGGAGTTATGATTAAAGGTAATCAGGATGCTGCCCTTGATATCATAACTTGCTTGTAGTCTGACTGAGCTCTGATTGGCAGCAGATATGGTATACTTGCCTGAAATTCAAGCATAGCAACGTGGTCTTGATAACTTTTTTTTTTGTTTGTGAAACTAATTTGTCACAAAATAATTTAAAATTTGATTGACAACCACTGTAAGTTGTCCCCGAAATGTGCAAAATGTCCCCCAAAATAAACGATAGTGGGACATGGTGTCCCCTGATTTAAAATTCCTGGCTTCAACACTGTGAAGCATGCATCACGGTTGAATTTTATTGGCTTCATGCTGTTAAAAGCAAATCAAACCTTTCTTACTTTATACTACTATACCGGTACATTTTTGACTTCCTAAGCTCCTGCAGTATTTGCAAACATCTTCACAGTCTATCTTCCACATTTAGTCATAGGGCTTGGGCCCCTATTGTATTTGTAGGGGTTCAATATCTTCTTCTTTTTCTTCTTCTTCTTCTGCCCTTTTTTTTGCCATATCCTAGAACTTCAAAACCATTGCGTGCAGCATTTTCAAACTTCCAGGGCTTATTAAGCCCATTGAGTTCTAGTACACATGACTCTTGCAATACAGTGGGTCATGTGACCTGGCTGCCATCTTGGATTCAAATTTTGTATTCTGCCTAATTCGCATAAAACTTGTTTGTTACTGTATTTATCAAAATAGAAAAAATTGACTTTTTCATCGCCATGTGGATGTATCCATTTTGTTGAAACTTTTACTGTTAAATTTTCTTTCCTGATATCATCTTTTTTAATTTCAGACTTTCAAGATTCAGAGGACAGCACAGGAACTGTTGGTGGACGGATTTACTCTGAAGTGATTCGTGTGTGGGATATTGTCTTCGATCATGACAATGTATCAAGAAGTATCGACAACATCGTGAAGTCTCATCAACGAGGGCAAGAGTGTATCATCAGGAAGAACCTAAAGGGAATCAACAGAAAGGAGTTCAGTAAAGGTGTGAATTATGTGTAAATTGATAGAACACGATTGGAACTATTTTTGGATAATTGGATGGTGAAGTAATGTCTATTTAATCTGCAAATGTAACCTCATCTACTTTTCTTTTTCAGTTACACACTTGTTTTTATGAGTAATTTGTAATATTGCAACATTCAGCAATAGATGACGTAACACTTTTGAGAAATTTGACAAATATGAAGTTCCAATTATCCCAAATTAGTTCCAATCATTTTATAGTAACCTTGAATGCTGTAAAACTGAGTTTTTACAGACATCAGTTAAAGGGACAAAATCGCCCATTTTCTACAAATTTTTCCGATAGCAAAATTCCTCAGTCAAATCAATATTAGACCCAAATAGTGACCATAGATGGTTTAAAGGATATAAAAAAGCGCCTTCTTGCTCTTTACAACAATGTTCAATGCTTGCCTGGGCGTCCGGGCGATTTGAATTAACTGCCATGGTTGAACCCCTTCACATATAATAAATTAATGCGCACACTACTTCAGATCATCGTTTGGAAGAGTGCGTGAGCGGCCTGTAACCTTCATACAATCTTCAGTACAATTGATAACGACGAACACACACCAAAATGAAATAATATTAAATAGTGAAACTTACATGTAACAGGGACTTTGCTCGTAAGCTTAACTATTTATCGAATGACACAGACTGTGAAACAGAAATAATACCATGGACCCAATTGTTCTATTAAAAACCATGTAAGATTGCTACCGTGTGTTCGTGATACTGATAGTGAAACAGTTACAGAGTCATACATTTTCTTATCATTTTATGATGAGCAAATCTTGATCATAAACCTGCATCTTTGTAGACTTTTATTTAGGGCATTTTTCTGCCATTCCATGTTTTTTCAAACATGGCATGATCCAGATGATCGAACGTTGAATCAACGCACCCGGAAGTGCGAATGAACGTCGGTGACATCGTGGAACCGCCAAGAACTATCGATCGCTGGTTACCTCTTGACACACAAAATCTGTGCGAATGTTATTGAACGGGGGGTTTCTCTGTGCCTCATGTAATTATTTGTTACAATTGAACGGTATTTCGAACCACAAGTGAGTATATGGACAGCAATGACTGTGACTTCAAATAGCAGCACTCGCCCTTGTCTTCCGGTCACTCGCATCGCATGGCAGTTTTACAGCATTTGCTGCACTGACTCATAGTGGTTTGCCTGACCGCTAAACAAAAACAAATAGCCGCTTATCTGCTTATAGGAAATCGGCCTTGATCACTAATTGCTGTGAATACCGTAAAAGTCATGCCGCGAACAGGAACACATCGTTTGAACCTTTATCTTAGACTTGATCCACGTCGCCTGGCTTTCCTCGGCAGCTGAATTACTGTAGCTGGTCAAGCAAGGCGTTTGCCCCATGACTACGCAACAGCCTGCCATTAGTTCGTCGGTCTGCTGATGTTTAGTCCTTCAGTTTTGATCCCTTGGCCTATATGCCCTCAGACTTGGAGCAAGTCTATCTTTATCTGCACAATTTTGTTTTCGCTGGTACAGCTGAAACCACAAGACTGATTCCACTGGACATAAATCACTGCTATGCCCTGCCATGCAGACCCTGAGCTGCAGAACATTTTTGTATGAAGCCTGAGTTGAAACCTATTCCCGGGAGTGAATCAGATTTCTGGGGATGAAGCTCTTATTCTCACAATTGTTTCTTTTCGACATGATAAGAAAAGTAGAAGTATGTCTACAGTATCTTACGGCGTATTCACGCAGTCATAACCAGGCATACACAGCATGCAGTAGTGCAAAATGCACGCGTCAGTTGCCAAAGTATATTGTTTCAATCTGGCGATCACCTCAATGCTAACGTGACAGTCTGCAGAAGTTTCTTTCTACATGTATCTATGCCCACAGTCCATGGGCAAGTAAGTCTACATGGAGGCACAAACGTGACAGAAAAAAAAACAATCTGCTATTTAGCCAACAGGTCACAGTGAGCGAGAGAGACTGAATAAACACTGTCGTCGGCAAACAGCTCTGTGATTGTTGCAACTTATAGGCATTTGAAATGCCCTTTTGAAAAATGTGCTCTTTTGCAGCAAAGAACCGTATATTGGAGAGCAAGATTGGCCAAGGTCTACATGCAAAGCTGACCGTCAAAATGTAACTTCAGCAAACGGCATCGATAGTAAGCTCAGGTGAATCCAGAACACTGAGTTCTTGACCTGGAGCCTTATAATAAAAAGCGGGAGGTGTCAGTGTGTGTACGTTTTTTTTTTCACACGTGGATGCTCACACTACTCACAGCGGTGAACAGCTGAGTTTTTGGTCATGACCAACAATTCTTTCTCGCGATGGTTACCTATTGTGTCCAAAACAGGGATGGAATATATGCATGGTCACCTATTTATTCAGTATCTTTCAACATGTCAAACAATATAAATAGGGTCTCGTATCAAACAAAATTTATACCACATATGAACTGAATATGCTCACGTGTTTTACAACGAGTTCATTAATAGTAGTACGCTTCACAGAACAATAAGATATATGTTATCATTATATGTAGCAGGTTTTTTCAACTTCGCACAGTACTCTCAGAGTTTGATCACTAATTACAAAACTTTATTTAATATGCAAATGAGCTGTTAATTAAGTTGACACTGCTCAATGCTTTATGGAACAATTAGATATCCATCAGATCAACATTTGTAGCACGTTTTATTTAATTTAATGCTGTAATTTTAGAGTAATGTCACTAATTACAAAGTTCATTAAATATGCAAATAAACCCTAAATTAACTTGACACTGTTCAATGATTCATAGCACAATTAAATATTTATCAAATCAATATCTGTAAAACGTTTCACAAAATTTTCGTGCCGAAATTTCAGAGTTATATACCTAATTACCAAGTTTATTAAATATGCAAATGAACCCTTAATTAACTTTACACTACTAAATGCTTTACAACACAGTTAGATATCTGTCGTATCAGTATGTGCAGCAGTTTTCATCACATTTGATGCAGTTATTTCGGAATTATATGACTAATTATAAGACTTCATGAAATGTGCAAATGACCTATTATTTAACTTGACACTTGCCTGACACTTGCTCAGTGCTTCTCAGTACAATTGGATATTTATTAGATCAACATCTGTAGCAAGTTTTATCAAATTTAACGCTGTAATTTTGGAATAATATCACTAATTACAAAGTTCATTAAATATGCAAATGAACCCTCAATTAACTTCACACAACTAAATGCTCTACACCACAATTAGATATCTGTCGGATCAGTATCTGCAGTAGATTTCATCACATTTGGTGCAGTTATTTTGGAGTTATATCACTAATTACAAAACTTCATAAAATATGCAAATGACCTATTATTTAACTTGACACTGCCAAATGCTTCTCAGTGCAATTAGATATTTATCATAACAATATCTATACCCAATTTCACTGACTTGGGTGCCGTAATTTCAGAGTTATATACCTAATTACAAAGTTCATTAAATATGCAAATGAACCCTTAAATAATTTCACACTACTAAATGCTTTACACTACAGTTAGATATCAGTCGGATCAGTATCTGCAGCAGATTTCATCACATTTGGTGAAGTTATATCGCAGTTATATGACTAATTACAAACCTTCATAAAATATGCAAATGAGCTATTTATTAACTTGACTCTGCTAATACTTCTAAGTGTAATTAGACATATATCAGATCAATATTTGTTGCAAGTATCATTAAGTTTGGTGCAGGAATTTCAGAGTTATTTCACTAATAACAAAAGTTCATTAAATATGCAAATGAGAAGATAATTGACATGACACTCACAGTATCATCATAATGTTCTTAGCTTGTCATGTGTGAAAAGTTTCATGAAAATTTGTGCAGTATTTCTTGATATATGTCTACACTGTCATTACTGTCTCCATAGGGAAACCATTATACGGAAAAAAACGATATTGCATAACTTCATTAATATGCAAGCCACACTAACTAAAATCTAATCAGTTCTTGCAAGTAGCATATGGTACCTGTGTACCAAATCTGACTTGAATCCGTTCAGGCGTTTTTGAGTTATCGTGTAAACAGACAGACAGACAGACAGACAGACACACACACACACACGGACAGACAGACAGACATCGCTATGACATTAGCCCACGTGTTTACACACGTGAGCTAAAAAATGGGCAACTTTGTCCCTTTAACACCAATTACCCATGGCAGTAGTCTATTAGTTTACCACTGTCAATGCAGCACAGTGAAGGACACTTCTCAGTCTCTAATGTGTGTTTAAGCAATAAACTACACTCAGCACTTGTGAAAGGTAATGTTACTTCAAGATTTGGACCAGTCACGATATACACAAGCAGTAGCAAATGCATCGTATATCGAGTGAACTTGTCAAAACAGAGTGGTATACCCGTTGCTAAGATGGTTCACTGCTATTATACATGTATCATTATTTATAGTATACTAAAATTCTGCCGTCATTATACATGTAGTATACTAAACTTCTGCTGTGAAATGTTAAAAGGAGATTTTCTCACACTTAGCTCTCGATTGTAAAAACTAAGCAATACTGTAAATATGGCAATGTTGTTGTCATGTCTCCAACAATTAGACACTGTATGTGTGCCATACATATACTGGACAGGTGTGATGTAAGAGTAGACTAAGTATACATACATTATCACTGAACATTGCCTCCAATGCTGTAATAGGAATGAACCTCAAAATGTTGAATCAAAATCATTTCTCTCTGCCCAGCAACTCATGATCATCAAATATGCTTTTTGATGTAAAATAATCAGTGTTCTAAGGAGTACTTTGTGTGTTATGTTACAGGGAGAACTGCAATGGAACGAGTGCCGATGTTCTTCAGAGAGATAAATCATACCAAACAGAAAGTCACAGAGGAACCAAAATCAAGACTTCTCAAGAAAAAAATGACCCCTGAAGATGCTGCAAAATTATTCTTTCCACCAGCAAGTTCCAATGAAACAGAATACCACATCATGAAGTTTTACTCGTTTTCGTCAACCCTCGTCAATAGTATTTTGCTGAATGAGGACATCAAAGTTGACTTTCCATTCCGTGTGACTGAATTGGAGCATGCAATCATCAATCTTCAACCAGATCCACCATCTGCAATACTCCTCCTTGGCAGGAGTGGTACAGGTACATGACTGTATAAATCTTAATGTCTCACAATGAAAATATTTTTTTTGAGTGTTTTCTTGTTGTCTTGGAGGAACGTCAATTGTTATACACCAGTAATGGTAGTACCGGTATTCAGGATTTATTGGCAATGTGTTCCTGTGTCTGTTGCCATGGTAGCTGAGAGAACACACCAGTACATGCATTATTCCTGGCTTTGGTACCGGTAAATGTACACATGTTGTGTCATGTTCCATACTTCAAGGTCTCTGGTAACTGGTAAGAAGTGATGATCAGAAGTTCTCACACATAGGGTTACATCCAGTGCTGGATAGCTGACATAATCACAGCTATGTAATCAATCTGAGAATATCAACAGTCCCTCCTACTGTGGTATATTTAGCATAATGACTGTAGGTCATTATGTTATTGTGATGGGGTTTGGTTGAATTGACGTTGGACGATGAAAATTTTCCGTATACGACAAAAAGTCAAAAACTGCTGAACAGATCTAGACTGCATTGATATGGTACAGATGTTTAGACCACGTTCAAGGTTCTGATGTGTTAAAATGGTGCCAAACGGATCAGCGGTTAGATAGATATGGGAAATTGTTGACCCCCTTTTTTAACTAATTGATATTAGGGGCCTTTCATATATGTATTTTTGGAAGGTACACCAATCCTGCATTTTGGACTGTTTTATAAGTTTTGGAACAGAAATATGTGTTATATGAATGCTAGAAACATGGAAGAAGCACTGAATAGAAGTATCAAAGAACTCCATCATCTTTTGGGCAACAAAAGTGATAAAAAACAACATATTTCATGTTTAAATTTCTCTCATTTGTGTATGACCCTGAGAATTTACCACGACTTTAGTCACATGACTAACTACTTGACCTATTTACACTCGCATTGATTTCAAGACCAGATCATTCTATGTACATGATATAGTGGTAGAGATTTGTAATGTTGTTCAAACATGGTCTATTAGCCTTGAAATATGATTTGTCTGTGACTTTAGTTTGAATGTTAGACTGACCGTCCTACAAAGGAACTTTTCATGTTTATGCCGTGTGAAGTGTGAACTATCTGGTGAATGTAATATTAAACAGCTTGCACATGAGACAACAAAAGACTTCCAGAAGATATTTATAGATCTAGTGTCTGCTTACTTCCATTGAGTAAACATCCTTGAGTCGATTATATACAGACTTTGACATACACATTCCAGAGATTAAGTAACCATGACGTTATGTGTTACCCATCAAGAAAGTACACAATTTGGTCTTGCATCTAGAGGCACTAATGCATATGCAATGCAATAATTTTCCCTTGTATTACTTTACGAAAATGGTACAGGTGATAATCTGTCAGTGTTATAATAGGATGCAAAACGTCTAGCAACATGCCGTCAATTAAATTGACTTACTTATTAAAAGCATTTTGTAATAAGGGTGGCAGGCAAGATTGGCTTTTTGTTAACCACCATGGTATTGACCAATTCCTGTGGTGGCCTTCTACCAAACTTTTAGCTGTAATTTCAGTTTATTCCTATCTTAGCTTCAATATACTACTTTCAACTTTTATTTCATTCAGATTTCCTTAGCTTAGTGTATAATTCCGTCATTTTAATATACTGTGAATTTAGCTTTGCTACTAATTC
The DNA here is from genome assembly GCA_001465055.1 of Ptychodera flava. Taxonomy (NCBI): domain Eukaryota; kingdom Metazoa; phylum Hemichordata; class Enteropneusta; family Ptychoderidae; genus Ptychodera; species Ptychodera flava. The sequence goes on along the minus strand of LD345306.1, from coordinate 74,049 downwards.
TAACCTCATTATTCTTACACTACTGTTATACCTTATAACCCCAAAATTTTTCAAGAGATGCAGACAGGATTGTCATTCAACAAACCATTTACAAATGTATTTTCTGCTTTTTTCTCATTCATGTATATTTCCCTTTTTTCACAAAAGTGGGCTTAAAATCACAATGTGAAAAACAGTTTTTCAGCTATATATTGCACATTGACTTCGTGGTCTGTCCACCGTAATTCACAGTGAGTGGGATTGTTGATAAATGCCGATACTAGGCGGTCATTATGTCCTAGTACCATTGGCAGTATTTTTAATATTGCGCCAAAACATGAATTATAGACACCCCGTCAGCATAACCATTATTTTGTATATTTGAAGTGGCATTGGACTTAAACTCTGACAATATATGGTTTAACATGTTGTTTGAAATTTAAGACTTTTCATTTATTTCTGTGTGCTTCAATACACAACCATAAACTTTAATTCTTTGTGGTTGCCAACATACTTGAGTTTGGGTGAAATTCACCATGTAATTCTTAATTTGATTGCTGTATTAGCCTTTCACATATGATCATCCCCTGATCTCTTGACAACCATACATATATTTGTTTCAGGGAAGACGACATGTTGCCTGTACCGATTATGGACTTCCTTCATCAGATACTGGGAACATGCAGTACAGGCTGGTGAGCCACTGATACCAAGGGACATGACATTTGTACATGAAAATGGACAAGATGATGATGATGATAATGATGATGATGTCCATGGCAAATTTGAAGATGGGGAAGTTGATTATAGAGGTACATGTACATGTAGTTGTCAAGAGAATTTAGAACATGCTTTCAAGTGAATCAAACACTGAGATAAAATTGCCATGAAATGTGAGATTGAGGCAGTGAACTTCATCCATAATGATGTGATAAGCTATCTCATTACACAGAATGAAGGTATTAGCCCATTATTTATCGCTATTATTGCCTACTCCCACCGTACCGCCCATCGTCTGTAACTTGCATGCGATGTTTGCACACGAACGAACGCCCAATGCCAGTCACTCAGAGTCGTCGGTTTTCTTGCTACCCAAGTTGAAATATATGCAATTATGAATGTCATTTTTGAAAATTCACTATAATGCATGCAATACCAATTACGATGAACCCACAATTTATTGTTGTTGAGATTTTGTCAACAGTGTTATAAATATAGTGCTGCAAAGTCAGTAGTAGGGCCTACCCATACCCACGTGAAAGACGTTTTGAACTCGTTCCCGTACTTGCTATATTCAAGCTGAAATCAGTCAAGTCATTACGTGTTTATTTCGCATATTTGCTATATTTTAGCAACCGTACAACTTTGGCATGTTTCTACGTTCATTTCGAATCCTATTTTGTCTTTCTTTTTTTCAATGCTCAGTTCGACACTGTTTTTGTTTTTCCATGCTCAGCTTGACGCTCACTTTGTCAATTTTGGGACCTGCATTACGTCACTCGTACTTTGAAAGTATGGCACATTACGTCACTTGTACTTCGCTAGTACGAGCTCGTAGGTCTGCTCTTAGTTCGTCCGTTTTGAGACGATTAGATAAATGGCAGATAGGGTGACACCAAAGGGGAAGGCTGCAGTCACAGTCAAGCTATAAACCAAGGTGTTCAAAGTGAACCGAGTCTATCACGGTATTCCTGATAGACTTTGTGGATGGGCAACTGAGAGCTGTGTACTGTATTGCTACCTGCTAACAGCCACTAACAAGATACTAGAAATATACTGACCATCACAGTAAAATTCTGTATCTTTGGAACAAATGCACTGACATATGAGTCAAATTCCAGGAGGTGCTGATTTTGGATTGTGAGATGTTCTATTTTGAAATATTTCCACTGATTTAAAATTAATCATTCCACCAATATAAAATATGTTGTTTGTTCTTGTTCAGCAAACATAAAACATTTTCCTGATAACAGTTTAACTGTTTCAGTTTGCTACTTAAATATTACTTGTGTGCAAGACTTTATGAGAAACATATTCTGGACAGTTTTGATAAAGTAAAGCAGCTATGACCAGTGGACATCACCATTATCAAAATGGCAAGTATTCTGACTGTACTCTCCAAAATTAAATTGTATTTTTACAGATGATGAATCAGGAGCGGCAGGATCATCACTTTCGATCTGTCAGTCACTGAATGATGATGTGAGTTGCAACGTGAATCCATCCCAGGAAGATGCAGTGATTTTGCCCGGAGAAATAGAAATGGACCACTTACACCAGATCTTTGTGACAAAGAATGCCGTATTGTGTAGTGAAGTAGAGAAGAATTTCCGTGACCTGAGTCATGCCCATGACGCCGCTAAGGAACATGTAGCTGTAGAAGACAATTCCCTGCCATACAGATTACAAGATGCACATCCAGCTCAGTTTCCTATGTTTTTGACTTCAAGACAGTGGTTACTGATGATGGATGCAACCTTACCAGAACCTTACTTTCCAAGAAAGCCGGATGGGTCCTTGAAGAGAGAAGTCAAAGGCTGGGGAACTGGTAAGGTGTTGTGTTGACAGAACTGTACAGTAGTATTCTCAGTTCTGTCACCTAGTGTAAAAATGCTAGGGATTATCATTGTACAACAGAAATTACCACAGCGTACGGTGAAGACGGCTGGGACATTTTATTTTTACTGGAAATTCTACTTGAAATTGCTGCAATCATCAGTCAGACTCTAACTTAATTTGGTCAAGTAAGGTTCACATTCATTGAACTCTCACTCTCAGTGATCTCATATATTAGTGTGTGCATACTGCTCAACTACTATGTTGTCAAAGCTAATACAAGTACTAAGATTTAACGATAAACCCTAACAATCAATAGTAAAACAAAAATGCCTGTGAAGCTTTGAAGAGGTGTTTCTATGGCAACTGCCAGCCCCTGCCAAGCTGGAAGTCATTAATAATTGTAGAGACTTCAAGTAAACATGTACCCTTCACCCCTACTTCCCTTTGAAGAGGTCAAAGTTCACCATTGAAAACAATAAGATTTGGTCAAACCATGGTTGTGAAAGGATCGAAATATATCGTCACCCAAATGGCATGTCGCAGTCATTTTGCTGGGCTAAAACCTGCTTGAATAGTGAACATGTGCCACAAAGTGAGTACCGGTAACATTTCACTATCTGAGTATATTAATGCCAATTGCTTGTATTGACCGTTCATTTATTTTCAGATGATGGTCCTTTATCATTTATTCCACTTCTTGACGATAATGACGATGAGGATGAGGATGATGATGCAGATGATGCAGAGAACGCTGATGAGGATGAGGAAACGCTTGACATTACTGTCAAAGACGAACAGGGTAGACAGAGGAAAGAAATCGATCCACGCAAAGAAGTCACCTATGAAGTATTTGCATATGAACTTTGGTCCAAAATAAATAAGAACAAAGTGGATTATCATCCTACACTGGTTTGGATGGAAATAAAATCCTTCATCCAAGGTATGTAGGACAATTAAGATATATTCCTGTACCTACTATACTACCAGTACTTTGCTTTTGGCACATATTATTTGATTTTCAGCATTACAATCTAGTAGACTTTGTCTTATGTTAGAAAGTTATTACATAAATGTTATAATTTGTAAATAAAATCTTTTGATAGCCAAAAGCCAAATATTATCAAGTGGTCTTTTATCAATCAACAAGTTTTATTGCTTCGTACATCAGGTTCCATCGAAGCCCTGCACACTGCAAATGGGCATCTTAGTTTGGAGCAATATGAGGAACTTGGCAGGAAGAGAGCTCCAAATTTCACAGCTGACAGAAGAGAAATATATAAACTGTTTGAGAAATACAAGGTAAGTGTAACTGATCATATAGTCAATTTTTATCAGCAGTGAAATATCAGTTAATGTTTTCAACATTCTGTCATCACACCTGAAGAACTAGATTGCTACATGGTGACTGACATGCAGAAAAGGCAGAGAACTTTTCTTCAAGTAATGTAACACTTATGAAGTATTTGTTTGAGTTACAAAGACATATGTCAAATATCAGTGGAACAAGACCAAGCCCATAAAGACTGCCCTGACGATGATAAAATAACCAGTCAAAAAATATTTTGAGCATTCAAAGGGCAATGTTTCCCTTAACATTTCTCAATGGTTTGCAAAGTGCAAATTAGAACTGCTGCTGCATGTTGGAGAATGACACACAACAAATACAATTATAATGGTGTAATTTATGGGCAATGGGTCTGTGTAGTGAAACAAACTTTAGTGCAAGATTATGAAAATGAGGAAGCCTTTCTCTTTTCCAGGGTACCAAGAGACAGCGTGGTTTGTTTGATGAATCAGACTTGGTCTTCAGTGTTTACCATCGTCTGAAGAAAGTGGAATTCCCTGACTGGTGTATCCATCAATTTTATATCGATGAGACACAAGATTTCACACAGGCAGAATTGTCTCTTCTCATAAGATGCTGTAGTAATCCAAATGCGCTATTTCTCACTGGTACGGAAATCAGTGTGTATATTTATTGTACAGGATCTGTTTACAAACATATATGTGTCTTTTATTACAGTCAACAAACAGTAGTATATCCCATGTATAGTAGATTGATGATGTTTGCTTTCAACAATATTCTGGTCAATATGTATATAAAAATGAAAATTTGATACTCTTTCTAATTTATATACCAATCTGACTTAATGATTTTGCAAGTAAAATACAACATCCAAGAAGATAACAGGCAAATTATTGTATTATCAGTGAGAATGAGTGTGTAAACGCTCATTTCAGTGCATGCTTGAACAGCAACTGTTTTCAAAGCATGTTCGTTTCATTCTTCCCAGGTGACACTGCTCAAAGCATTATGAGAGGAGTTGCATTCAGATTCGATGACTTGAAAACACTGTTCCACTATGCTAGCAAGTCAATGAAGGCAGTTGGTAAAACATCAAGTGTAACAGTTCCAAAGAGGGTCTACCAGCTCACTCACAACTATCGATCCCATGCAGGTTAGTTGTGGAGGATTTGTACATGTATATGCTGTAATTTGAGAGAAGATGTAGGGTTTTACAGGCCAATGTAACTAATAGGACCCATAACGTGATCTCATAGCTATATATATATATATATATATATATATATATATATATATATATATATATATATATATATATATATATATAAGAGTAAATCGGAAAATATTCAATTTTTTACACGTGAATTTCTGTGTTCTGAATGAAATTCACCTGTGAGCTTGCTCACAACAAATTGAAAGGTTCAATTACAGAAGTTGTATACTAGTTTGTTACTGTATCTGTGGTGTACCTGTACCAGTATACAATACTAACCTAACCCCAAACTTTTTATGGTATTGTCGTCATATAATCAGCTAGTAGAAATGCTCTAAATTATCATTTAATTACTCCCAACAACAATGTCCATGAAAATCTTTAGCTATGCATATAATCATTTGCTTTTGATCTTGTTGTATGGTTTGAATCAGGCATATTGGATCTTGCGACAAGTGTAGTGGATTTGATGATTGAGTTCTTCCCAGAGTCCTTTGACAGACTTCAGAAAGACCAGGGACTGTTTGATGGTCCTCAGCCAGTTCTCTTGGAATCTTGCAGTTTCAGTGACTTAGCTCTGCTACTGAGAGGAAATAAGAGAAAAACATCAGAAATTGAATTCGGAGCTCATCAGGTAAACTACAGTGTGATGTGGTTGGATTCCAAAATTTGTATCTTTCAGAGAAAATATATTGATTTCTACTGGAATTCTTACTACCAAATATGAAGGAAACTACCATTGCATTGCCTTGCAAAGTTAAGTGAATCATAAGCCAAGCTTAGAATTGCTGTGTTAGTGTTAAGAAGCTATTTTACCATAAACCAGCAACAGAATTTCTCTTGGAGTTTGACCACATGTACCAGTGTAATACAATTTCTACTGGAGTGAAAACTATGTGTCATTTAATAGTGATATAAAAAAATCTCTTCCTGTACACTTTATCAACTGTAGGTAATTCTTGTGGCTAATGAAGAAGCCAAAGCTGCTCTACCAAAGGAACTAAGTCTAGGACTTGTACTGACTATCTACGAATCCAAGGGTCTGGAATTTGATGATGTATTGCTGTATAATTTCTTCAAAGACTCACCTGTAAGTAATCACTTTCGGACATTTGACAAAACATCAAGATTTAATGTTACTAAAATTGACACACATCAAACTATACAGTGGGAAAATACTGTGACTGTATTTTGTGACTGTATATTGTGTTAATTTTCATGATTCCACAGGACAACATAAGGTCACTGTTCTTATTCCAGGCATGCAGTGCCTAAATAAATTGCATTAATTGCATTGTACCAATAGTTTCCCTGCTAAGTTGCGGTGATTCTGGGTACCGGTATTACATCAGTGCTATGATATCAGGTTCTAGGGTTCCCAAACTTATTTCACTCTCCTATTATAATAAAGGCAAAGCAAGCTGTGTTTCTGTTCTGCATCACTGAATATCAAACTCTTCAATGGCAGATACTGTAGTGGTCTCATAAAATTAATCTCACTTTGATCTGTTTTAAATCAGGCTCAGAAAGAATGGAGAGTGGTGACTACCTATTTGGAACAACTGACAGAAAACTTCAAAGATGGACTTGCACGGAGTATGGAGCAAAACTGTGTAGAGATTGACCTTGTAGATGATTATGAACAGATCAATGCTCCTAGACCATTGCAGTTTGATCCAGACAAACACAAGGTGTGAAGTTTATTTGTTTTATGGTAACTTTCTGACTTGATGACATTCTTTATTTGAACATCTTGCAATGAATAAAATTCAGCATTATATATTCAGCCTGTGTATAATTTTATAAATCAGTACATGAAATATATTTTTATTAATTATGTGACGTTTTAGGGTCATTTCATACCAGTTTCATTTCATACCAGTATCTTGATGTATAAATGTTGAAAAGGACAAAGGATTTTTCTTCAAAAACATGAAAAATCACCTTTTTGTTTGTTGGTTTACTTTTTAGGTACTCAACTCAGAGTTGAAGTATCTGTACACAGCTGTAACCAGGGCAAGGGTCAATGTATGGATATTTGATGAAGATCGGGAAAAAAGAGCTCCAATGTTTGAGTACTTTAGGAAGAGAAAACTTGTTCAAGTGGTCAGAATAGAAGACAATGAAAGTGAACAGGAAGGTATGGTGCTACTACTAATCAAAATTTCATAATGCAACTGATGAAATTAATTGGGATACTTTTGCACATTATCATTTCATGTGTATTTATCAAAAATAAGAAGTAAACAATTTATTATTAATTTTCAAGCATGCAGCTATTTCTTTGTTAGCTTTGGTTGAGGTAATTCAAGTAGTGTGAAAGTTTACAAAGGCATGATTCTGTTCCATCCTGATATGTGAAATTACAATACTCTGGGTACGTATTCAAACATGGTCAGAATGAGTTACAACAATTTCCTCTATGAATTGATTCAGGACTTTCAGATGGCATGTTTGCCACGACATCCACACCAGAAGAATGGAACAAGAGGGGAGACTATTTCTACAGTAACAAGTTGTGGAAAGTAGCAGCAAAGTGTTACATCAAAGGAATGGACAGTGAGTACTGTGTAGGATTAATTTAGAATTTACTTGCCAGTCCAAATTAAGAATGTCATGTTACTGAATTCTTTGATTTATAAGATTATTTAAAAGAAATAGTTCATTTAGACCTATTTGCCAACATGCCTTAAGTTGCTTAGAAAGTAACAAAACACATTTACTTCTTTCAAAGTTGTTTTAAAATTTGAATGACAATTTCTCCCATTCTACTTGCCTAGTGCTTAAACATCCTGCCTGCTCTAAAAATAACTACCGCATCAAGTGGGGCCGACATTGTGGATTTAGAGAATTTACTTGATATCCAGTGAGACATAAGTCAAGTTGACGCTGAATACTTTCCAGGCAATCATGAAAGAGGCTGTTATGGTACATTGACACATATTCCTGTCTTGTTGAAATAAAATGAGCACAATGAATATTTGTTTTGATTTGTTCATAAGTGTATTCACCAAAGAAATAAACTTTAAACGTCACTTTTGTGAATTTCAAAAAAGTTTGATAATTCCCAGAAGACAGTTATTATAGAGTTTTGACATGCAGTAATAATGCTGACATTTTTATTCAGTCTGTGCTTGTACACATAACACAGTCACAAGCAACTACTTTTGAAATGAACAAAGGAAATTACTTTGTCTTCAGAGAGAAAAGCCAAGATGTCACTTGCCCATGACAAAGCAATGACTGCAGAACAGTTGCATGAAAATCCACGGAAGCTGAGATCGGAGTTCCTAGCTGCTGCAGATGAGTTCTTGCAATGTGAAGTGTACCAGCCTGCTGCAAGATGTCTCTACAATGCCAAAGAATTTCATCTATCAGCTACTCTGTTTGAGAAAATTGGAAAGGTATTATTTTATATGCCCCAACACACTTTTTGTAAAAAGTGCAAATTTAACAAAAATAGTTAAAAAATCACGTAAGGTTACAGCCACTGGCCTTTAATGGCATCTTTAATTTAAATGTATGAAGAATGTGCAACTGCTATGAAAGTGTGGTGTTTAATTTTCGTATAACATTGCAAAAACTCTGATCTGTTATTTCCAACATTATTTTCACAGTTTACAAATGCTGCCCTTCTTCATGAAAAGAGACTGAAGAACCCCTTGGATGCTGCAAGATGCTATGAGAAGACTGCAAACTACAGAAAAGCAGTGGAATTGCTGTGTTCTGTCCAAGCCTTTGACAAGGCAAGTGATGTAGTGGAGAGATATAACATCAAGAAAAGAGAGTATGAAGAAAGGATGTTACCACTTCCAGAAGAGTTATGCAGGAATCCTCCAGGGTATGTCATTAAAGCTGTACACTACTTTACAGTCAAAATTCACCATTATGTGTACATGGATGTAGCTTTTTTTGAATTTCTCAAATATTTTGAAAAAAAATCCTAATAAAAAAGAACAAATTTTTAGACTTTTAAGGCTGTATTTCAACATTTTTCTGTGACTTATTATGTCATATTCATAACCAATGACTGAGATATTATAAAGATTTGAAAATTGCTATTTGCATACAAGTGATAATCTCTGTTATTATATTACTATGTTTTCAAAAAACTATAAATCATAAAACCTGACAATCACAGAAGCAAGTAAAAGAAAACAATGTTTTGCCAAACTACTGTTTAAAAGAATTTCATATTCATTGCAGTCTTCATATCTGAAAGTTTTGATAAGAAGATTTGTCAAAGCAATCATCACGCTTTCTATAGTTATTGCAATACTTTGTGCACTGGCCCATCATTGTCATAGAGGTCCTATGAACACACTGTTATATCCACAGTTATCAACATTGTTTACAAATTAATACTTTTTGTCATTAAATCAATATTGATCAAAGTAACTTGGTGCAGTTTTTTGCAGGGATTGTCAATATTGTATATAAGGTTTAATGAAACGTTGCTTTGATTTCAATCAAAACAAGGCAGTATTGCTGAAGGCAATGAGTACTTGGGCCGAGATAGAGTAATTTTGAGGACAATATATACTACTATTCAAATATGGTCTTGAATTTCCTCCTGT
>LD345306.1:29047-52394 GCA_001465055.1 Ptychodera flava | reverse complement strand
AATTTTCCTCCACTGAACAGATAGAAACAACATTTATTGTTGATCATTGGTAACCCATACTGGTATATACCAATTCTGATCAAATTTGAGTGACACCGTATAATTGCCGTATTTTCATATTGAACTTTCCATCATTGTTGAGTTGTACAAAGTACTGATTTATTATACAGTGTCATTGTAGAAACTAACGATGGATTGGAGTGCATGCTGTACATTTACAATGCAGATGAAGCAGTAACATTATTCAAAATGCAATATCAGTTCTGAGAGTAACTTTCATGATCTGTTGTTTCAGCAACTGAAGAGAGAAAAGACAAAACTTGATGAGAGTGTCAGTGAGATTCATAAACATCGTAGCTGGGAAAGGGCCAAGGAAATTGGCAGACTTGCTGACACTTTGAGAACTGACCTTGACAAAATCCAAAGATTACTGAGTGATACAACTATAGAAGTAGAATCTCCATCAGGTAAGTCATTTTATGTCTTCCTTGTTATCTGTTCTTAATTTACATAGATAACTTAGCTTTATAACTGGAGAAATCTGGCCATTGATTAGTATTTGTGTCAGAGCTTCACTGAGTAAATTTTAGCTATGGATTCGAGTGCTCTTGACAAGTTAAAGACATATTCAATGTGATTGTTTACTCCAGTAATTGGTAGATTTGCACTATAGTTGATGTGCCGTAGCTCATCCCAATTCTGTGTTCTAGCTCATCCCAATTCTGTGTTCTAGCTCTGTACAGAAAGATTCATGATACAAACAGAGTGCTTTCTTACCTTTTCAAAGGTACCTTCACATCATCTGTGATAGAAGGTGAGGATGCTGAGGAGGCTGTTGTCTTGGCAACAGAGGATGGAGAGGGACACAATGAGGCCAGTCAGCTTCTGAAAGTAGACAAGCCAGAGAAGAAAAGCAAAAAGAAAAAACACAGGAGAAGGAAAAAATAAACTAAGGTGGTTTGTGCCGGAGCTTCTTGAAATTGTGCTAGATTTTGATTTTGGCAGAAAATATAATAATTAGGATGTCAGAGTATGAGACACAGAGAACATACGGTAGTACTTACCTTTGATGTAATGTATGTTGACAGTACGTGTTGATATTTTGCACAAGATTTTTGTGTATTTTCTTTTCCATACGGGAATAATCATGGCAATAGTGTAGTCAAGATTTAATGTAGTCAAGATGTTTATCACAAACTGTGGCACCACATATTAAGAGTAATTAAAGATTTCATTGATTGAGCTTGACCAGTTTATTCAGATTTCATTCAAAAATTTGCAATTCAGGAAAGCAAGATTGCTACACAGGTCACCATGTTAGATTTCAATCCAGCAATATAATTACCCAAGGTGCTTGGTATGCCAATCAAAATCAGTATTTATCAATATTTCTTTCAAGATTGCCTGAAATTTGAGGTGAAAGATGCCAAACAATTTTCCGTGAACTTAATCAGAGCTTGCAGCCATCTGTTTGTTGCCATGGTAATTTATTAACATTACAATCATCAGTCTGTATCCAAACTGTTTCCAATGCTATTACAGGTATAATTATCATATATCTAATTATTTACAGAACTTACCTTTTTCACTTATCTTTGGTAATTCAGGTAACATTTAAATCCATGTTGTAGACTTTTTCTCAGCAAACTGTACGCACAGTTGAAGGACAAGTACTTTAATTTCTGTAAAATTTATACAAGCATGTGCCAGAAAGTAATCTGTGAAAATTCCAATATGATAACAAGATACTAATTGAGATACATATCACTTGAAAACCTTGTGACTGTGTATCTTAAATAGTATTTGATCCTTACCTCACAGCAGTACTGTTTGGATATGCCCTTTATTAGATTCCACAAATGCCCTGTGTTCTAATTAACGAGAGAAGATATTTTCCTTCCACATTTATTGGTGTTTTGCCAGCCGTATGATAAAATTTCCAGGAATGCTTACATGTATGTTCACAAAGAAACTTTAGAAATGTTATGTTTTTAGGTAAATCTACAAGGCACACTGGGTCACAATAAGATTTATTGATAGCTTTGTTGCTTGGTAGCCATGCAGTCAGCAAACCATGAAGTGGCTATCTCTACGTAATACTAGTAATCATTGTAGAGTAATATTCCATTGTTTTCCATTCTTTCAAAGCAGTACTGGAGTGACAGCTTCTTAAAATCTGAAAGCTCTCCGTTGAGGTATTCATAGTGTGTTACAGCTGTCACATTATCTCTCTATGCTACAGTACATCCTATGTCTCATGTTACCATGTCCTATGCTACCCATGTCTTTAAATTGCATAATGTGACAATTTCATGTATTTCATTTCTCTTTGAGATGATTCAATCACCAATACGATATTAACTTTATATCTTTACTGGCATACCTACTGGTCAATTTCAATATTTTCAAGCTCACATAGTCAACATGCATATCTGTACATTGTCTTGTCTGCAACAGAGCACTCATGGAATAAGTTCAGCATTGTAAAGCCAGTGTTTCAAACTGGCAGGGTTGTTATTGACAAATGCAATGAAAACATTTACATTCAGGTTTTTCTCTGAGACATTCACCGCAATGAACAAGACTTCAGTGGTATAGAAAGCAGACTGTGAAGCAGAATAATTTTGTCAAAATCCAAACACATAATGCTGAGGTATTTTTGAAAAACATTTTTCTTGTCCATGTATACCTAAACCTAGCCTTTGTTTTCCAATATTACTGACTGTATACCTAGAGTCATTGTCAAGACGTCTACAGGTCAATGTGAACAGTCAGTCAATGCCACTACACAAATTTACCTATCCATTCAGAATAATGTGACCAGATAATCACAACAGAACCACACACAGTAGCATAAGATGTCATGGGTTTATTCAGTTCTTGGCTCAGAACAGCAATATTCTGAACAACTTATACTACCCTACCCGCATTCAACAATTTAAACTCTATACTGGTAGACATTTGCATAAATGTTGTATGTATATTACATTATGTAAATACAGTCAAACCTGTCATAGTGGTCACCCTTACAGAGCGGTCACCTCTCTATAGTGGTCACTTTGTGGCAGTCCCGTGGCATTTTACATGTTAAAGGCCCTCTACAGAACAGCCACCTCTCTTATGTGGTCAGTGGTCACATGGAATCTCCATTTTGGTACAAAACCTGTATATAATGGTCAGTATATCTGACCCTCAATGAACTCTATCAAAAAATGCTCAGACTGGCAAGCACGAAATAAGTCTACAGATTTTACATCTGCATTACAAGCTTTCAGAAACTAAATAGCTGTTCTATGTTTTTAAACAGATTTATGTTATGGAATTTTATAATTGCTTTTATCTTTCCCTAAATTAACCACTTTGCGCATCACCTGCACAGAAAGTAATGCCACACCCACCCTCTATAGAAAGGCCACCTCCATATAGTGGTCACTTTTTCTTGGTCCCTTGTGTGACCACTATACACAGGTTTGACTGTAACAAGAAAGGCAACATTCTGATAATATATATTATGTAAACATGTAACATCTTACAGATGCAGCCTGCAAAGTGCTAGAAGGAGCATTTACTAAAGGGAAGGGTCATCGGAACTGCAAGTTCTTGTTATAATAACCAAAGTATGTTGAAACACCAATTATTTACCTTGTCAACGCAGTGTCTCTACGTGTAAAATGCACTATTATTGGTTACATTTGAACTCTAGGCATGATCAGAATTGACTTGTCAACAATGACAAGACAATTTGTGCATATACAAGCAGAGTTGACAATGACAGAACAGTTTGCACGTATACAAGCATAATTTACAAACTCAGTACTGTGTAATCTCAACATGCACACAGCCTTTGGGGAATAAAACAATAAAGTATTGACGTTAAAATAAATATGGCAAAAAAGTTATCAAAAAGTTACAGCCAGTGGTCTTTTCATGAGTCTGCAAACAAGTGAATGACTTAAACATTGATTTTCAGAAATGTACCATACCAGCCAGAATTATCTCATGGAGCAATGGTTCTACTCCGGAATGCGATGCGTTCTACACACTCAGTACGCCCAAATAATCACGTGATGCCGGTACAAACAAACCCACATGTGTACTTACGCGTATAGAAATATACGTACATCTATGCGCGTTTGCGCACATGGCTTTGTTTGTACCGTGGTCGATTCGAATTCCGGGTTTGGCCTATTGATCCGAGCCAGTTGTGCTGTACATTGAGAGAACTGCCTTCATTTTCTGGATTTTAGCTTTCCTGAATAAATTGTTTATGCAGTATTATGATGTAACAGATGTGATGGATAAAGTTCAAGTAATGATATAACTTGTGTACTGCAGTTTTCAAGGAACAATCGTAACTCATTGTTAAGATTTCACATTTATTTTTTCATTGTCATTTCAGAAAATTTAAGACCATAGATTATTTTTTCTTTGAATATATTGTCTCTGGATTGCAATATATCTTGGAAACATTTCAGGTCTATATCATATAAATAGTGTACCAGTATAAACTGTCATAATGTCTTCATGTGTGAGCGTAAGAAAAGATGAATTTTGTCAATCAAGAGTTGTGAAATGAATGAGAAGTATCATGTGTATGTTGGGAAACAATGTTTGCTCGGTATCTGTTCCATTTGCTTTATAAGTTTTCTTTATTTCACAAATCAGAGAAAATTTTCTTATATATTTTATAAATTGAAAAGAGTTTACTCACTAGAAATATAAAAATACAGTAAATATATCTGTATGTCTAACAATAATTACCATGAATAAATATTTGACAAGCAAGATATGGATCAGTAATGAGTCATTGTGTATAAGATACACACACACACACACACACACACACACACACACACAAACACAAAATTATACAGATATGATAATTGTGAGATGCATGAAACATATTAACAGATATTACTATTCTGTATTTGAAGTAATTTGTATTTTTTGTTTATAACACTGCTTTTGGCATCAAGTACTGTAATTACCCACAAAAGACATCTGTGTACATTGTTGTGTGTATAATATCTATCTATCTATACATGATATAGAGACAGAGATAGATACAGTAAATATACATGTAGAAAGAGGGAGAGAGCTTTATCATTGTCTGATAACGCTGTGACTTAACTGACACCATTGTCTGCCATTTACCTGACCCAAATACACAAATAATAAAACAGTTGGAATTTCTGAATACACAAAGCCGAAATGATGTTATCCTTGCAGACTTAATGACTGTAACCTTCTTGAATTCAAAGCTACAGTAGTTTTCCTGGTTTTAATCCAGCACATAGTGTATCGATTTCCATTTGTGTTTTGCACATGCGCAGCTTGTCAAATGTATTTGGTCTGATGGAAGTGTGCAAGACATCGAATTTGTTTGCTCACTATAAACTTTTGGAATATTAAGCTAGGCCAACTTTATAACTTCAAGTTCTAACGATATAATCATTTATAATTGTTCCGGGACTTCCAACATCCTGGAATGCACCGACAACAGCGTACATATCTTCCAAGCCATTGTGGTCATCGAATTGATTTGTATCACACTGCCAGCACAAGTGAATGTCTCATAATTATGTCAAGTTAGGTAAAACGCATCTCGAAATTGGACGACTTAAATTTTTTTTTGCTCAAACTTGCCTCCATGCGCATTTTAATTCCCTTTTCAAATGAAGACTAAAAATTAGTGGAAATACTTTGCAGAATTTGAGGCAACTTTACAGAAGTGATACAATCCATCGCAGTGAATGACGCCGTTATGAGCATAGTGTGCTTTGTCTGTGGCAGATTTATGATATCAGCACTTTTCTATAGAAAAAAACTAATTTTCGATTTTCACAAAAATAAGAGAGTTAATATTTTATTTACTTCATGACGTACAAAATGAGCCCCGACAAGTGGGAGACCAAAAGAGTATGGTAAAAAGTTAGAGAGCCCCCGTGTCTGTCACCGTGGCGTATTCTACGATAACTTAAACGCGAAGTTTAAAGGGATACTGTCGTCGGAACTGCAATCAAAGGTCGTATGGGACCCATACGACCAATGTATCCAAGGTACGATGGTGATTGATGAAAGTTAAAACATATCTTCATAATCTACATCGTATAATTTAAATGTTGCCGCTATGATGATGAAGTCCATCTAGATATCGTGCACGAAATACATTTTTTGTAAAAAAGAAACTTGTGCAAGCGCAGTTCCGACGACAGTTTCCCTTCAAGCCATCATGAGACCTGCGAATCCAAATTAAGTGGATCAAATACAACAAACACTGCTATTGATTTATCTAAATATTCTGCAACGACCAAATCAGCAAAGAAACTGAAATTTATGGAGATTATTACACATTTGAGGTTCCAAAGCTTTGCTGCTGTCAGTGCCAGAACCACCTGTCAAAGACTCGAACCTAACTTCTGATTGGCGCTTACTCCTCGATACTACATCCCTCCGGCTCAATGCGCCGTCTCCTCACCTCCGCATATGATCCGGATATCGATTGCATACGAATGTGGACCTGAGTAGCTTGAAATCGTCATAACACCAAGTCACAACTTCATATAAAAACCATTTGAACGTCATTGCGGCATACGTTCTTGTGAGCTCTTCCTATAGGCTTTTACAATTAGTTTTTGTCATAGTGTTTGTATGAGTTATGCACCAGCTTTTTACATATATGCTCGTGAACAGTTGCTTTGATTGGAAAAGTATTAGAGACTCAAAAGTAAACCCCAGGTTCTGTTTTTGCTATTGAAATATTTCCAAGAGATTTGTCTGGCAGACAAGATGGAACTGGCTGAATTTGGCGAGGGCGTAAGAGAGGTTGAAGAGGAAGTGTGTTCTGCTAGATCTGTCCGGATTATGTCGATGAAACCAACGTCAGCTACCAGGTATGTTTTCACTTTATTTGCAACAAAATTGACGTACTCAGCTGCTGCATACAGACTAGAAGGGGTTCAGAAATTGGTGTGTTCTGTGTTTTCCTTTCACTGTAACGTGGTCGGGTTCTTGAATTTCCCTGTGGAGCCATACAACCACTTGGATTTATACCTTTCCGATTGGACCATTCTCCCAAGTTTTCAAATAAGGTAATGATGTTAGTGAACCGATTTGCCAGTTATCGATCGAATTTTTCACCCGAACTGGAATCAACGGAATCCATCATATGCAGAGCATTTAATCTACCGAGATAATTCTCGTCTGTTATTTTAACAGCAGTTCACATACTGCCTGGAGCAATTCGCTCTCCATCGATCAGTTATCGGATATTGTAACCCGAATTCAAAGTCAGAATGCTGAATCTGTGTCAGTTATAGCTGGAAATTTTAACAAACCTTATCTCAGGGAAAACCTGCCGAAGTATATCCATCAGAATACTAGATCACTGTTACACATAAACAAGGAAAGCCCATAGGTTGACACCTCGCGCGCACCTTGGTAATTTTCATTTCATTCTATTGCCAATTAAAATATGTATGTTGTATAGGTTGTGACAGTTAAGAGATAAAAATGGCAATAGGAGTAATAAAATAGTTTTTCGCTAATCGCGTTTGACTCCGACTGAGAGTACGTATGAACAAATCAGAAAAAGGCTAGTATGAACTTTGCACAAAACGAGTGTCAGTGATAGACATGACATTGTGAGGAATTAACAGTTTCATGAAATGTAATGCAAATATCAACATTCAAGGAGGAAATATTTTCGTATGGCTGTGGTAAACAGACGCTTTTTTGAAGTAAGATACTTGTTATCGATTGGTAAACCGTTCCAAAGTTTAGCACCTGCGGGTGAAATAGCAAACTGCCCCTCAGAGTAAAAGATTTTGGAATGGATAAATTTGGATCAAGCTTAAACCTTGTATCACGGCTTTGATCCACAGTCTGAAAATAATCGTCCAAATGATGAGGAAGCTTGTCATGGTATAAATCGAAAATAAAATTACAAACACGTAATTTATAAATTTTGTAAATATCAAGCAGATTTAATTCTATAAATAAACGGGATGACTATTCACTGAAACCAGAGAATGTAATATAGCGCACACAACACACATTTTCTGGGTAATTAGAATGGGATTTAAATAAGATGAGTA
Source organism: Ptychodera flava (assembly GCA_001465055.1). Lineage (NCBI taxonomy): Eukaryota > Metazoa > Hemichordata > Enteropneusta > Ptychoderidae > Ptychodera > Ptychodera flava. The sequence goes on along the minus strand of LD345306.1, from coordinate 44,298 downwards.
AGTCCTTCCCCAGATTTCTACTCCATACGTAATATTCGGTTGGATAAATACTTTGTAAAGTTAAATTAAAATATACTTAGGTACACAGTTTCTTTGTTTAATTAAAACTCCTGCTTTCTTCCGGATACAATTATTTACATCTTTGATATGATCTTTCCAGGTCAGATGTTTGTCAATTAGGCTATTACTCCAACAAAGGACACTTTGTCAACCCCATGCATTGTATGGTCCTTTACACATATAGAGCACCAAATAACACAATTGGAACTATAATTTTGGATAATTGGATTTTCATATTTTTAAAATTTCTCTAAAGCTTTGTCAACCACATGCATTTTATGGTCCTTTACACAGAGAAACAGGCTTACGCTTGCCATGAAAAACAATGTAATTGGTTTTGTTAGTATTGATTGTTAACTTATTGGCATCACACCAATCAGTTACATTTTTTAAATGACAGTTTACAATCGAAAGACCTAATAAATATTGCTTATACTGCCTGAAAAAGTGTGAAATAAATTCGAATCGTCTGCAAATAGACGGAAATCAAAGAAATGTGAAGAGTTTGGAAGATCATTAATGTATTATAGGAACAATGTGGGGCCAAGTGTAGAGCCCTGAGGCACCCCACATGTGACAGAGAGCTTTTCAGAATTGGTTTCGTCAGCGACAACGAATTGTGATCTGTTACTTACATAATGTGAGAACCAGGAGAGTGGGTGTCCCCTTACTCCGTAATGTTGAAGTTTTGACAGTAAAATACCATGGTTAATGGTGTCAAATGCTTTTGTGAAATCGATAAAATTCCCAATAGTTGATTTGCCACGGTCAATCTGTTGCAGTAAGTTATTCATCAAGTAAATCAAAGCAAGCTTTGAACTATACTTTCCCCGAAAACCATACTGGTGACTATAAAGTATGTTATACTTGTCTAGGAATTCAGATCACGCAATGGCTTACATGGTTTCATCTGCTGAACAACAACTACAAACTTGTAAATCTGCCAAACGATCCATCTGTCAGTTATCAGAGAACGCTACTTGCAGACTGCTTGTATGTTTTGAAGCCACCGATTTGGATGTGTTCCGGGGTTTATCAACCAATAAACACGAGTACACAGAGACAGTCATAATTTTACGATAAATTCTGTGAGGACATCTGCATTCCTCTGAAAACGGCCATCAAGAAGACAAACGACAACCGGTGGAACAACAATAGTATCCGAAGTAAACTTATCGCCAAGTAACAACAGAGCAGCCTTGTATGATGTGCCCAAGACTATATGAGCAACAAAGCCGAATTACAGAGAAAAGTTTGGGAATGATTGATCTAATTTTTGTGGAGGGACTTCAGGGAATTCTTAATGTCAACTCTCAAACGAAATGCAGTGTTCAGTATCAGACAACAAAGTCACGCCGATGACGGTCGCTGAAACATAGTAGTAGCATCCAGAAATCAATGATGTCAGTGGAACTCTGGTTTTGTCAATATCTTGACACCTTGGACACTCCTTGGCAAAATTAATGTCAGAAAAGCATCTGGCTTTGGCAACATATCACTATACCTATCATGTACATGCATGTTCAAGCCTACTTTCCAGTCTTTTCTTTAAATTTCAACCGGTCGTTACGCATTAACAAAGTCCCTGGCTTCTCTGAAAGAGTCTATCTTATTTCCAGTTCCAAAACATGTCTACTGTAATACCTGTCTTAAAGTAGAACGCGCCTCGGGGACAGATATTTGGACTCTCAAACTTGTTCAATTCTTTTCTGATCTACCATTTGTTTGGGTTCATTTTGAAGCCCTTTGAAAAGGAAAAAAATCATCGTCTTAGTTTTTCAAAAAAAAAATATTTTTCACCGAAGAGTTAACACAGGGATGACGGCCATTTTGAATTTAAAATATCGGTAAATGTTGTGTAACTTGTTTCTGTAGTACCAAAATTTGCATGGTGACCCCTAATTTTTATTCTGGATTTTGAAAGAGAATGATTGAAAGATTCCTTGAGGAAAGTTTGAGCAAAAGTTTAAATCTTTCAATTTCATCCTTATCAATTTGCTTATCGCACTAATCGATCGGTAGAGGATGTTGTAATCTTAATTCTTTAGTATTTACGTAGCTGTATTGAAAATACATCCGGTCTCCGCTATAAAAGAGCAAAAAAATCGAAGATTTCTCCCATGGAGGTACAGAGCACATCAACGTCATATGCGAATACGAAACTCTTGTTCGTCAAATAACAGCATTGTTAGCAACCGTTCGTTATCTCCTCGCAAAACTTCACTTCTCCAACTTCCATTGACATTTTGCTTGATACCTCAACGCGATGATCACGCACTCGAATAAACTGGCGTTGAAAACTTTATCAGAGGAATAAGACGGAATCATTTTAATGAAGATTCGGAACCAATCTGACAATCAGTTACCGTCATCATTATATGTTCCCGGGTCGCAAATCATCACTCAATCGAAATGACGCCCTCAAATAAATATTTTCAGTAAATTAAGAAATCAAGAAGAATCTGATATTGCAGGTGATCTTACACTTATATCAGCGTTGAGACCTTATTCCACACTGGACCGTATCTTCATTCCATAAGAGTAAGAACAGACATCGATCTAATCGTCTCGCTTCTACCGTCTATCGTCTAATATTAACAGTTGTGCATGCCTCACTTTAGAATGCAGGGACATTCATTGCTTGATATTGCTTCGACTGCAACGATCATCATAATGTTATTTCCATCTACTTCAAAAGCTATACACCTTTGCAATTAATTGATAGCTAATTATTGTTTTGAAGACAGAATCGCTAATACCGAAAAATATGGGAATAATAAGGTACTTAATAAAGTGTAAAGGTACCAAATACCCTCATTTCACAGTTTTCGGCTGTAATGTATCCGGACCTTACTGTAAATTACACGTGTTTTTTCTCCGGCAATTGCTTATTGAAAATGTGTCGCCGCACGTAAAATGAGATAATACTAACGCCCCGTTATGTGCTTTTTCGTTTACCTTCGTTTTTGTGACCGCTACTAGAGGCGATCATAAATTCTAGTCTATCACCGCAGATCAGAAGGTATCAAGAAGTGATCGCGGAAGCTATGTCCATTATTTTTTTAAATCTTCACATTTATAGCTGAACTTCGCATGTCATGCAATACCGTGCAATTTGTAAACGTTTACATATAATTTTGACAGAAATGATATCACACACATAATAAAGGAAACGTGTAACCTGTGCGTGTTCAATCTCCAGTTTTCGGACAGCCGATGTTTTGCGTCGTTGACATATCGAATATAAAAAGAGGACACATACAGTTAAAAGGTACAAAACATTCCTTATACGTAGTGCCGTTTGAAATCCGGGTTTTTCTACTTTTAAAGTAATCAAAAATATCCGGGCAGCACCACAGCGTCTGAGTTTTACATCATTTGTCCGATTAGGCCAAAGTAATTAAATTCTTTGTTTCGCGCCCCACTCAAAATAGGAAAAGGTACGCGTCTAAGCAATCTGATTAAAATCAGATGTAGAGAACGGCGACGTCTTCTTATGCGTACGCGGTATTCTCTCGCTGTCGCCTCTCACTAGTGAGTAGTGAGAGGCGACAGCGAGAGAATACCGCGTACGCATAAGAAGACGTCGCCGTACTCTACATCTGATTTTAATCAGATTGGCGTCTAAGCGGCTGAAAAACACACACAAGAAAGTTAACACAATGTAATTTGATTGCAGCAAATAGAAAATTGTATAAAAATTTTAGTTCAGAAAAGCTAAGCGGTTATGTCCTAATATTTCCTATTCAAATACACTGTGTGTGTTTTTCATGAAAACCTTAAAAACCTTAGCGGATAGGGACGCAAAACAAAGAATTTAATTACTTTGGCCTTACTACATTCTCAATGTCGGGTCAAATATTTTTGATCTCCGACCGGCCAAAATATTACCTCTGTCATGTTATGCTATCTGGACAAAAACAGTGTTAACATTTATTATCACAACTGGTCTGTGAATTTTGCCGTCTATCTACCGCATAAATAAAGACAAATAATATTAAACAGAAACATTAGGAGGTAATGATGATTTAATTCTCAATTAAAGAAGCATTTGTAAATAAAGATAGGCTCAAAATAAATATTGAGCAATGAGTTTATAAAATTTCAAGGCTAATGGCAGACAATCTGAAAATTTGTAAACTTTTGCAAAATTCTTTTATGTGTGTCTGTATCTGAAAAAGTAGACACTTACTTCATATATCAACAGATCTAGACTATTGTATAAGAAGAAAAACGCAGACAACTTGGCTATCTGTTGATATATGGAACAGTTCTTTGCCAATGACACACACCTTGCAATGCCATAGATTAGGGAGCTGTCATTGTTTACGGCCTTGGGGTTTGGGGAAGTCTGAGGGGGTCACTCAAAAGATTGAACGCTACAAGGGGGAGTTGCTCAAAACGTGGAGAGGAAGAAAAGGGTTACTGAATTTTTCGTGTGAAATAAATTGAAACACCTCTCAGATTGCACCATTGCACACATCAATTTCTCAAAATTTTCCACACAGACAAAGGGACAGCCCGATCTGACACTTCCCCCTCAGCCTCTTGCGAGTTCTCCTCCATGTACTTTCAAATTCTGCCCAGCCAGATATCCAAGTGAAAACCCCGTCTTGATACCCTTCCAAATGAAACAATACTATATGGTTGGATACTGGTTATAGCGCGAGCTTTGATATCTGCATTTTGGTGTGACTTTGAATTTTCTTTTGTTGGTTTCACCTTTTTCATCAGTCATGAGATAACCGATGATAATCTAGCAGAGTACATCAGGATTTTAAACGTAACTACATTTTTGTAAATTTTACAAATACATGTATTTATATTTAACTGGGGATCTGTCAAAATTTCTGTAAGAGAGGGGTTACTCAAATTCATTATGGTTGGCAGGGGGGCCTCTCGAAAGTTCAGGGTTTCCGATGAAATTCCTTCGACCACCCCGGCCATAAATAATGACGGCTCCCTTAATATATTGTAACCGCATTGGGACTGAATGCTATAATTGAAAATTATGGTGTTTCTATTTATTGTATTTAGGAAACGAACCAAGAAGGTCACATTGCTATCAAATGGAAAAGTGAGACCTAGTGCCCTTCATGTATATGCTGAAACTAATTAATTTATATAAGATGACACATTATTCATAATTAGTAGCATACCTGTTACTTTCATCCTGTGCTAAAATATAAAGATTAACGTAGTTTCTCTGGTAAATTTTCCTTTTCATTTTCATTTCATAAACTAATGAGTTTCTGTACATATTAACGTTATACAATAACACATACATACTTGTACCAGTATAAGATGAATAAAATATGTAACGATATTCATTTTGCAGAAGACTATGCAAGTTGGAAAGCTGAAACACCTCAATATATCGTTTTAAATGAGCAACATTTAAAAAAAATGAAATCTTTGAAAATGATTATAATATCTACAGCTACTGTCTCTTACGACAGTGTACAGCGGTGCATTTGGAGCGTGCCTAGATTTGGTTCAAGTCTGTGATTTAGGAATGGTTGAGTGGGGTCAACGCGATGATCTGTGTTCTGTTTTCATGTGAAATGTGTGATATTAGGGTGTACAGGATGAAGGAGAGTTTCCGGTAGAAACTAACTCACTACTGCGCAGACTCAAAGATAACGTAATCGAGCGCTAGGAAAACATGACCTGGGCTGCAAAATTCCAAATAGGTTTGTAGAAAATAAAAGAGACACAAGAGAAACTGTTGCAAATTATTTTTTAATTCACCGATTTGAACCAAGTCTAAAGCGTGCCTTGTTCGCTGGTAATCTCCCATTTGGGTGACCACAGTAATACTAGTGAATCAAAATAAAAAACCGATCACTCTTTTATCCATGAAAAGATAAATTGTCAATTAAAAGACGGCTGTGCCTTACATCATAATACTGAGGCCTTATCAGAGGATTATTTTTCAGGTAACAAGCATCAGAGATGCGATACATTCATCCTGGTGGTGCCTTTGACTCAACAAGCAAGCCATTGATCTGAGTTTTGAAAGACCTAGCTATTGTCAGCATTGGTTATTACATAGCAACGTGTTCACCTTGCTTAAGCAAGAGGTCGTTTTTTTATTTACAAAACTATTTACACATTTATTTACATATTTATTTATCTCTATTTTTTGAAGGATATTTCTTTTTTCGGCATATATTACGAGTGAGCGTATTCATAAAGTAACGGTGGTTGTATCAGGAGTCGAAGCCATGCTCGCAGTGTTAGCGCCATAGTACAGTATACTGTATCTGGACAAAACCTGTAATCTTGCAAAATGACTGGTAATCCTACTGTTCATTTGCCATAAAGCTAACAGTTGACTTTTTCTATGATAAAAATGTCCATTATTATAGTTCGTAACGAAGATTACAAATTCATGAAACAACAAGATGAAAAATCGTTTTCATCTTGATATACGAAGATGTATAATTCCATAAAAATGAGATGTATCTCTTTAGAAAAAAATGCCTTGCCCTCTGTAATATTTCCTTTCGATTAACAATAAAAGGTTGACATTGAGTAAAAATTTAAATTGGTTACATCGCAATATGCTACTGTGATATATACTAAAATGAGAGTCGTTTCGGTTCGTACAATCATAAGACAGGCATCCACTGTTAACTCTTCTCTTCAAAATGCGTGTATTGAGGTCAATCAGAATCACTTCAGAAATAAATCGGACGAAGAAACCTTCGCATTCCTTGCCATCCTATTTAACATGAATAAAAAGAAGTCATGGAGACAATATTGAAAAAATGTCGGATCAAATGAAATGACGACAAATTAAACAACTCTTGATAGCTTTTAAGCAATCTTACACCATTCGATGATGTAATTATATGAGATCATTTATTCTGAATGTCGCACTAATGATCACATGTTATAAATCATGAATTGAAAATCTCTGAATTTATTGGTTCCGAAAAATTGACCGTCGACATGTCGTCTAGGAAATGAATATATTAATTTAATTATAATATACAGCAACCTACTTCTTCTTGACGACTACGATGATGATGATGATAATGATAATGACAACCAGTCCACCAAGGATTGCCCCGACAAGGATGTAGATCAGTTCTGAAAATATTCATAAAAACACTGCATCACGCTGGTTTCATTAAACATATGGTTGGTTAAAAATACAGAATTGTAATTATGATAGGTTCTTCTGACCAGACTCACACCAATCATCCATTCTGAGAGAGATAACCAGATGTGAATTCACTTTACTCCTGTGTTTTTAGGAGGAACGGGCGTCTTTGGACTTTTACCTTTGAACTGCTCTTTTAATTTTGGGACTTCGTATCGACGACTCGCTCTCACACCTAAGTTTTCTTGTGCAACATCATTTGCGATAAAGTGATTTTACAGAGATACAGTCGTCGGAACTGAGCTCAAAGGTCGTATGGGACCCATACGACCAATGTAAACACTATATCCAAGGTACGATGATGATTGATGAAAGTTAAAACATGTTTGTCATAATTTACATCATATAAATTTAAATGTTGCAGATATGATGATGGGGTGCATCTAGATATCGTGCACGAAACATATTGTTTGTAAACAAGAAACTCGCACAGGCGCAGTTCCAACGAATGTTTCCCTTCATAGTATAACATAAATTGACATGCATGTTCAAGTCATGGTATGCTGTTCTTGAGAATTAAAACTTCGACTAAAGTCATTTGTTGCACGCCTTTCAATGACATCAGTGTTTAAGCTTGTCTGAGAAATAGCCTCGGACACAGAAAAAAATCAAATATCAGATCATATTGCAGAACAACTCTCTCTACCGTAGATAGCTTTTATATTGTGCCGGGGGGGGGGGGCAAAACATGATATTGAAATGCATTGTGGGTAAAAGGTCGAGTTCTCACCACAGCAAGAGTCGCAGATGGTGAGCTCTATATACTTCAACACAAATGTACTTGCTGTCATGGCAAAAAGTTCAGTTTGACCGTGAAACTAGCTAAGCACATTCATTTCTCATCTTTAAGGCATTTCTGGCATTAAAATTCTGTATAACCTAAAACTTTACATTAGCGTCTGTAATGGTGTCTACTATCTGCTCAGAGTCGTTATATTATGGTTGACCACCTTGGAATTTTATATTTCAGGTACCTAGAATTGACACGCATATGAAAGGTATCGTGTTTGTCCTTGCAACAAGTTTGAAGAAACTTGGGCAGGTTTTGTTGAACCCAACGAAATTTTGGAAGTGCTTACTCACGGCCTGAAAATATTCAGATAAAATGACCGCATGCATGACTGCTTTTTGTTTGTGTCAATTATTGAAATGCGGAAAGAGAATGCGCCAGAACTCAAGTTTCCTTCTTGCAAGATTGAAATAGTCTGCCGATCTATTCCTTGTGCATTTCCACTAAGCTAGGAAACAGAACGATTTGGTAATGGCTGAAGCAATTGATCGGATTTCAGAACTTACGGTTTGGACTACACTTGGGGTGATCTTTGTCATAACAATCACCGTCAGCCTCACAGACATCAGCCTGCAACAAACAAAAAACAAACAAACAATGAAACGACTCATAAGAAGCGACGCATAGACAATTTTACATGTATATTCAGCGCCTATAGTACAGTTATTATTTCGACTGAGATTTTGCACTTATCCTCTGTACGTCGCATTTCAAAAGTTACCCTCCTTACCAGGAAGAACCGTTTTATGCTAGCAATACTAGATTTACTTGAAGCTGTTTTGATACTTCGATGCTTTGATACTGCTTGCAATACTATGAGACCTGTATAAATGAAGATAGAGCTATATTTACCCGTCTAACGCAGTATCCCTCGGTTCCGTTGCAAACGTCGCAGTTTGGATTGAAAATGATAACCAACAACTCGGCACTGACTAACTGACCGTCGTTGCTAATGGAGATCAAAGACCCGGATGGTTGAGTTGTTGATGCTCCGGAGTCACGTCGCCTACGATTACTTCGTGTCGTACACTTTACTTCTTCAAAGGATACAAACACTGCACCTTCTGTGCGTGAAGTTTCAGTTTTGGTGAAACCAGTTGAGCTGACCTACCAGGGATAACATGAAGCAAATTAAATATATTCTAAAGATGAGTTATATCTAAAATCAAAAGTGCGGAACGATAACTACAATAAAACTTATGTAAATAAAAGTGTCCGTCAATTCTTTCATTGTCGTTTGTTGCATTCCCTTTGAATCTGGGCTAATTACGGAAAATTCTGTGAATAGCCAGATATAGCTTGACGTAAAATCGCATGCGTCATGCATCAGACGCAAACATAGACTTTACCAAGGACTGATCTCAAGTGTGTCGATGAACGATAGATTGCAATATTGAACGGAAATAGAGTCTGCTGTTTATAGACAAGATGTCTGGTTGTACCAGTCTCTAAAATAATTGATTAAAGGATTATAATCAATAATGGTAAAATTCGTGTTAAGATGTTTTTATGAAATGAAATTAAGTCACAAGCACACATCACTGATAAAGCCAGACAACACAAAAATAGGAATCTTGATATGGAAAAGAACAACAAATAAAGTAAGAAAGGATATTATTGAAAATCTTGCTTGGTGGTTTGAAACACTGTATTGAAGAGAATATTTCACTATCACAGTCGGAAAACTTTCATTCAAAGATTTAATTTCACCTTGCTCGACATTTAAGATACATGAATGACATACTTCAATGGTATTGATGTGGCATGTCAGTTGGTCGGACTCGGCGAAGTTGTCGCCGAACACCGAGACGTAAGTGCAATCATCGGTTTTCACATCACAAAGTCCGTTCTTGTGTGCCATGTACACCGTGGGTTCTACACTTAGGTCAACCGAACAGTCGGTGCCAGCAAAGCCGTTGTCACACACACATTGACCACCAGTACACAAACCTTTACCATTACAATCTGACGGGCAGAGAATTGAAAGTATTGCCAGTGGTGGTTCTGGTAGTCCATCAGCGCCTGGTGTCCACAAACTTGGATCCTTCGTCAGTCTTTCTCTGCATTCGCCTTTCATTAACTCACCGGCAGGGTCACCGTACTCAAGACTATCTAAAACCTACAAAATACAACATACAGTGGAAATCAAACAGAGTGAGAGCTCACGATAAATGTATAAATATGATAACGAAAATTGGTATTAAGGATCGAGAATGTATACAATGACTTATCGACTATACTACCCATAGATGAGACGATTTCACAATCGTGACACAAACCTGGATTTTTCCGCATCTAGTATATCATTTGATTTTATTCTCCTAACAAACTAGCTTGAAAAGTTAAGCGCTATCATGGAATGATGGTTACCTTGATATCAGTTTTGCATGTTTCCATAAAGGTGTTCATGTCATCGTCGGAAATGGCATTGCTACACGCCACTCCTGCCGGAGAATCCTTCAACAACGCTTCGCAATACGACGTTGCATTGGCTTCAGTTATACCAGATTCTGTAGGCCACGTTGGTACCTGTGTATTAAAAAGCGAGAACATCCTTCAGACACTGAATGCAGCGCTTCAGGATTCCTGAATAATGGCCCCTGTAGGTAATGAGCATTTTAATTTCAATTTTAACGACAAGAGCTAAGGTAACATGAAAAGCTCAAGAATAAGAATTACGAATTGTCATCGAAGCAAGCCAATGGCCTCGCAAAACCACATTACCAAAAGCAAACAAATTAATCAGTGAGTGGACGATCTGACGTTTGTAATCGGAACATGAAGCTTTGAAGCTATCTTGCTGCTGTGACTAATTGATTGTGATGCTGCTGCGTGCAAAGACTGAATCTGCAGCACAGAACGAAAGATGTATGGCTCCGTTAGTCTTACTCATAACCTGTATTATAAGATATTAAGATATTCTGGATACAAGCAGGATCAAGTCCTAAGAAAGGGAGACATTTCTCCGAATTTCATATTTTTCTTCCAGAAAATTAAGCAACCTATTTTAAAGCGTCCGTGATCATCTTATCATATTTCAGAAAAGCCGCGCTATAAAAAGATAATATTTTTGTGATAGACGGATAACTAACTTTTCATCAGAATTCTCCAAAGCATAAACGGAGAACGATAGCTGAAACCGTTTCGATAATACATTTCCATTTTTAAAAAACTACAACAATAAAATATTTAGCCCTGCCTACTCAATGCACTGTGCACACAATTACAATGTTATTGATGACAAGCGACCTTTAGTCCGGACTAAAATCCGGCTATCAATAGTTACTAAGGGGCCGTGAATAATCAAAAAAATGCGCACGGTAAACGAAACTAAGTGCATTTGTCCTCAACCCCCTCCCCTAAACGAAAGTTTGGAAGTGCGAAAATTCAACCAAGCCTGATTCTGTATCTGCATCCAACAATCGGTAATTAAGTCGCTATGAAATCACGCTTACTCTGCCGACCGTTTCCCCCTCTGCATACCCCCTCTAAAATCAATCTCTGTTCAGCGCCAACTCAACAATGACGCAACCAAATGAAACTGTGTATCCAAAGTGTGAGAGATATCAGCCACAGCCAAGTCTCAAAATTCCGCTTGGCAACTATCAAAAATCGCGTTCGTAAATACTTACTGAAGGTTCGAAATCGTAATTGAAAGAGAAGGAAAGATCATTTGTTTCATCATCATTGGCACGTTTCCTCCTTCGCTTTCCAGTTTCATCGTCATTTTCATCACCATCATCTTCATCATCATCTACTTCTTCTAAATAGTCATCTGTTACGTCACAATACTTAGAGTCGCAGTTATTTTCATCACCATTATCATCACGTGTCAGGTGAGATCTCGCGCGATCTTGGGTGTATCCACACTGCTCATCGACAGTCACCTCGTTAAAGTCCATTTCCAAAGTGAAGGTAAGACCAGTTGGCGTACATGTGCAGTATTCTTGAGGAGGTGTGTACGATTGGTTTGTTTCTGTTTCTATGTCTTCTATGTCATCGAGTTCTCCGTAAAACAGATTCTTGCCTTCTGGTGTTCTGATAGCAAGAAACAATTTATGTTAAAATATATAAATAAATAAATAAATATATATATATATATATATATATATATATATATATATATATATATATATATATATATATATATATTAGGAATTACGTGATAGAAACGTGTATTTGCATGGAAAATACGGTCTGCATCACCAAGTGACACAAATGTGGTGAAAAATGTCAAGATCAGTCACATTGCCCTCCTTTTGGTGCCAGTCAATTTGCAGGACACTGGTTAAACTGATACTATTTTCAAAACACGATTTATGTAAATACAGCAGCATTTACGGTTATAGAAGAGAATTCTCTGAATACATCCTGATTTGAAATTGAAATACATTGTCATTCAGTAGCATGTCATACTCGATAGTAACTTATTATTCTACCATATCCAACCACTTCTGAGAGACGTAATCTTTGTGTTACGAAAATTAGTCATAATTTTTGCAGATTAATCAAAACATCAGTATATGTAACCTCCACAAATGTAATAATCTCCACAAATGTAATATCAACCACAATTGTAATAAAATCAACCACAAATGTAATAAAATAGTCAACCATAAATGTAACAACCCGCAACCACAAATGTAATAAACAAATTAACCATAAATGTAATAAAACTCAACCACAAATGTAATAAACTTGAACTTGCATATGTGATCATTTGTTTATGCCCTGAGTAAATAATAACTTTAATAAGACTAGTGTAATGTTATTGCATACTTTCCTGAAACTAGGTTTTCTTTCCGAAACACAGAATAGAATACTTTGAGAACGCTATCAGAAAACGGCGAGGTACTGATCAGACCGTTAGATAATGGAAGTGGAACAGCAGTTCTAGACACTGATAATTACATAATAAGGAAGAGTCAAAATAACTCGTCAACCAGTGATACCACACCAAGTTTATGGCAGATGACTCAGAACAAATAACAGAGACATATAAAACCTTATAACAGAAACTTACGACACAAAACATGGTGACGAGAACATATATTTCAATCTAGTAAAAAACAATACGAACAATACCTTGAACACAGTAGAACAAAATTAGACATCCTGGCATCCCTAGTGCAGGAACAAACTTCAAGTGGGACAACATAGGAATACAGACAATCTATCGATTATTCCACACAATTTATCCACTGAAGACGAATTTGAGGCAATTGATTAAGAAAGTACTGCAATTTTCGAAAAAAACGGCGTTAAAGGATCGTAGTGTTATACAGTCTTTCCCACTCTCATGCTGGAGTAGAGACTGCACTGACATTCATATTACAGCTGTGTCTCGCCGTGGCCAAACAGTTCTATACACAAAACAGTGAAACGTAAAATACACTTTCAAATATACTTACAAACACACTAAAACGCAAACAATCAAGATATGAATAATGTGTGGAGTTGCTTTCCTTATTACATAGATCTATATTTAAGGGTTAATTCCTCAATTGCAACGACAAAAATAGATTTATTACATTTATGGTTGATAAATATTACATTTATGGTTGTTTTTTTATTACATTTATGGTTACCATTTATTACATTTGTGGTTGGTGTTTTTATTACATTTATGGTTGATTTTTGTTACATTTATGGGCGATATTACATTTATGGGTGCATTTTATTACAATTGTGGTTGATATTACATTTGTGGAGATTATTACATTTGTGGAGGTTACAGTTAAGTGCTGGGTTCGTCTCAATTATGGACACGCGAAAAAGTTTTACGTGTCCAAGACCCGACCTTCCTACCAACGAAAATGGTATGTCTCGACATTGGTGTAAGATTTATTTTAACAGGAGAAACTCGAATAAATGCATCAAAACGGTGTGTGTGAAACCAAAAGTAGGCCCTGTGGGTATTATAAGGAGTTCATATGCGTGTTTATTTGGCATTTCCATTCTCCCTGCTTTATCTGTCTACTCTGATGTTGTCTTTAGAATATCTTTTTACTACATGCACTTTGCTTTATGTCTTTTTCCTATTGTCTTCAGAAACCTTATAATATATTAAAACTAATTGAAGAGAAAAACTCTTTTTGTGGTTTGATTCTTTTTTTAAATTAAGCTCATATCAGTCTTTTCAATTCGCAATTCTTTTAGGTAATCGGTCACATCGTGTCTATGATCATCAAGGTTCTGGACCAGCCTCCAGTGCAGAGGGCAAGGGTTTAGCTCACTGACTTGCAGAACTGAGACCAAATAACGATGAATTCACTGTATGATACATTTGTACATGTCTTCTCTGAACCTTGAAGTATGTAATGAGAAGATACCACACCAGAAGACGAGTTATTTGAACGTTTAATTGATTCTGTGTACAATTGTATTCTTACCCTTACCTCCATGTCTCGCTGAAATCATGTTTTGTACCCCATCCTGACGACTGGGAATATATATTATTCTTTGTTTTAAATGGACCGTGACGTAGATCATTGCCTGCGTCCTCGTCGCAATTTCCACAAAATCCAGCATTAAGAAAACCATAGTCGTCACTTCCGGGGGAATAATAAACGCCCAGGTACACCTCGCCCGAAATTGCAACGTATGCTCCGTTCGGAAAGAATATCTATGTTTATAGCAAATAATAGAAAACAAACATATTTGTAAACAAGTAACCATGATCATTATTTGTTGATGCGAACCAACAATATATTTCTCGTAAATATGATAAATAGTTATCCTGGAGAAGATGAAGTAGTGGTGCATATTTATAATAATTCGACACATTGCATCACGCCATTTAGGTTCGTTTACCCTTCTCTTTCCTTTAGGCCTAAGGTAGAACGCACCTCGGGGACAGACATTCGGACTCTCAAACTTTTACAGTTCTCTTCTGATATACCACATGTGGGGGTTCATTTTAAAGCTCTTGGTGAAAGAAAACTTTTCACCGGCTTAGTTTTTCGAAATTCGAAAATTTTCATTTTTTGCCAAAGAGTTAACACAGGGATGGCGGCCATTTTGAATTTATAATATCGGTAAATCTTGGGTGATTTGTTTCTCTAGTACCAAAATTTGCACGGTATAGCCTGAGATATCTACAGCGTAAGAATGAAAATTGTTTAAAGATTTACCTTGAAAGTTCTTCCACTGTTTTCTTTGATAAGTCTGAATCCAGGTGTTAAATCTCCTCTTTTCAACACTTTAGCGATGAGTTGAGAAGTCTTCCTG
>LD345306.1:10891-25707 GCA_001465055.1 Ptychodera flava | reverse complement strand
GAGAGAGAGAGACAGACAGACAGACAGACAGAGACAGACAGACAGACAGAGAGACAGAAGGGGGCTAAGAATCCTTTCACTTCATCTGTCTAATGGTTGCAGGATGCATGAAAGTTAAGTAACAGATATTATTACTTTGTACTTGAAGTAATTTGATTTATTCATAACGCTCTGCTTTAGCATCGAGCATTGTAATTGCCCAAGAGGACATACATACATACATACATACATACATACATATATATATATATATATATATATATATATATATATATATATATATATATATATCTGTGGTAACAGAATTAAAGGCATTAATACTTTGTACTTGTAATAATTTATGTTATTGTCTTATTGTTTATATCAAAAACATAGAAAGTGAATTGGTGAAAGGTTTTAAGTCAGTTGATCAGTTTGGAATCAATTAGTTAGAACAAACCATTGATATTGAAAACCAGCTTGTTCGTACACGTAGTCGAGTTTTTTTGCACTGTCCTGTATCTTGACCATTGGGAAGCCCTAGTACGATGTTTCAACCACGTAAGACTTCACTAGATTTTTATTCTAAGTTTACAGAAATCATGTGTGTGAGATCACCTGAGTTCTATTGACATTTGCATAGTCGCAGTTATTTGTGGACGAGAGCCTGTCATGTGCAATTTTATTGTTTTCAAACAATGTATTTCATTCACTGTATATCATTACATCGCGTCAACATGTCTGTAACGTTTAAATTTTACGATGTATAGACTTCGACAAAAATGTTTTAAGCTACATCAATCGCCAACGTACCTCGGATACAGTGTTTACATTGGTTGTACGGGTACTACATATACAACCTTTGCGAGCAGTTGCGTCGACCCCTTCCCTCTAATAGGGTGTTATAGTCATTCTTTTAAATTTAAATGGAAATTTTAAGCGATATCTTGCAGTGTAAATTTTAAGCAATATTTCTCCCGTGCAATAAATATGATCGTTGAAATATTCAATCAGCAAGGAGACCGAGGGCCTTTTCATTACTGTGTTAGGACCCTGCGTCACGGTATCAACTTTCTCTACGTCTGATCATGGCAACGATGTAAAGGTATTGTCAATACATCATGGTCTATTCTTGTTAAGCCACCTGGGTGCGGAATAAAAATTGTCAACAAGAGAGAATAGAGATTTTTAAACAGAGCTCTCGTATCTTAGCACCATGGTATATGAACAGCCCACTTATGAGATTGTAAGGATCGTAGGTTTTGATTGTTATGTACGTCCCAAAAGAAATCGACCCAGTTTCAAATTGTATAAGTTTTGAATGCATCTGTGTATCATCGACGACAACCAATACAGTCTAAATTCATGTCCGTGCCATGGAAACTCATTGTGATGTGGTATTCTATCTGCCACCTTTGTCAGGTAAAGTCGTACAACAGTCCTCTGCGGAGTCTTTCATCGGTAGGTGTTTCAATCTTAGGGACGGACTATATTATTATGTGAAGGTTTGTGAAGTAGTGCTGCTTACGGGTAGGTTTTAAATGACAGTTAAATTCCTGACACGCCCATTCCTGTTTGACACTAATACGAAAATGTTGTCTTTCATATAGATCAATTAATCATTGTGTACGATATGTCAATTCTTGCTATGCATGCTATGGTTGCAAATATTTGACGTAAATATCTTCTTCGTTTCGTCGGTTGTGTTTACTTTGATCACCGCCGTGGCAGGAATTCACAAAGTGTGAAGTCAGACCGATTTGTTAACACTACCACAGCCAGAATAATTTTAACCACATACTTTTATAAGAATTGGATGGTAAACATCTTAAGTTACACACGGGCATTAAGAAAATTGTGAAGTTTTCTACTTCTCTGCTATTATTAGACAGACACGCCCCTTAACTTCAAATGTTATAAGTATTATACAAACACCAAATAAACGAAGAATACAAAGCTTTGTCCCGGTAAATAATACAAAAGTGTTGGAAGAAAGGTCTCTGATATACAGGTTGACAGAAAAGTCTTTGATATTCTCACGAGGCATAGCATCCTTCACGTGGTGCCTAACAACGCCTTTGTCGAATTGTCGGCTAAAGGTCGGTCAGATGAGGTCAAGACACTTTCTGAAGGCATTGTATAGGAGATGCCCTTGTCCAATTGTATGACCTCCTTTGTCGTCCCAGTTTTTTTGTAAATCCACAACAACAGCATTCGATGAACGGTCTCGTAGTAAAGGGACTTTTTATGACAGAAGAGGATCCTAAATCATGTCATGGCTATCTTGGGATACCTGCCTGAGAGGTAATTGAGTACACAGTGTTGTTATTGACGCCGATTTCTTAGCCCTCACAATCTTTTGTAGTATTCCCTCGACACATAGATAGACTCCTAAAATTCTGTCAAGCACCCACTCAAAACATTCCTACACCCATGCAACTGTTCTCTGAAGTGACCAATTTTATATCTTTATATCTTGTTTGCACGTTCTATAAAGTATTCCTAGCCTTACCATTATCTTGCTAGAATTTTGTTTAAAGGCAATGGTTGGACAACAGGTCGCAGCAATTTCCCCGCCTCAATCCCACTCCCAGGTTTGTCGACACTGTCTAGCTGTATGTTTGTATCTACCTCTGTTTGTATACAAGTTATACCCCATCCATCGTATCTTTCTTCCTTCCCTGTCAGTGATTTCTGCCATTTTCTATAGGAAAAATTGCCAAAATTTTTTTCTGTTTTAATTTGAATAACTCGGACACGCCAGCTCACACAGTTTTCGTGAACGCAATCCGTAAAATTCAATAAATCACGTGCGTATAAGGTAAAATGTGCCTCGGGGACAGATATTCAGACACTCAAACTTTTACAATATTCTTTTTGCCTACCACTTGGGGAGGCTTATTTTGAAACTTATGGAGTAAATAAAGTTTTCACCTGCTTGTGAAATGGGGAATTGTATTTTCTGCCTTAGAGATAATACAGCGATGGCGGCCATTTCATATATCGGTAGGGTAATTTGTCTTTCTAGTACCAAAATTTGTGCAGTGAATCTCGAATTTTATTCTTGAAAGAGAATGGCTGAACGTTCGCTTGAGGAACGTTTGAGCAAAAAGTTTGTCTGTCATTTTCCGGGCGCGAACTACCCTAAAGGTGAGACACAAACTTTGTTAAAAATTAGGTCAAATGGGAGAATTCAGATTATGGATATTTCCTTAAAAATAACATTGCGCCTGCAAATATCTTTTGAGTCTGACAAACTTCCAATTTATCTGAAAGATTTAAAAAAACATTGATTTTACCGTGTCTCTTGGAGTAATCGTGATAACACACACAAAAAATGTATCTGATAACTTTAATTATCACATGAATGTGACATAAGATAACTAACCGCAGTTCCCATTTTGCCGAGCCATGATGACTGAAGCAGGACAGATACAAGTTGAGTTGATGGTGCAGATTCTGTAAAGATGACGTCATCATTTGCAAACCACTCGAACTCAAGCGTGTCACCAACTGAGGCAGACGATAGACGGCATTCAAAGTTGACATCATTGTTGTTGGTTACCATCTCTATGGACAGATCTGACAGGGTAAAAGAAATACAAACATCATAATCACGCGATCGATCAAAAATTAGCAACAATAAATGACCGTAAAAAACAAAAGAATGAAGAAATATGCCATTTCCAGTTATGAAGAGGTTGAATTTTAACGAATTAAAGGTTGTCCTGATTCAGATTTCCCGCCTTTCATGAGTTCAGTCTCGTTTATGGAATAAGTTAGTACGAGGGATACTCGTCATACTATTGCATTTGTTCGTTTACAATTGTAAACCGACTTTTACATTGCCATTTATACATTTATTTAGAATATATGTATTCGAACCGTAACGTTTAGACCATAGACTTAGCAATGTCTGGTGCGTCGGCGATGTCGTCATTCAGTTCCCATTACTCACACCTGATCCCGATATAAAAGTGGATCAGAGTAAAGTGAAACTCGTTTCACATTGTCGAGTCTTTGCAATCTTGACAAATCGACAAAATTGTTTTAGCTTCTTTTGCTTTATTTTTTCTTCCATTTTCGAAGAGATGTCATTTGTAAGTCTCACAAACACGCTATTGTTCACAAGTATATTGCTTACCCGAATCAGCTTGTAATTCACAACACAGTCCTGTTCTTGACGGTGGACATTCACAGTAGCTACCTTGGATGGTTCCTCCATTCAAACACAAAGTATTGCATACTGTCATCTCAGTGAAGGAAGCTCCAGTTTCCAGAGTACACAAACGTGTTTGTCTTCCAAAAGGTCCACAGGACGCACTGCATGGTGTCCATGCACCACAGTTATATGGCGGATATTGAGGGTACTGCGGATAATCAGGATTTTCCTCTTCCTTAAAACCTCTTACGATTATTAACATCGACGCCAAGACCAAGAAGGCAAAACCCTGAAAGTGACCGTGCATCTTGGGGAGGTAATCTCGTAAAGCAAACAGCAATTGAAGAGCTGATGATAGAGTGTACCCGAACTAAACTCGGGAAGATCACCGACCTACAGTGTTAGCGATTTAGAATAGCAAGCAATTGAAATGCGACCAATCAGTCGCTTAGCCTCACGTACGCAATTGTTGAATACTATAATGAACGTCAGTTTAAGAGCCAATACCTATACCGAGATAGTAAATAGCCGTGTTCCAAATACTTCTTGTATTGACTCTCTTTGAAGATTACCCAATTTCAGTAAAAGAATCAGATATACACTAAGCAGAAAAGGAATAAAAACAATTAATTAAAATGCAGCAACTCATTGAAATATATATAAGTCAAATTCAAAGACAGAATCAAGACAAAGAACTGAAAATGCCATTAACCAATAGCCTGCTCTACACCAGGGTGCAATGCCTACTGCATAGGGAAGATCAACAGAACTCTAAAAAGAATGTCGTGCAGAACCTATGAAGACAGACCGATCGGCTTCATAGTACCGACATATAAAAGAAAATGGCCATGACCTCCACAACTGATCTCGAATCAAGATAAGGTTATTGACAAAGAAAACCACCCAGAAAAGAGAATGCTATTGGAAGCTATGTTAAATGTAAACAATGTCGGCAAATCTTAATCTACAGTGATGTCATAACAGCGAGTGAAAAGTTTAATATTCATACATCGATTTTGGTATGCTAATTACCAGCTTTTTCATAACTCCAGTTTTGTCAGCACCCTCAGGCTGGCTATTCCTTTTGATCTTACTGTCAGATCAAATGTGTGCACTGACCATGGTGATTTGCTTGAGACGTGTGTTTTCTCAATGCAATGTAAAAAAAGAAATCCCATATAATATAGTCGTAATGCTTCATTAATGAACATACATTACGCGTTAAGCTAAAATCTTCACCGTACGAAATAAGTCTCGAAGTCACAAAATGTGGTTGCAGTTCAAACTTCGATTGCAACATTTGTACCATTCGCTCATTTCTTTTCCGCGCCATGTTCGAAAGAAAAGCGTGCAGGTAGATTTTCTACCTTTTGGCTGAAAATCTTATCCCATCATCATGGCGAAGAGTTTAAACAATCAATCAATCAATCAATCAATCAACCAATCAACCAATCAATCAATCAATATATAGGAATATATAAACAAATAAATATCTGGGACGACGATAAGTAAATAGCTTTGGAGGTATCACTGCCATAGAAATAGTAATAATACCAAAAGAAAAGAACGAAGATTCTATCATTTGTCTATTGCAAGGTATTCAATTCTTATCGTTAAGTATCTATTGAAGGATATGAAAACAATTGGGCGACACTTTGTATAACGATTTATTGGGTCACAACATTCAACATCGTACCACAATATACTTGTTTAGATCGTACTCACAGAAAGTCATTGTCAGGGACGATACTTACCATAGCATAGCGTCTCCGTCAAATAGCATTAGTCTATTAAATACGTTTCATGATGCGGTGCGCATTTCAAGCACTGTCAGTTTATACAATGAACCCATATTATTGCTTTATCATTTACATGTACGCACGCTTCTACACCAGCTTCTATAACCTATTCGTACAGATGAAAATGAGAACTCTTCTGCCATCGATTGGAAGGACTTTCAGTGGTTATCAACTACATAGCAGCTGAACTTAAATGAATTTCAGTCAGAATTGAGATAGAAAGAATAGCATTTAAAACCTAATCGGTTAGCAGGTTCTGAGAAGAAGATTGGAACAGAAAACGAGCAGTCGATGCGTTGTCTATAAAGACAAGACAATGTATTCACTCCTGTCAAAGAGATAACTAACCGAGAAAATTTTTGAAACATTATTTCTACTTCTCTTCTACGTTAATCCACTTTCCCTTCACAAAGGGTGGCGGGACTGTGAGAAATCTTAGGCTCTCGGCTGTCAGGAATAAAATTGGGTTGAGAAGAAGGTTAGCATATGTGAACGAGCGAAAAAAATATAGTGTCGAGAAAATGGGCTTGTTAAATGTTGAGGGACATGTTTTTTCATTTCTTTCCGTGTCCAGTAAATTAGACACACCACTGCTGTAATATAATTCCAAAATATCACACTTAGAATTCTTCAGATTTCAATACTATTTGATCGACGATGAATCAAACAAGACTTTCTAGGGAGATATTTAAATCTCTATAGATCGGCAATATGTAAACAAATGTGATACTCTATTGGTAAATTATCCCATCCTGTTAAGGGCCTGTTTGAAATGTTTGGAAACGTCCACATAAATAAAGAACAGTAAATATTAAACAGAAACTTTTGGGGTTGATGGTGTTTTTATTGAATTAACAGAAGTACTTACAGATAAAGATAGGAACAAAATAACTTTTGAGCTAAAATAAAATTATTGAATACAATATAAAATAATTTCGATTCTATATTCCAAAGGTAATTATACATCAAACCTTAGGAAAGTTAGGGTAACATAAGCGTTTGTCTTTGTCAATTTGTAAACCATTCATCAGGCTTTGTACCTCTCAAAAATTACAGTTAAATTAGTCCACTGGAAGTTGATTGAAACAAAATCTTGCCTCCTACAGCAACACATAGAAACTTTCTATTCGCCATTATAATTATAACTCCCAATGGAATTATATTATACACTACCAGAATAAATTGTAAGAAATATGAAAGTCGGAGTTTCAATTCAAAGTTCCATCAATAATGTAGTCTGTAACACGTTTTCGAATTGGTAAACTTGAAAATTGTGTTTGAAGTTTTTGTGAGAAAACTGAACATTTTCTCTACAGTTATGTTCTCCCACTATTATTTTTGTAAGACGTGATGACTTAGTGGAAAGATATTACCAAAGAAAACATCAATTTAAATGTTAAATGTTTGGTGGTAGAAATACATGACATTGTACAAGCTATAATATATTGCTGAATTTAGTAATTTTGCATGAAAATACTGCATTTACAATTGTAAACTTGGAAAGCCTATTTCAGACAAGGAAGAATATTATGAAAATTTTCTAATAGACTGGAAACCTTGTTCTACATCCTTGCTTAGTTGCCTTGTTTCCTGTTTCCTTATTCTGTCGTTTTGTTTTTCGCCCATTGTAACGTTTTCTTTGTGTTTAAAAATTGTATAAAAGAGCATTTACATGTGCTTTTCTCCCTGCGCTGAAAAATTCACTTTGAACGGAAAGTTTCCCTGAGTAAATTTTGCATAATGGTGAGTTTCTGCATAGAAGAACAAAAATGTACTATAAGTGGTGTCAGACTATCAGCATTTTGTAAAGCATCTATAACACCTGATTAAGGGTGCCTGACTTGTCAAACATTAGTATACACTGCAATATGCAATTTATAGATGACAATAGAGCTTCAGTCACGTGTTGAACTCTTGTCAATCATGTGACACATGTGCCTGCAATACATGTCGGAAAACTGAAACACTCCAATGTCATCGTAATGTTTTGCAGAGTGTATGATAATTTTCCCAGCATGCATTTGAAGAATGCTTTCTTGGCTGGTAATCCCCAATTCGGGTGACACAGTATTCTTAAAGGCCTGTGATGGCACCAGATTGTCTCATCAGAAAATTCACCCACCAGATTACAATTTCGATGGAAAGCAAAAGGTTATCACACCTCCATAATCCTCTTACAGACTAGAACAAAGGCGATCCCAAGGATCGCAAACAGTGCCTTTAATGAAGCAACATGATGAAAAAGATAAATCGTCATATTAGAAAGGATACAGCTTTTAAAAAATTCCACTATTAAGCGTAGTTGCTTTTATTTCACTTTACAGAGACTTTGTCTTATAATTAATTTTCATTTAATGAGAGACAAAGTTGCACACACATTTATCCTGGCTGTTTTTATGACTCAACAAGCAAGCCATTGATCTAAGTTTTGAAAGATCTGGCTGTTGTCAGTATTGGTCATTATACAAAAGTGAGTTATCAGACTTTAACATTAAATGTTTCCAAATGTCTAATTACATTGATTGTCACCTTATTAATCAGAATAAACCATCAGAAAGTAATGCGTGTTCACCTTACTAAAGCAAGAGATCGTTTATTTATAAAGTGAATTATTTGTTTGTTTTTATATCTATTTATTTGTCTATATATTTGAAGGTTACTGTTTCTGCATATATCATAAGTGGGCATATATGTATTGATGTATATATGTATTGATGTATATATGTATTGATGTATGTATGTATTGACAACTCTGCTCACTTAGAGACTTAGCTGGTCACTCCTAATCTTGCCTAACAACTCGTAGTCTTATTGTTCATTTGCCGCGTGAGTGACCGTTGACTCCTTCTGTAATCAGAAATTCCGATTACAATTCGTCAAAAAGATTTCAAAAATCAAGTAAATCACATAGAAGATGAAAATCGTTTTCATATACCAGGATGTACAATAACATGAGAATATGTTTTAATTGAAAGACCTCATCTTCTGTAATATTTCGTAGCGATTAACAAAGATAGACGATGCTGAGTAAATATTTAAATTGGTTGCATCTTAATATGTTACACTAAAATGAGAGATAAGCTAGTACTGTCATGAGACATGTCTTGCGGGTCTTCACTGTAAACTCTTCTCTTCAAATATGAGAGTATCGAGGTCAGTCAAGATCACTTCAGAGATTAATTGGAGGAAGAAACCTTCGCATTCTGTGCCATCCTATGAACATGAATAAAAAAGTTAGCCAGACAATTATGAAAAACTGTATGAAACAAAATAAAATGGCAACTCAAACAACATTTTAATAGCCTCTGTACAATCCTACACTATTCTATGCTGTAGTTTTACGAAATAAGTTATTCTGCATGCCCGTTAATGATTTTACGGTGCATTGAAGAGTCCCTGGAGTTATCGATTCTGATAATTTGATCCTTCTCTTTTCATTTATCGTGCTGTGAATCAATATATCAAGAAAATTGTAATATACGGCAGCTTACTTCTTCTTGACGATTATTATGACGATGATAATAATGATGATAACAATAACCACTCCAAGGATGGTCCCAACAAGGATGTAGATCAGTTCTGAAAGTATTCATGAAAACACTGCATCACTCGAGTAAAACATAATGATTGAGTATAAATACAGAAATGTAAATGTGATTGGTTCTTCTGACCACCCTCAAACAATGAAACTATTCTGGAAGAGATAACCAGATGCGGACTCCCTTTACTCACATGCTATAAGAGAATAGTGCGTCATTTAGGTATTTACTTATAACATTTTTCTAGTTTACAAACTTCGAATTAGATAGAGATCATGGCATAAGATTTGATTTTTCTTGTTCAACCGACGGTAGCGGTTAAGATAATTTTTGCAATAGTCGCAGGAGATTCTTACTCTAGCCAATAATGTTTACCTTGACTCATGGCCTACTGCATTGCACTTATATCGTACCAACTTTGTGAAAGTTTTACATGTTCAAATGATGATCTTATGACTCAAAACAGTATTTAATAGAACGGCAAGTTAGAATTCATGTTGAATTGGATCCTAGCGCACAACAAATTGACATGCACGCAAATATCGCGGTATACTGTTATGTAGCAAGCTTCGAATAAAGTCAAATGCCTCGTGTAATGATATCAGTACGGGTGTGTCTGAAAAATAGTCTAGGCTGAAAACCGACGTATATATCAAATTGCAAGGCAATTACCGGCATATGCATGTTATCGCACATTGTCCTTGCGTCAAGCTGGAAAACTTCTCAGCAGGTATGGTTGAGACAAGGAAAACCAGAGTACGTCAGTGTTAGTGATAATTAAGATAAATGATCGCCAGACAGCTTTAGAGTTGTATCAAATATAGAAATAGAGAGCACTAGACATCGGATTTCCTTCATGCAAGATTAAAATAATCGGCAATTTTGTTCAAGGTACCTCTCTAATTAACCTAAGAAACATATCGATTTGATCATGGCTGACGCTACAATCTGTCAATCAAGAGATAGAAAACTTACGATTAGACCTGCACTTTGCGTGACCTTCGTCATAACAATCACCATCAGCTTCACAGACATCAGCCTGCAACAAATAAAAAGTAAATGATGGTCAATGAGCATTCACACATTTGTAATGCGGTCAAATTTTTATGTATCTCAGCCTAGACGGAAAAATCATAGAGTCAACTGTGATTTTGCGCACACGCAGTGTAAATTTGTTGCATCTCGAAAGTTATTCTGGTTGCTTGTAAGAGCCCTTTCATTCAGGCGAGACGGGTCATTGCATCACACATTTACTTTATTTTGCGAGTGGGTGTTTTGAGTATCCGAATGAACTTTATTGTGTAGTTTTCCCGCCACAAACCTTTGTGTGCCAATTTTTGTAAAATGTTAACTCGAATGTCACATGATAGTAGTGTAAATTATGGAAGTGAAAACAAATTTTCTGCTTTGATACTTGAATCGGCAGTCATATTGCATTAAAGCAATCAAGTCGATGTAAAACTTGCTTTTTAAAAATTAAATTTGTGCGTTCAATCTGCTTACATACCCAAATTTCAAAAATTTGAATGCCTGCAATACAAATAATTTATCACTTTGGCCTTATCAAGGTGAGACCAGTAGACACCATTGTATTGTGTTTGCACCACAAGGAGAACATGCACGAAGGAAGAGCGTTATATTTACCCGTCTGACGCAGTATCCCTCGGTTCCGTTGCAAACGTCGCAGTTTGGATTGAAAATGATAACCAACAACTCTGCACTGACTAGCTGACCGTCGTTGCTGATGGAAATCAAAGACCCGGATGGTTGAGTTGATGATGTTCCGGAGTCACGTCGCCTACGATTACTTCGTGTCGTACACTTTACTTCTTCAAAGGATACAAACACTGCAGCTTCTGTGCGTGAAGTTTCAGTTCTGGTGAAACCAGTTGAGCTGACCTACCAGGGATAAAATGAAGCTGATGAATTACTTTTCTTTGAAAATGAACGTAAAGTAACACCAAAACTATATGACACAGTAATTATTACAAAAAAACTCTGATGTTAAAAGAATGTCCGTCATTTCCTTTACTTTTATATGTTATATCCCTTCTCAATCAGGGGCTAAAGGGGAAACATTAAAAGCAGCATGAAAAATAGGCCTCAAGCGTGATGCTCAATATGCAAAATACATGCAACTAAAACTACAACTAGTCAGAAGTACCGCTACGTTGACTGACGAAAGGTTGTAGAGTAAGTGTAAAGCCTGCTGTTCATAGATCAGATTTATTTCTCGCTCTTTTCATCAGACTATTTTGTCTGTCTGTCTGTCTGTCTGTCTGTTTCTGCTGTATCCTACGTAATTATAGGATGAGTCAGACTGAAGTTTGTGTTGTCGGGAAGATGAAAAGAAATCTTTTAATTGACTGATTTGTTTACGTGTACATTTATTTACTTATTTACTTATTCATTCATTACTATGTCAACAGGCAAGCTCGTACAAAGATCTGACATGAAAATTATTGAATAAACATGTAGTCTGACAACAACAAAATGGAATGTCAACATGAAAAACGCACAACAAATGAATGAATGAATGAAGGTATATCATTCAAACTCGTATACGGTTAGTTTGAAAGAGTATACTGTGAGAAGAGTATATGCCATTCAAAGGGCTTTTATTGAAAAGGGGGATATATTTTTCTTTGTTCAAGATTAAACAACAGTGAGGTAATACCTCAATGGTATTGATGTGGCATGTCAGTTGGCCTGACTCAGCGAAGTTGTCGCCATACACCGAGATGTACGTGCAATTATCGGTTTTCAAATCACAAAGTCCGTTCTTGTGTGCCATGTACACCGTGGGTTCTACACTGAGGTCAACCGAACAGTCGGTGCCAGCAAAGCCGTTGTCACACACACATTGACCACCAGTACACACACCTTTACCATAACAATCTGACGGGCAGAGAAGTGAAAGTATTGCCAGTGGTGGTTCTGGTAGTCCATCAGCGCCTGGTGTCCACAAACTTGGATCCTTCGTCAGTCTTTCTCTGCATTCGCCTTTCATTAACTCACCGGCAGGGTCACCGTACTCAAGGCTATCTAAAACCTAGAAAATGCAACGTACAGTGAAATTAAAACAGCCAGTGTGAAATTTCGGTCAATTTATCCACAATATAAATGAAAAGTGAGTCAAGAATCGTGAATGTAACACAACTTCATTACTTTTAGATGAGATAATTTTCACGAATTGCGATACAAATCTGGAAGTTTTTACATCTGAATGTCTGTCTGGATGCCAGCTTATGTCAAACTCGTAACAAGCTGCCTTGAATATTTAAGTGCTATCATGGTGGTTACCTTGATATCAATTATGCATGTTTCCATAAAGGTGTTCATATCATCGTCGGAAATAGCACCCTTGCTACATTCCACACCTGCCGGAGAATCCTTCAACAACGCTTTGCAATACGACGTTGCATTGGCTTCAGTTATGCCAGATTCTGTAGGCCACGTCAATGATACCTGTGTGTTTGTTGAATGTCGGTGAGAAAATGCTGCAGACGCAGTATTGATGGACCGTACTTAAGGTTACCTGCAGCACGGTCTGTGTAGAGTATGGCAAGTAGTTGTGCATAAGCGACAAATGCGACAGAAAAACATAAAACCAAAAAATTGAGATTACGAAAATTACCCTTAAAAGATGCTATGTGATAAGGCCTCGCACATTTCAGTCGAACTGACTACAGTAGAAATTTCCAATTTATTGTGATTTGGTTCGGGCAAATAGCGAATGCATGGATGAGAGACGTCTTCGTTGCCAAACCTATTCTATTTGAAACTTAAGGAAACTGAGACTCTGGATGTAAACAAAGTCAAGTTCTGCGAAAGGGAGCATTTAACTAAATTAGCTCTTTCGTTCGGTACGTTCATATAGTGCATAAAAAACAGAACACTGAAAGAAGTTCCCCATCTTGTTTACCACATTTCAGAAATGCTCTATGGAATACACATATATTTTGCGCTGGCCTGACAGATAATTCTTTGAAGCATTAAAAGCAACATCAACTATCAATTTTTGATAATGCTGCCAATCTTTTGTCACTATAAAAAATTACAATACACAAAATATTGTGTAAACTATACAACAACATTATCTTGAAAAGTGAATTCTAGTCTACACTCCAATTATCAATTGTAACATCGAACATTACGTGGTATAGCATATATTGGTTCAGCAATGTGCATTCCGGCGAAATTTCGGAGGAGACAAAGAGACTGTATTCTGAAGATAGATAAAAAAGTACTGAACAACTCATCAACAGTTATAGATTACCGGGCTCATAGTGTTACACTGTACATGCTTTGAGATGAGATATAGTAAGTCGAAAATCCAACAAGTTATCATTGTTCACACCTTGTGACATTGTGTAAATGTAACAATGTAATTGATCCGGCAAAAAATCGACAAATTGCATGTCACTTATACATACGTGCTTCAAATCATAGACCCTCGAGAAAAATTTTTCTCGAGGGCCGATGTTCCAATACACACTTTGCACTAATTTCAAGTTTATTCAAATGCTAAAGTTGCTCAGTGACGAGAATATTATTTCCGATGTCACAGTACGTGCAAGATTACTTCTTGATAAGTTTCATGTTGGAAAAGGTATAGTCCTACATAAATATTTCGATAAGTATAAACATTTTTAATCTGTCTAGCAAATACTTATAGGAGATACTTACTGAAGGTTCGAAATCGTAATTGAAAGAGAAGGAAA
The DNA here is from genome assembly GCA_001465055.1 of Ptychodera flava. Lineage (NCBI taxonomy): Eukaryota > Metazoa > Hemichordata > Enteropneusta > Ptychoderidae > Ptychodera > Ptychodera flava. Next base: position 11,504 of record LD345306.1, on the reverse strand, counting down.
GATCATTTGTTTCATCATCATTGGCACGTTTCCTTCTTCGCTTTCCAGTTTCATCGTCATTTTCATCACCATCATCTTCATCATCATCATCCACTTCCTCTAAATATTCATCTGTCACGTCACAATAATGAGAGTTACAGTCTTGGCCAATAGTATCATCACTTTGCAGATGAGATCTCGCGCGATCTTGAGTGTAGCCGCACTGTTCATCAACAGTCACCTGGTTGAAGTCTATATCCAAAGTGAAGTTAAGACCAGTTGGTGTACATGTGCAGTATTCTTGAGGAGGTGAGTAAGATATGTCTGTTTCTGTTTCTATGACTTCTATGTCATCGAGTTCGCCGTAAAACAGATTCTTGCCTTCTGGTGTTCTGAGTAAGTAGTCGACAAAAAGGTGAAAACTCGTTTTTTATGTCGTTACATACATACATACATACATACATACATACATACATACATAGTATGAACGTACGTACAAGCATGCCCACACAGATATGAATGAATGAATGAATCAAAGTGAGACTTGAGTGGACACCGTGGGTCATCAGTATGTATTAGGGAGATGGTGCAGTGGCAAAGAATGTGAAATTTTCAGAAGAGTTACTTTCAGAAT